>JAMPIV010014450.1:0-414394 GCA_024509875.1 Oreohelix idahoensis
GTTTTTGTGTGGGGTTGTTGGTGTGTTGGGTGGTGAGGTGGGGGGTTTGGTTGTTTGTTTTTTGGGGTGGTGTTTTGTGGGGGTTTTGTTTGTGTTTGTTGGTGGGTGGGGTAAAAAATTAGTTATATTATGGTTAAAAAAAAATTGTTGGTAGTAAAATTTATGGGTTGTAAAATTTAGGTTGTTGTATTGGTTTTGGTTGTATAGGGATGGTTTGTGTTTTGAATGGATGGAGATGTTGATAGTAAGAAGGTGGTTTGGAGGATTGAGTTTTTGGTTGACTTTATTTTGATTGGTTGAGTTGTAGTTTAATAGTGTCATATAGGAGTGGATGTTTTTGTCTGGGAGGAAGAGGTGTTGAAGGGGTTATTATGGGTGTTGATAGTACCTTGGTTTTATCCACTAGTATTGAGATGTACAAGATCTTGTTATGGAAATCAATGGTTTTTATTAATGTATGGTGTCGTTGGAAAAATGCAGGCTATAAATGCCTCTCTACTGTTACCAGACCGCTCACTCCTCAGACGTACATGTAAGGAACTCACCTTCATACATTACCATCAACACCACGACATGCGCGCACTGACCAAAATCTTACACTAGTTTTGCCCGTCCAGCAGTCAAATCCCTACACCTTTTTATTCCCAAGAATCGCAAGACCCAGTCAATTGTCAACACGTCCCTTAATGCATATTTGAAAAAACGAACACTGTTTCAACATGCCAGTTCCGCATAAATATCCTAGAACCAAAGCATTTGTATTCCGCCATCTTCTACCGAGGCTCCTATCTCGCCATTTTCAACCTCTCCGGTTTTATCACTCTTCATCTCTCATAATAGGATGTCCTATACACCAAGTTGTGGAATCGACCAAAAATGTTCACTCTTGGAAATTTTAGAAGCCACTCCTACTCACCACTCTGAAAGTAGAAGTCTGAACTCTACTCCCCACCTCCCGTTCATGTAATGTTAGAATCCGACTCATACCCCACTCTTGAAATTTTAGAAATCCGACTCCTACTCTCACCCGACTCTTGTGAAAGTTTAGAAGTCTGACTCCTACTCCACCGGAAATTTAGAAGTCCGTCTCTACGCCAACGCCTTGAAATTTAGAAGTCCCACTCCTACTCTCCCGAACTCTTATAATTTAGAAGCCTACCCTACTCCCGACTACAATTTGTTTTTTTTTTACTATTATATGGCACAAAATTCAAAGTCGAGTGCAGCATTTTCTAATTTACCTCCACTCCACTAAAAAACGACCCCACTCCAACTATACACCTCCACCGACCCTGCTTAACACCATCCCATATTGGAGAAGTTTTGAAAACAATCATAAATTCAAAACCTACACATAAAAAAAAAACAGCAATAAAGCGTCTTAGTAAACAGACGGCAAAACGGATACATTTCCTAAACAACAATTCTTTGTGCCAACGAAGTAATAAAGAACTCATTCATTGTCTCACTTAGAGTCAATCACGCATACGAAAGCGGGTTTGTCCTTTAACCAGTAAACAAATAGGAAAGTTCCCGGAGTCCGGAGAATGTATATTTACATCGAATGTTAATGTACATGAACAAATAATAAAATTTATACTGAGATTCCCTGAAGATTCAGGTGCAGCAAGCTTATTACCTCACATAAGAAAATGCAATCCACTTTCTTTGGATGGTTATGAGAAAAGAAAAGCTGAAGATACTCGTCAACAGAAAGAGAAGAAGAAAGAAAAGATGAAAGAAAAGAGAAATGCTGACATTCAACATATCAGGAACAAATAGTTAACACAGAATGATTAACCGCCACCGTTAAACTGTGATTGCTATCACCAATGCCATTGCATGGTAAGTTGAAATGTCCGGACATTTCTTTTTCACATTTCCATTGCCCTGTGTCGATCGCAAGCATGAGTCACTCTGGCGTAATGCCCTTAATGTACACAACTATGAAAAAACTCCTCCATTTCTTCCTAAGCATTTTTTAAACTCGCATTCTTCTATCATGCCTAATTCAAACTACTCAAATTCCGACAGTAAAATTGTGACATGATAACAATACATTATCCTTATAAACCCAAGCGTACTTATCCTTCCACGTCTATTTATTTTTAGCTTGATCCGGACTATTCCTGCTTTTCGAACTCTATCCTACGGATCCATATCTCTGCGACATTCATAGATCCTAAACTGAGCGAAACATAGAATAACACAGAGAAGGAAACTTCGCTGGTGCAGCTGATGCTTACACAGAATGAAACTGCTCAGTTGTCCAAGCTCGTTCTTCATCCTTATTACCGCTAGCAACGCAAAATTATCCAAAATTAGTTTTTTATGTACGCTCATTTCGAAACTGTTTTTCACTTGTCCCATGCCATCCTTAATGCTAATTTGCTCTATTTTCAGTTGTATTATTATAAAAACAACAATAATAATAAACTGAACACATCCAATTCGCTCACAGCCGAAGCTGTGTATTTTCACCCTCATAACACCGTTCGACATTTGTCAAACAGTATTGAAAAGCCCCTGTATTCTCGGTCGCTTAGAACTACATGAGACTGCGCACACACAACCCAACAATTAAAAACTAATTCCACATAACTCACTGCTGCAAGAACACTGACTAGCTTTGCACTTACTCTTGTGGCCCCCGTACGTAAGAACCGAAACAAAGTTATAAATTGAAAAATATTTGCCTACCCGTATCCCTAAGGCTACGTAAAAAATAAACACGCAGATCTCAGGCGTCGTCATCATTGCAACTACCGACCCAGAATTCTAAACAACGGCACAGCAACATGCCTGCTCAAAATGCAACACCTAACGTCGTTCGCTAAAGTCATTGTTATGGTGGATTTGTTTTTTCACTCTTACTTCATCATGAGATCTTCACATGGCTTTACCCGTTGTTTTGGCCATACTATAATTATGGCGATGTTTAATGAACACAATTGTATACAGACTTCATTGCCTCACCTCATCCGCAAGGAACCAACACAGTACAAGAACAATGTTAATATGATGCTTTGCAATGCTGCTTACAAGACTGGCCTATTTAACAATTATCCAAGTTTTACCATCCGTCTCACAAAATTATTCCCTCTCTTTCAACACTTAAAATAGTCTCTAGTCTACACACTACCCGCTCATAATAACTTTTAAAAGACTAGCAACATAATCCATGTTTGTAAAACAATTTGTTGGGCGTAATGAGCAATCTCAAAGAAAAAGCGAGTCCACATCATCCATTGAAACACGTGCGTAAGGAGCACTCAAATCTATCCATCATCATCCATTTGTAAAAACACTATTACCGGTAATGAGTAACCAACTACAAGCAGTCACATCACCATTGTTGTAAAACACGGATTGCTAATGACATCTCAAAAGAGCTAGTCCCACATCATCCATTGTAAAACATACGTATTGCGTAATGACATCTCAAAAGCTAGTCCACTCATCCATGTTGAAAACACGATTGAGAATAGCATCTCAAAGCAGTCCACACACCCATGTTTGTAAAACACGTAGTGGGCGCAAGGAGCGTCCTGAAAGAACTAGTCCATCTCCCACCCACATTAAAAAATCTCCCAGACGGATTCTTAATGATCTGCTAATTCATTTCGTCAATGTCCTAAATCACGATCTGCTTTGCAAAAACTCACCGATCCTGCAATTCAAAACGACACACCATGGACCAAGCAAAAATCGGCACAATATAATAAACCAATTAATCAGAGAAATAAAAAAAAAAGCATTAAAAAATATTGACTCTTTCGACTCATTTAAAGCGAACTATCAAAAACCGCAACCTATCGATGATGTTGCTAGTAACATACAACACCACATCTTGCTCTCTAACTAGCTCAACAATTCTTGTCTTGAAACGGAAAGGAAGAATACAAACTACAATACACGTGGAATTACGGAGAAATCTGAGTAACAATCAAAACTTGTAGTTGGGCATGCCCACATAAGAAGAAAAAACTAGCAAAATACAGGTAATTACTAGAAAATGTCATATGTTCGCAGTGACGTTGTCAATTGTCAAATGGTTAAGTGCCAAAATGAGAAAGTGTGAGTATGATGTGGCTGTAAAGGATGTTACACCACTTTAATATAATAAAGACTACCAAATATATGTACAATACAAGAAAGAGTGATATCTATTGTTTGTAATTGATGTACATGTAACTTAAGATAAACAAAGACTACCCAATACATTGGAATTACTGAAACTGTTGAAGAGACTGCTGATTGAAGTGTGTTAGGCTAACTTAAATATAACAAAGACAATCCAATACATGTGAATTAAGAAAAAAAAAAATTGACAATGATTTATTGTAGTGTACGCTAATTTAATTAAAAAAACGACTAATATATAACTAGACAGGTGTAACAAACGGCAAAAGCACTCCGAAAATTGCACATACAAATAATTATCTCGAATTGTAACTGTATTTATTATTCTCCACATAATGTTAGCCGGAAATGAGTATCTTTACAAATGGTTTTTTTAGTAATGGGTTTGCTACTTCATTTAGCACCCCCTTTCAACCATCTACCATGTACATGATGTTGGTTATATCACCAACGTGTTTTCTTTTATTTAATATGTTTTGTTTGTATTTTTTTATTTAATATTATCTCTAGTCGTATTTTCCTTTTGTAGTTATATTTCAACAGGGTTTTTAAAAAAAAATTCCAATATATGCTATTTTCTAAGTGTATTTGTTGATTTTTACTGATGTTTATTTGGTTAATCTGGTAAAAAAATGTTTTTTTTTTTCTGGCGAGTCTTCACAGTTTGGACACTGTTCATTCCTTATGTGATCTTTTATATGTTGCTTTAGACTTTGTAATATAAGTGTTTTATATTAACTGTGCATTTTCTGAACGCTTTGTGCCAAAGATTCTACAACCTCATTTCTACCTTGTTTACTACATATGTCTAATGTTTTCTCTGTTTGGTCAAATTTTTTTTGCAGTCCACTAGAAAGTGCCTAATTGTGTTTGTTCTTGACACTCTTCACATGTGTCCTCTACATGAAATCCAGTTCCCCCAGCTTTGTCTCACAATTTTTATTAATTGTTATTTTTTTAGTTCACCTTTTTTTGAACAAATTTTTTGCGTTTTTTTAAGGATGTTAGATGATTGTCTGCGTTTTTACTTATCCCATCGGGATTCCTTTCTTGCGTTATATTTTTTTAGCAATATCTCTTAATTTCAAACTTCCCTAAGCCTACTTCAATTGGGTTATGCGATTCCCCCCCTTGGGCTGCTTTTCTGCTAGCTCTTTCCTGCTACCCCCTGAATGGATCCATGTTAGTTTGCACGCATCCTATATTTTGAGATATGTATTAACCTTAGTATTCCTCTAAAATGCCTGCCTGCTGCCCTTCTGTTCTGTTTCTGATTCTATACTCGCGGATAAGGAATCTGTGAGAATTTACTTTTTTGGTGGATTTTTCTGCAGCTATTTCTAAACTTTTTAGGATTCCACTAATTCGCTGTAAAATAGATTATTACTTGTTACTTTTTCTTTAAATAAAATTTTTTTGTCGTTTTGTATTCTATTCCTGCCCTAATTGTCTTCTTCATCTTTGGACCCACTGTATATATTAGGCTATTATGTTAATACCTTCTTGTACTCTAGTTGGTACTTTTGGCTGAATTATGTCGTTAGATTTATTTAATATCTTTGATAATGGAGTCATTTCTGCACTTTAATGCCATGGTGTGATCTTGCTTTATACAGACACTACTGTTATCGCATTAAACATCTGGGTATTGTTCCACTTCATCCATTGTTTACACCAGAGAAATTAACTTTCACTGGACACGCAAATCCTGCTTTTATACGACGCCCATTGTAGAAATCAGCCTTAAAAACATATCATTGGTCAGCGACATCTCGGAGGCATGGCTCATGCAGCACTGACAAAACGACTAAAAATAAATATATAAGTTGTCAACACAATTTCACACCACTACCTGTTTCACAGCAAACGCGATAGCGATAAGACTCACGACTGACCTACACTGGTAAAGCAAGCCATAAGGCCACAAAATATAGCCCAAAGAAATAAACTGACTTTCTCTGTGGAGCAGTGCTTAATTTTAAAGCTTATAACTTCATCCACTAAGTCCACGAAACACTATTGTCTGGAGTGTTCTGCGATATGCTGAAACAACAGACTCACACTTGCAGCATTTGATCAAGAAGCAACGGCTGCAATGCCTATCAGAATCATTGAGGCTTCATGACAGGGAAAAATTCAGAGCACTATAAAACACACGAAAGTTAAACCTCACCACTACAAACTGACTATAAAATGTCCAGTAATAAGTTGTTTTACGCACGAGAACCAAAAAACGTAACCTCACTAAAGCCATAATTTTTAATGATGAGCAACCACATGCGGACAATATATAATATAAGGAAATTTGTTTGTGTACAAATATATCCATCTGCAAGTTCTTAAATTCCTCAATTCATATATTAATTATAAAGGCAGTGATTTATTTTATAAATTGCAGTATGATTTGTTTCCATTTAAAATTCTAATTTTGTTTATTGTGTGAGAATACTTAACTAATTAAAACTGTAAAAAAAATTATCTAGCTGCATCACATGACCTACAGAGATCCGCCTTGGAGCTTCAGGATATCTAGCGAAAGGTGACTTACACTTCACAGCTCGCTCTAAACACTACCACCTTATCCTGTTGTTCACACCGATCTTCTGTACCATTCCTACATCTATTCACCATTTTCTCTTCGATCGTTCTGAATCACTTACGATCTACATTCCAATCTGCCACAGACAAAACTGCGCAAAATAAAAAATGATAATCATCGTAGAAGGAAATTGAGAATAAATGTGGTAACTGTGAAAAAAAAAAACCTATGTCAAAGAACAATACTGATTAGCAAATGAAACATGAGCAGACTTCTAATAATAGTTCACTTCATGGCATACAACGCTTGTAGATTTTAAGCTCTTGTTTCGCGCAGCAAAGTTAACACCGATACTTCGAAACCCGGTAACCTACTCAGCTGCTTTTGGTTAACTGAAAGGCAAGGTAACGAAGATGGAACTAGTCACTCCACCTCATAAAGCTACTAGTATAATGATGACTCTCTAACACTTCAGTACCCCCACGGTAGTATCTGCATCTGACTATCCTTAAATAAGTCGTAGATGGATACTTTTGTTTTAGGCCAGCGAACAATGACGTGTGCGCCATTTAACGTACTGGAAATTTGTGTCAACAAATATTCTGACAAAATCTAAAAATGGCATAATGTGTTTTATATATTTATACCTGATAAAGAGAAAGAGAAGAAAGAAGAAAGAGAGAAGAAGAGAGAAGAGAGAGAGAGAAAGCAGAAAGAAGAAGAGTGCATAGAGATGTGCTGATTGAGAGAGCGAAAAAAAAAAGTGAATACATGAAAAAAAAAAAGGGCTTCCACAAAATAAAGATCACTAGCCACTCAAAACATTCACTAATTTTTGTCACCATACAACGAACCTGCTAGCACTAAACAAAAGCTCAAATCAAACAGAAACTACGTTCACGGTGTCCACAAAAACCGCTTCATTTTATTGTGTTCCTACCTTCTTTTTCTCCAGATTGTACTTTCCCTCTATTTCTTCCTAACCCGTTTGGACGCATTACTCAGGTTCTGTTTGTATTTTAGGCCTTACCTACCATGAAGAGATACCATTAAAATCCACTGGAACAAACCGTCTGGTCTGCCTTGCGTATTTTGGACAAACATAGGTCATTTCCTCGCGTGCCAAGCTGGCCCGAACTTCTCGTTAGAACATCCGAGATAAACATGCAAATAACCCTTAGTGTGGCAGGATATTATGTAACATTACACGGCGTGAACTCCTGTTTATTAGCACTTAAAGAACAAATTAAACAAGTATTGTTTGTGAATTACTACATAGTCACGAAAACGGTAGTGCCAAAAGGGGGGGGAGGGGGATTAAATTACCTGTGGAAAAAAAAAAAAGGGGAAAAAAAAAAAAAAAATAAAAAATAAATACTTATCCTTGAAATGCCGCCTCCTCGCCCCCTCAACCGCGGCAGTTATACAGTTTTTTTTTTTTTTAATAAATGAACCCTGCGTTGCCTCCTACGGCTTCCCCTCTTGGTAGAATGCTGGTGTGCGTGTGCCGTTCAACGTTCCTGTACGATACCGTACACATTGTGAAAATCCAAAAAGTGATTCCCCGCTTTGGGAATTGTCAGACGACACCTGCGGGCGCAGCCAGAGCGATGCGGTAGTTGTGTGTTCTCTTGTTGAATTGACCTAAGCATGTGAGGTCATGTTTTTGTAATATTGAACGTGAAATTGTGAACTGTTATTGTACTTCGGTAAAAATTAACATGCTTCCAAGGGGGGTCAAATATGCTCCGGTTTACCCAACGAATAGGAATAAAAAACCAAATGCATAGCTGGGGTAATACATAGCGCCCAAGCGTCACCTCAGTGTTACCAACCAAGGCACAAACCACACAAGCCCACCAAAATGCGGACGAACGCCTTCTTTACCCCCGCCCTGATATTATTGGACTAGGATAAGTGAAGCACGAGTTAGAGGTGCACGGCCGCTCCCCCCCAAGTTGGGCTGTAAATTAGGAATGTCACAGATGGAACATTGGAATGATACGCATCAGTCACTGTAGTGTGACTCATTTCGATACCAGAGCATTATTTTGAAGGTTCTTCCGCTAAAGTACGCCGATGTTTGACATAGTTCCAACAAACTTCAAAAAGTAACTTTTTTCTAATATTAATTTTAAGGAATATAAAAAATTTAGCTGGGCCGGATGGCCCATTCTGACATGGAATAACATACTGTTTCACGGTCTAGAGACGGACAAGAATACGAAAGAGCATGCCACAAGAGACGTTTGTTCACATCAGCGAACAGAACTCCCCTTCGAAGCCCAGCGGCCTACTACGGACGGGACCAGCCAGAAGTACCGCAACCTTGAGACGTAAGGAGAGTAGTCAGAATTTATTACCGCGCATCAAGCCAGCCCCAGGCAGACCCAGGGGGGCCAGACCAGGAAAGAAGACCGATTATTAATTAAGTAGCTGTTTGAGGAGCGACCTAAGCCTAAACCCCCCGTTAGGATTCGCAGGTCTCGCGTGCAGTTTCTACCGTGTTAAGGATCGCAAAAAGTCCGTAAAATTGCTCGAAAAATGTCCGTTATGACTGGCGTTCTGGTGATTGGTAATAACTTCTAGATGTACTTTGACTTTCTTTGGAAACTTTTTTCTTGTACACGCACATTTAAAAATAAGATAACATTTTGACTTTATGTGCAAATTTGCATTGAATATATATGCTTGGAACTTCTATGCGGAACAATGTGGTAACGGATTTATTTAATACGATAGAGAACCACAAGTGGGGGGAAGATGTTTGGAGGGATAAGGTCTAAGATAGAGTATAGAACAGATAATTGTAGGAGCAGTTGAATTCCCAAAATAAGTATACAGAGAAGAGATTCAGAGGAGGAGCGGACACCATGGGAGGGGGGGGGAGGGACCAGCAAGTTTAGGAAACAGAGGGGAGGGGAGGGGGGAGGTGGGAACTGTGAGGGGGGGGTGGGGAGACTAGGGGAGACTTACTTAAGGGATTGGTGGGGGGCGGGGCGGGGTGGGATAGTGTCGAGGAGGATATATTATTTAAGGGTCGAGTGATTTGATACTGCAATACAATAATTTTTTTTTCAACAATAAGATACGCATCTAGAAAAAACCCCAGGCAATAGACCAGAGCAGAAAAGCAGGACATGGTCTAAGACAAATACAAATATATAAACTCCACAATACCCATGGGTGGTGTGGTTCTTGGTTGTGATCAAGGAAAACCTACTCCGCCGATCCGAGCTGTTTAGTGTGTATTAACTAATGGAGAACATCATTTTTCAGAATCTGTACAGGGCGAACCTACTGATTAAACCAGGGGGGTAAAATGTCTGTATGCGCCCGCCGGTATCTACCTTCTGTCAGTGCGCGTTTTTGTTGGTCCTGTTGTCCGTCCAACACCCTTTTATATGTTTTTTTTTTTATCACGGTAGCCCCCCCCCCCCATTCTGAGCCCTCCTTTTACATTGGCACCAAGGTGGTGTCCAAAAGTTGTCAAACGGCTGATTTGCAAGTAAATAGTCCGAGTGGTTCCGTGCACTATGCCGCGATGACAATATATCTGCAAGAAGCCCAATATACGGCACAGGACAGGTGGGCCGACCAAATATCATCCCTAAACTTACCCCCAACCACTAATCAAATGGGCACACCACAGTACCACCCCCCCCCAGCACCAAGCTACATCTTCAAGATTAGACAGCCACCGACCCTTGACACCTTCCACAACTTCCATTAAGTTTTAATAACAATCCCATAAAAATTTCCTTTGCACCATTTTACTGGACAGGGGGGTGTAGGTCAAATATGGACTGGGGGAGGTGATTGAGAAAAAAATGAACCCCACACAAGGGCACAAAACCATTAAACATTATTCCTACCTAATTACGGACTGGGGAACTTTAGGGTATATACCATTTAATCATCTCCCCGGGAATCAAACTAAAATATCTATACATCTTTAAACCAAAATTATGTACCCAACCTTTGGCATTTAAGCCATGTAATAGTCCATGACCATTTCTTTTTCATAATTTCTAAATTTTTTTAAGTTAAGGTGCACGATAAAAAAAACAACTTTGTCCAGAACAAATACATGAAAGCAAAATTTGTAAATCAATTTTTTGTATCAAACTAGAATGTGATTAGTTAATGTTTAATTTACCCCGGCCCCCCCCCAAACTTGACATTAGTACAAATGGTGTAAGTGTAAGTCACAACAACAGACAGATAAACAATTTAATTTAATCCACTACTCTTAACAACACTGTGACACTCACATACATATAACACTCTATGAGAATATCTTAAAGAAGTCACTCGTAACTTTTCAAATAACAATATGTATTCATTACAGGCATGAATGAATATGTGTCCTGATTCAACTACAAGGGAACCAGGAATCACAATCAATTTAAATTACAAGTTATGTACAGAATGTATTTAATATGAATATTGTAGTGACATATATTATTACAAATGTTCTATGTGTGTCAGTTTGTGTAGTAGTAAAATGAGGTAATACTGGTTTTGTTTTGTTCAAGCTCTGTTGGTATTTGTCATCATGACTTCAATAGTTTGTCTTTAGGGACCATTATTGTAGATGTTCACAGTTCCTGATTTTAAGACAAGTAAATTCCCCTCTTAATGTTAATTTTAAAAAATCAGTTCAAGATGAGGGGACATAATGTTGAGCTCAGCTGGCCAACTCTGCTTATCTTTAGTGATGGCGGCAGGAAAGGACTCCTCTGCTCGAATTCTCCTCTGGGCTCAGGAGACACCTCACTGATAGCTAAAAAGACCAAGGAGTATGCTGTCCGACTCTGGATTCAGCAAATCTCTGACCAGGTGCTGCTCAGTACCATCAAGACCACTGTCCCTGAAATCAAGAAGGATGTACCTTCTACTTCATAACTAATTTATATTCTCTTTTACACTGATCACACAATACAGCACAAACATTGCGTTCAGAGCGTTAGGCCAACAGTCAGCTTCATTTGAAATACTTTATTCCAGTATTACCCTTCTTAATGGTTACTACGCCTCTGCACTTCCAGCATTATTTCTTTCTAGTCAATCATCCAGGTGTCAGTGTACTATTTGGCCATTCCATGCCGTTTTACTTCTCTCCGACACCCTCTGTTCAGGCTGGAGCATTATAGGCTTTACCTCACGTTTGCCACTGAACTACACATATATATATACAGGCATAAATCAACAATTCACATTCAATTTTTCATTAAAAGATACTGAATGGTTCAAGCTTACCACAATTTCATGGAAATAAACACAGATACGTTGATTAGCAATGAATTCTGGCACAATTACTGGCACCAATTTCCGTTCTGCCTATGTTATGTTCCAGGCTTTTATTTTAGCAAAAATGTGAGCTGGCTTCAACGTACTGATGCTTTAATCAAGCTTTTTAAAATTAGTGGTCTCGAACTAACGCTCCCAAGTGTGTATATCAGCGAGACTGGCCAATGAGCCACGTTTCGACAAGTGTTTGAAAAAAATGTTATCTTTTCCCGTCTCCCCTAACAACCAAGATAGTATTTATAGCCCGACCAATCGTGGTTAGGCTTTCATTTGTTGCGCTCCAATCAATTTGGAGTTTACATGGTAGGCTATTTATGTAACGTAAGGTTTTTTCAAACACGTTATAAAAAAAATTTTATGAGCAGAAATGATTTTATGCTGTCAGGCACCCCCAATATTTTATTTTGGGTATAATTTATTAATTCCTGGACTATTTGCGTAACGTTTTACATATTATTTGTCAGCAAACCCTAAGGAACCCAAAAATACTAATTTAATGGAGCTACGTGGCTGCGTTCAAAATATGCAATTTCTTCTACCTCCTGTTTCGAAGATGTGCTGTCTGGGTACTGTTATGTTTTCAACCGTAAACCCATCTAATGTTATCTTTTCTAATAGAAGAGTCTGTTATGATTTATAAACCTAACTCTGGGAAAGGGTAGTGTATTTTATCATTTGAGTGGGGGAGCGGGGGGGGTGCTGGGAATGTGTTGTATCGGGGGGTGCTCCCTGGGTGTTGCCTCTCTCCTTCTAGTGGTTTTTGTTTGTGGAGTGATATACAAGTAAAACGTTCGTTGCCATCTGGTTAAACGCTCCGACGGGTGTGAACAACCTATGTATGGTCTTAGGATCTTTCAAGAAATATTAGCTGGAAGTACGTCCAATGCTTCCATTTGTTCAAAAAAACCCCCCAAGCTGGTTTTTTGAACTTGGCTAAGAATACTGGGCCATAAATAAAAGTAATATTATCTTCAACAGGGAAAGCTGGGCACTAGTATTTTTTTCAGGATTGGCAGGTGTTAACTCCAAGCTCGAGTACTTCAGCTGAATCGCAATGTTAATTTTCCCTTTGCATCCCTTCTTTTATTAATTTTATCCCTTTCGGGCTTCGTAGGTCTTACCTAATGCGACTCCCTTATCAGCTGTTCGGAAGAAGTGTCTTTACGCATGACAAGCCTCGCTAATCTTATAACAGACATCCTTATATTCGAGAAGATATGAATTTTCCAGCCGCCCAATTTGTAAAACCTCAGAGCTTTATCCACATAGACCTTTTTTAATCTTGGAATTTTATTTCAATGGGGGAAACTGACTGGCCTAATTCTGATCTCAATGTTTGTCTGGATTGTGTATCATAAAAATAAATTCCCAAATTAGTTATGACAGTAGAATACATCCTTCTTATTCAGGAATGGTCTTGGATGGTACCCAGCAACCTGGGTCCCCATTCTTTGCTATCGGAGTAGCACTAGCATACATGCGGTGGGCTTGTTGCTATCGATGGTGTTCTCGAGGCAGAAGAATTCGAGCAGAGGAGTCCTTTCCTGCCGCCATCACTAAAGATAAGCAGAGTTGGCCAGCTGAGCTCAACATTATGTCCCCTCATCTTGAACTGATTGTTTAAAATTAACATTAGGAGGGGAATTTACTTGTCTTAAAATCAGGAACTGTGAACATCTACAATATGGTCCCTAAAGACAAACTATTGAAGTCATGATGACAAATACCAACAGAGCTTGAACAAAACAAAACCAGTATTACCTCATTTTACCACTACACAATTGACACACATAGAACATTGGTAATAATATATGTCACTACAATATTCATATTAAATACATTCTGTACATAACTTGTAATTTAAATTGATTGTGATTCCTGGTTCCCTTGTAGTTGAATCAGGACACATATTCATTCATGCCAGTAATGAATACATATTGTTATTTGAAACGTTACTAGTGACTTCTTTAAGATATTCTCATAGAGTGTTATATGTATGTGAGTGTCACAGTGTTGTTAAGAGTAGTGGATTAAATTAAATTGTTTATCTGTCTGTTGTTGTGACTTACACTTCACCATACACATACCCTAGACACATAACGTAGCATCACACTATTCCAGAATAATTCTGACTGAGATAAAGAGATATGTGGTAGCAAGTAAGGTTATCTATAATACACTACTCTTAATAGATATAGATACCTTCACAGCTGATCTCAGTCAGTACACTAAGTCCCCTATAAGTATTTATAACATCCCACTTCACCACAACAACACAGCAGCAACGTTAGCAGATAATCAATAAGACACCCTTACCGTACCATACACCAATCCTTTGTATCAGTTTCAGTGACAGCCATGATTGACTTTCACGTGCTTGACGGAGGTACAACAGTAATGACCTCCCGGATTTTCCTATTATCTTTAGGGGGGTGTAACAACACTGAACTAACTCAAGTGTGTAAAATTTTTGATAGAAATTTTCTTACATTTATTTTGTTCTGGATCAAGTTTTTTTTTGAACTTATAAAAGATTTAGGAATTATGAAAAAAATGCATGGAATATTACATAATAAATGCAAGAGTGTACATATGTATGTTACTAGACTATTTAGTTTTATTAATGTTTATAGTAGTCATCTAATTTGGGAGACCGTTTAATGGTTGTGCTGTTGGGGTGGCCTCATCACTCCAGTCTATATTGACTACACAGTGTCCAGTAAATTGCAGGAATTTTATGGGATTGTTAGTAACTATATTGAGTTGGTGAATTCTCAGCAGACCAGAGGCTCACTCAACTTTGAAGATGTAGCTCTGGTGCTGAGGTCTGGTGGCCCCACCTCTCCGTGCTTGGGGGCAATAATAGTGATCTGGTGGCCCCACCTCTCCGTGCTTGGGGCAATAATAGGCTGCTCTGACACAAGGTTACTGCACGGATCCACTCGGGTAAAATCAACAACTCGTTTGACACCACCTTGGTGCCAACTGAAACTCACAGCTCTGCAATCAAAGTATTGGCTATGTGTCAAAATTCCATTCTCTAACCATGTCTGGACACAACACTACACAACAACAACACCATATAGACAGGTCAGATCTCTCTGACCATACAGCACATTTTACCATGGTGGTTTCACATCAGATAGGTTCTCCCAGACTACAGATTCTGAAATATGTTTATTAGTTTCCTCCCCTAAAATAGGATAGGTAATATGTTTCATTGATCTCAACACTTGATCTGTCCTTCCTAATCCTTGCTGGAGTTTATGTATTTTATTTGTCTCTAGACCCTGAACTGGGGCGGGGGGTCTAGAGCGAATCCTTACTTGTTGTAAGGAACAGATTATGCTATTGCAGTATCAAATCACTCGAACCTTAAACAAATATTACAATGTATAAAGAAATAAGTTTAGTCTTACCAGAAATATGAATATAGTGCACAGTAAATAAGTGCTAGCAAAACTCTGCTGAGCTGCTGGCTATAGTATGGTGTCCCACTGAATATTATGTATTATTTCTGGGAAATCACCACTACAATTAATGACTGTGTTACTGGACAGACTTATGTCGAATGGCAAAAATGTGCGTCTCTATCCCGCTAATATAAAATGCGTTGGCCAATCAGATCAGAAGACCAAGCTTTTCAATTCAAAATTTGAAAATAAAGTCAAAATTACATCTTATTTTCTCAAATGTACGTCCGTCACATTTTATCTTTTCCCAAAAAAGTCAAAAGTACATCTCAATTTTTAAAATGTACGTCGGTCATAATTTATCTTTTTCCCACAATTTCACTTGTTTTTTTGGACTAACACATGTAAAACTGCACGAACCTGCCTCCTAAGTTATTTTTAGCCACTACTGTCCGCTACTCTCCCCCCCCGCCCCCCACACCCCCCCCCCCCCCCCCCCCTCTTGCATTCTAACTAAATTTGAACACTTGAGTCTCAAGGTTGCGAATTTTGTGCAAATAGTGGCATGTTTGATTCAATGCAGTCTTTCGCTGATGTGAACAACCCCGTCTTTTGTCATTATCTTTCTTATTATCTGTCCGTCTGTATAAATGAAAGTATGTTATTTCACTGCTCAGAATGGGCCATCCGGCCAGCTAATTTTTATATTCCTAACATTAATATTAAGAAAAAGTTACTTTTTGAATTTTGTAATATTTCAAACATCTGCGTTTAGCCGCTGAATTCAAATAAAAGGCTTGGTATCGCAAAAGCGTCCAATAAATGACTGTGGCGTATCATATCCAAGGTCCCTTCTGTCGAATTCCTTACTTTCTGTCAACTTGGGGGGGACGTGACTTTTCCTCCTTGCCCCACCAATTTGCGTCCATTAACCTCGCTAGTTCAAGTACGCGTTCAGTCAGATTTTTGTCTTTTGATCCTCGTTCCGTTTTGCCTTCAATTTTAACACCTGATGACCCGCGGCGCGGGCGATCATGTATTCCAGCAGCTTACGCATTGGTTTTTTATCCCTACGTTGTATCATTGGAGATATTTTGACGTTGCATCACTGTTAATTTTTACGACAGTATTATAAAGTTAAAATTTCTTGCTGGTTAATTTCAGAAGATCCTCAATGCTTGGTCCAATCCTCTTTCTTGAAATCCTACTTTCTTCGGTCCTGGCTGGTCTGAAGGTGTCGTCTTGACTCAATGGAACACAGTGCTGGAGTCTGAAAATGTGCTACGTTAAGTGGGACCTTTTGCCCACGCCATCCAGCATTCTACGCGGTGAAAGTCGCCAATCAAACGCCGTCTAGTTTAACATATTTTGGCTAGACCAAGCTAATTTAAACGTTTGACTTTAAGTATATATCTCCTCCCCCTTCTCTCATGAAATTCCGCACGACACAGGTAATTTCAACCTCCTCCCATAAAACATATTGGCACTACCGCTTTTAGATGACTCATGTAAGTAATTCACAACAAACCTTGTTTAATTTGTTATTATAAGTGCTAATAAACAGGAGTTCACCCGCGGTAAAGTTACCTAATATCCTGCCACACCTAAGGGTTTTTTGCAGTTTATCTCCGGATTGTCAACACGAGAAGTACGGGCCCCCAGCTTGGCACGCGAGAGAAATCCGCACCTATGTTTGTCCAAACATACGCAAGGCAGACCAGTCGGTATGTTCCCAGCTGGATTTTAATGGTATCTCTTCCCATGGTAGGTAAGGCAAAATAACAACATGAACCCTGAGTAATGCGTTCAATACGGGTTAGGAAGAAATAGAGGGAAAGTACAATCTGGAGAAAAAGACAGGTAGAACACAATAAAATGAAAAACGCGGTCATTTTGTGACACCCCGTGTAACGTAGTTTCTGTTCTGATTCTGAGCTTCTTGTTTAGTAGCTAGCAGCGTTCGTTGTCATGGTGACAAAAATTAGCTTAATCAGTTTTGACTGCGCTAGCTGCATATGTATTCTTGCTGGAAGCCATTTTTTTTTCACTGTATCTCACTTTTTTTTCTTGCGCTCTCTCCTCAGCACAATCTCTATGCCACCTCCCCTCTCTCTCTCTCTCTCTCTCTCTCTCTCTCTCTCTCTCTCTCTCTCTCTCTCTCTCTCTCTCTCTCTCTCTCTCTCTCTCTCTCTTTCTCTCTCAGGTATAAATATATAAACACCATATGCCAATTTTAGATTTCTGTCAGAATATTTGTTGACACACAAACATATACTGTAAAGTTATGCGAAACACGTCATTGTTCGCTGGCCTAAAACAACACAGTATCCCCATCTACGACCTTATTATAAGGATAGTCAGATAGCAGATAATACCGTAGGGGTACTGAAGTGTTAGAGAGTCATCATTATACTAGGTCCAGCTTTATGAGGTGGAGTGACTAGTTCCCATCTTCGTTACCTTTGCCTTCAGTTACCCAAAAGCAGCTGGGTAGGTTACCAGGTTTCGAACCCGTATCCCGGTAACTTTGCTGCGAGAAACAAGCGCTCTAACCACTCTACCAAGCGTATGCTCATGCCCATGAAGTGAACTATATTTGAACGTCTGCCTCCATGTTTCATTTGCTAAATCAGTAATGTTCCTTTGACATAGGTTTTTTTTTTCACAGTTACCACCCATCTTATTCTCAATTCCTTCTACCGACTGATCTATCATTTTTACTTTTGCCAGCCTGTTCCTTGTTGTGGCAAGATGGAATGTAGATAGTAAGTGATTCCCAGAAATATAGAAGAGAACTGGTGAACTAGATGTAGGAATGGTACAGGACAGATCAGGTCGTGAACCACACAGATATAGGTGGTAGCTGTAGAAGAGAGCTGTGAAGTAAGTCACCTTCTCGCTAGATCTATCCTATGCTCCAAGGGCGTCTCTCGTAGTCATGTGACTGCAGCTAGTTAATTTTTTTCCTACCAGTTTTTAATTATTAAGTATTCTCACACAAACAACACAAATTTAGAATTTATAACTGGAACAAAATCAATAACTGCAATTTATAAAATAAATCAATGCACTTTAATAATTAATATATGAATTGAGGAATTTAAGAATTGCAGATGGATATATTTGTACACACAACAAATTTCCTATATTACTATATTGTCCGAATGTCAGTGCTCATCACTTAAACACAATTATGGCTTTAGTGAGGTTAGGTTTTTTGGTTCTCGATGCGTAAACAACTTATCTACCTGGACATTTTATAGTCAGTTCTGTAGCTGGCTGCTGGTTTAACTTTCGTCGTTTTCATAGTGCTCCTGAACTTTCTTCCCCTGTCATGAAGCCTCAATGATTCTGATAGGCATGAAGCGTTGCTTCTTGAATCAAATGCTGCAAGTGTGTGTCTGTTGTTTCAGCATATCGCAGAACACTCAGACACAATAGTGCTTCGTGGACTTAGTGGCATGAAGCTTATAACTTAAGCAACTCGGCTCACAAGAGAAAGTCAGCTTATCTTCTTCTGGGCTATATTTTGTGGCCTATGGCTTCTTACAAGTGTAGGTCAGTCCGCTTGACGTCTTATCAGCTATACGAGCTTGCTGTGAAATCAGGAAGTGGTGAAATTGTGTCTGACAACTTATATACTTTTTTTTTAGTCGTTTTGTCAGTGCTGGCCATGACGCCATTGACCTCCGAGATGTCCGCACTCCGACCAATGATATGTTTTTTCAGGCTGACTTTCTACCAATGGCGTAAAAGCAGGATTGCCGTGATCCAGTGAAAAGTTAATTTCTCTGGTGTAAAACACAATGGATGAAGTGGATCAATACCCAGACCTGTTTAATGCGATAAACAGTAGTGCTCTGTATAAAGCAAAGATCCCACCATGGGAATTAAAAGTGCCAGAAACTGACTCCCACTTATCAAAGATCATAAATAAATCTAACGACATAATCTCAGCAAAAAGTAAAACACTAGAGTACATAGAACGGTATACAAATAATAGCCTAACTATATATACAGATGGGTCCAAAGATGAAGAAGGACAATTAGGAGCAGGAATAGCAATACCAAAACTAAAAATTTATAAAAGATACAAAGTAACAAGTAATACATCTATCTTTACAGCAGAATTAGTGGCAATCCTAAAAGCTTTAGAAATAGCTGCAGAAAATCCACCAAAAAAAGTAACCATTCTCACAGATTCCCTATCAGCAGTACTAGCAATCAGAAACAGAACAGAAGGCAGCAGGCCAGACATTATAGAGGAAATACTACAGGTTAATACATATCTACAAAATATAGGATGCAGTGCAACACTAACATGGATACCATCACATGTGGGGATAGCAGGAAATGAGCTAGCAGACAAAGAAGCCAAAGGGGGGGAGAACTAGCCATAACCAAATTGAAGTAGGCTTAGGGAAGTTTGAAATTAAGAGCTTAATTGCTCAAAAAATAACTAAAGAATGGATAACAGCATGGGACCTAAGTAAAAAAGCAAGACACTCATATAAAATCCTTAAAAAACCAAGCAAAAAATGTCAAATAAAAGATGAACTAAAAATAACAATTAATAAAAAATTGCTGAGACTCAAGCTGGGAACTGGATATTTCATGATAGAGGAACCCACATGTGAAGAGTGTCAAGAACCAAACACAATTAGGCACTTTCTAGTGGACTGCAAAAAATATGACCAACAGAGGCAAAACATTAAGACATACTGTAGTAACCACAAGGTAGAAATGAGTGTAGAAAATCTCATAGGCACAAAGAGCCCTTCAGAAATGCAAAAGTTAATAAAACACTATATTACAAAAACTAAAGCTAACATATAAAAAATCAAATAAGGAATTGAACCAGTAGTCCAAACTGGTGAAAGACTCGCCCCAGAAACATACAGATTAACCAAATAAACCATCCAGTAAAAATCAAAAACATACTAACTTAGAAAATAGCATATATTGGAATTTTTTTTTTAAAAACCATGTTGAACTATAACTACAAAAGGAAAAATACCGACTAGAGATAATATAATATAAAACAAATACAAACAAAAACATATTACAATAAAAGAAACACGTCCTGATATAACCAACAAATCCATGTACATGGTAGATGGTTGAAAGGGGCGTGCTACAAAATGAAGTAGCAAACACATTAATAAAAAAAACCATTTGATAAAGATACTCAATTTCCACGGCTAACATTATGTGAGAATGATTAATACAGTTACAATCTCCGAGATAATTATCTTGTACTGTGCAATTTCCGGAGTGCTTTTGCCGTCTTGTTACACCTGTCTAGTTATTTATTAGTCGTTTTTTCTAACTTAAATTAGCGTACACTCACAATACAATCATGCTCAATTTTTTTTCTTTCTGTAATTCCACATGTATTGGATAGTCTTTGTTATATCTTAAGTTAGCCTACACCCACACTTCAATCACGCAGTATCTTCACACAGTTCTCAGTAATTCCACATGTATTGGGTAGTCTTTGTTCTATCTTAAGTTAATGTACACTCACATTACAACCACATAGATACTCACTCTTTTCTCAGTATTTTCACATATATTTGGTAGTCTTTATTATATCTAAAGCTGGTGAACACTCACATTACAGCCACACTCATACTCACACTTTTCTCATTTTCCCAGCGCACTAACCATTCTGACAATTGAACGCTCACTGCGAACATACTGACACTTTTCCCAGTAATTCCACCTGTATTTGCTAGTCTTTCTTCTACCTTATGCTGGCATGCACCACACTACAAGCTTTCTGATTGTTACTCACGCATTTCTCCGTAATTCCACGTGTATTTGCTAGTTTTTATTCTACCTTCAGTTTTCAAAGACAAGAATTGATTGAAGCTAGTTAGAGAGCAAGGCATGTGCTCGTTGTATCGTACCTTAGCAACACTCAATCGATTGGTTGCCGGTTTCGATAAGTTCGCTTTAAAATGAGTCCGAAAGAGTCAATATTCTTTTAATGCTTTTTTTTTTATTTCCTTCACTGATCAAATCTGGTGTTTTATATTGTGCAGATTTTTGCATGGTCATGGTGTGTCAGTTTGTCATTGCAGCGATCGGTGAGTTTTTGCAAAGCAGACGTGATTTCAGACATTGACGATAATGAATTAGCCAGATCATTAAGATCAGTCTGGCGTTTTTTTAATGTGGGTGGAGATGGACTAGCTTCTTTCAGACGCTCATTGCGCCAACTACGTGTTTTACAACATGGGTGATGATGGACTAGCTTTGAGATGCTCATTACTCCAACTACGTGTTTTACAACATGGATGATGATGGACTAGCTCCTTTGAGATGCTCATTACGCCAACTACGTGTTTTACAACATGGATGATGATGGACTAGCTCCTTTGAGATGCTCATTACGCCAACTACGTGTTTTACAACATGGATGATGATGGACTAGCTTCTGTGAGATGCTCATTACGGTAACTACGTGTTTTACAACATGGATGATGATGGACTAGATTTGAGATGCTCATTACGCTACGTGTTTTACAACATGGATGATGTCGGACTAGCTTCTTTGAGATGCTCATTACGCCAACTACGTGTTTTACAACATGGATTATGTTGGACTAGCTCCTTTTAAAAGTTCATTATGCCAGCGGTAGTGTGTAGCACTAGTTCCTTTTTTAAGTAGTTGAATGAGAGGGATAATTTTCGTGAGATGGATGGTAAAACCTTGGATAAAATGTTCAAATACGGCCCAACGTCTTGTAAGCAGCACTTGCAACTGAATCCATTTTAACATATGCTTCTTGTACTGTGTTGGATTCACCTTGCGAGATCGAGAGTGAGGCACTGAAGTCTGTAAAACACATTGTGTTCATAAAACCATCGCCCATAATTATAGTATGAAAAAACACAAGGCGTAAACGCCATGGAAGATCATCATGGACTAGTAGTAAGAGTGAAAAAATCCACCATAACTACTGACTTTAGAGAACGGACGTTACGGTTGTCTGCCATTTTGAGACCAGGCATCGTGCTGTGCCCGTTGTTTCAGCAATTCCATGGTCGGTTGTGCAATGTTGTCGACCCGCCACTGAGATCTGCCGTGTTTATTTTTTAATAGCATTTGCGGAATAAGCGTAGGAAACATATCTTTTCAATTATCATCATCATTTTCCTTCGCGCTTCTTACGTAACGCGGGGGCCACACTGCAGAAAGCCTGCACCAAGCAGTCACGTGTTCTTGCAGCAGTGAGTTATGTGGCAATTAGTTTTACATGATGAGGTTGCTAGCCCTGTGCGCAGTCTCATGATAGTCTCTTCAGAGACCCGAGAACTACACGGGGCCTTTTCAATAATGCTTTGACACAATCCGAAAGGCTGTTTATCGAGTGTGAAAATACACAGATTCGGCTGCTGAAGCGAATTGGATGCTGTTCACGTCTATTCATCGTCTGCTTTCATAATAATACAAAATGAACAATAGAGCACCACCATTAGCATCTAACGGATGGCATGGGACAAGCTGAAAAACAGTTTCACCGAAAACTGACGTACATAAAACAAATACTATTGGACATAATTTTGCCGTTGCTAGCGGTAATAAGGACTGAGAAAGAGGCTTGGAAAACTGAGCAGTTTCATCTGTGTTAGCTTCAGCTTCACCAGCGAATCGCTTTCCTTCTCTGTGCTTATCTCTATCCGTCTCGACATCAGTATTTAGGATCTAGCGAAGGTAGCTGCAGATATGGATACGATAGGATAGAGTTTCGACAAAGAAGGAACTCACGTACGGATCAAAGCTAAAATATATAAATCAGGCCACACGTGACAGGACTATGTAACCAGCTCTGGTTATACAGGATACTGTATCTTGCTTACTCACTGCTCACATTTTCTACTGTCGGCAACTTCTGAGCTAGTTTGAAATACAGGCATTGAATAGAAGAATGCGATGTCTTAAAAACCCTGCTATAGGAAGAACTGGAGAGATTTTCTGTCCACTCAGTTCAGGCATGTACACTTAAGGGCACCTTTAAGCCAGACGTGAATCATGCTGAGATCGACACAGGCAACCTGGAACACTGCTGCTAACAACCGAAATGTCCAGAGACTTCTTCAAAGTACCATGCCAAATGGCATTGGTGATCACGCACATCCACAGCTTCCTACCACCGGTGCGGTTTATCACTTATGTTGTTAACTACTTTCCGTACGACTATGTTGAACTGTCCAGCATTCTCTCTCTCTCTCTCTCTCTCTCTCTCTCTCTCTCTCTCTCTCTCTCTCTCTCTCCTTTCCTGTTGACGCAGTATCTTCCAGCTTTTCTCTCTCTTCTCATAACAATCCCAAAGAAAGTGGATTGCATCTTTCTTATGTGAGTAATAAGCTTGCCTGCACCCTGACTCCCTTCAGGGCATCCTCAGTATACATTTTATTATTCTGTTCATGATACACTTAACATTCTCATGTAAAACTACATCTCCGAGACCTCCGGGAACTTTCATCTTTGTTTACTGGTTAAATGACACGCTTTCGTATGACGTGATTGACTTTAAGTGAGACACTGAATGAGTTCTCTTTATTACTTCCGTTGGCAAAGATTTGTGTAGAAATGGTACTCCCGTCTTTGCCCGTCTGCTTTTCACCTCCAAGACGCATCTTCCATCTGATGTTTTTTTTTTTATGTGTCCAGGTATTTGAATATACTGATATGTTTCAAAACTTCTCCATATACTGGGATGGTGTAAAGCAGGGCTGTGGAGGTGTAGTCGTGGAGTGGGTCGTTTTTTAGTGGAGTCGGAGTAAATAGAAAATGCTCGCACTCCGACTCTGAATTTTGTGCCATACTATTAGTAAAAAAAAAAAAAATTGTAGTCGGGAGTAGGAGTTGGACTTCTAAAATTTCAAGAGTCGGGAGAGTAGGAGTCGGACTTCTAAAATTTCAAGAGTCGGGAGTATGAGTCGGACTTCTAAAATTTCAAGAGTCGGGAGTAGGAGTCAGACTTCTAAAATTTCAAGAGTCGGGAGAGTAGGAGTCGGACTTCTAAAATTTCAAGAGTCGGGAGTATGAGTCGGACTTCTAAAATTTCAAGAGTCGGGGTGGGGAGTAGGAGTCAGACTTCTAAAATTTCAAGAGTCGGGAGAGTAGGAGTCGGACTTCTAAAATTTCAAGAGTCAGAACATTTTTGGTCGATTCCACAACTCTGGTGTATAGACACATCATTTTAATGAGAGATGAAGAGCTGATAAAACACGGAGCAGGTTGAAAATGGAGAGCCATGGAAGCATCGGTAGACAGACCTGGCGGAGTGACAAAATGATTTGGTCTACAGGAATTATGGCAGAAATGGCTATGTTGAAACAGTGTTCGTTTAAATTATGCATTAAGACAGTGTTGACAACTTGACATGCGTATTGCGATCTTCCGGAATAAAAAGGTGTCAGAGGTTGAACTGATGCCGTCGGGCATTACTAGTGTAAGATCTTTGGTCAGTGAGCGCTTGTAGTGGTGTTGATGGTATTGTATGATGGTGATGTTACTAAATGTAATGTATGAGGCCAGCTGTGAAGGCTCCTGAGATAAAATGTAGTTGTGAATTGTCAGAAGGCCTTTCTTGCTACCACTACGACCTCACACTTAATTTTTTTTCTTAATGAATGTGGCTACATAAAATGTCTAGGGTTATGATATGTAGTGTGGTGTAATAGGTTATAGATATACCCACAGATATTTAACAAGACTAATAATATTAATAAATGTTAAAATACACTGAACTAACTCACGTGTGTAAAATTTTTTTATAGAATTATATTACATTTATTTTGTTCTGGATCAATTTTTTAGATTGACCAGAACTTAAAAGGATTTAGAGATTATGAAAGAAATGCATGGAATATTATATCATAAATGCAATAGTGTACATATATATGTACTATACTAGTTAGTTTTATTAAAATGTTCTAGTAGTCATCTACTTGGGAGGATAGTTAATGTTTGTGCTGTTGGGGTGGCCTCATCACACCTGTCTATATTGACTACACAGTGTCCAGAAAATGGTGGGAATTTTTATGGGGATATTAGTAACTACAAAGCGTTGGTGAATGTCCAGCAGACCAGAGGCTCACTCATCTTGTAGTTGTAGCTCTGGTGCTGAAATCTGGTGGTCCCACCTCTCCGTGCTGGCGGGCAATAATGGTGGTCTCTGTCACAAGAACTGCACAGATACACTCGAGTAAGTCACCAACTGAATAGACACTGCTTTGTTGACAACAGAAACTCACAGCTCTGCAATCAAAGTATGGGCTATGTGTCAAAATCTATTCTCTACCCACGTCTGGACACAACACTGACACAACAACCACATCATACAGACAGGTCAGATCTCTCTGACCAAACAGCACATTTACCATGGTGGTTTTACATCAGATAGATCCTCCCAGACTATAGGTTCTGAAAAATATTTATTAGTTGTCTGCCGTAAAAGAGGATAGGTAATATGTTTCATTATTCTCAACACTTGATCTGTCTTGCCTAACCCTTGCTGGAGTTTATGTACATTGTTGGTCCCTAGACCCTGACTAGGGCGGGGGGTCTAGAGCAAATCCCTACTTGTTTGTAAGGCTAGATTTCGATATGGCAGTATCAAATCACTCAAACATGAAACAATATTCAAAATATATAAGGAAATAATTTCAATCTTACCAGATTATGAATAAATAACACAGAATTGCTAGCAAAACTCAGCTGAGCTGCTGGCTATAGTATGGCGTCCCTAAACTTCTTACACTTTCTTTCATATGGAAATCACCACACTTTAAAATCTGTGTCTATCACTGAACAACTATTGAAGAATGGCCCCACTTTCGCGTCTGAGCGCTAATGATATGATTGTCTGTGGCCAATCACTGCCTAGGTTTATTTTAAATTCAAATTTCCTACCCTAAAGTCATTTCAGTCATGCTTCAGTCAAGTATGGATGGTTATCTGTTAGTCTGTCCGTCTCTACTTGTGTTTCTACAAAATTGTACTTGATTTTTGAACCAACCTTTCTCTCCCCTCCAAAATTTTGTCGTTAAAAGTTATTTTTAGACACAGCCACCACAAATATCCCTTCTCTTCCATACTACGTAGATTTGAACACCTGCGTCTCGAGGTCGTGTTTTTTTTTTTTTCAAATAGCGACACTTTTAGATTCAATACAGTCTGTCGATGATGTGAACAACACTGTCTTGTCATTATCTTCAATATTATCTATCCGTCTGTAAAATTAAGACCATATTAGTTCACTGCTCAGAATGGGCCATCCGGCCAGCTAATTTTTATATTCCTAACATTAATATTAAGAAAAAAGTACTTTTTAAATTTTGTAATATTTCGAACATCTGCGTTTAGCCGCTGAATTCAAATCAAAAGCTTGGTATCGCGCAAAAGCGTCCAATAAATGACTGTGGCGTAACATATCTATGGTCCCTTCTGTCGAGTTGCTTACTTTTATGTCAACTTGGGAAACGTGACTTTTCTCCGTTCCCACCCCCCCCCCCCCCATTGCGTCTCCTTAGCCTTTCTAGTCTCACGCAATCTTTCCAGTCATATTTTTTTCCTTTTTGATCCGCCGTTCCCCTCCTGTCTAGCAAGTCCATTTTTATGGAGGATGATGACCCGCGGTCTAGGCGATCATGTACTATTCGCAGCCTACGCATTATGTTTTTATCCTTACATGTTATCTTTGGAGATATTTTACCGTTGTATCTCTGTCAATTTCACTACAGCGCTCATACACTCATACGTACACACGTAATACCTATCAGTTTGGTTTGGTTTGGTTTGGATTTTGCTTTTTTTAAGGACTATCTTCGTTGATCACGGACAACTCCATCAGTGCTCCAATCTCCTCCTTTAGATCACACAAGGAGAATCTCAGCACAGTGCACAAGCTCTGTAGCACCGGCAGCGTTCCAGTAACTTGTATCGATCTCAGCATGCGTCATGTCTCGCTTAGTAGTGCCCTAAAGTGTAGATGCCTGAAATGAGTGGACAGAAAATCTCTTCAGGTCTTCCTATGGCAGGGTTCTTAAGACATCGCATTCTTCTATTCACGGTGTGTTTACAGGAATCACACATTCTATATATATTTTTGTGGTGGTTAGGTTTCCTAATTTTTAAATTTTGCCACGGTAGCGGCTGTGTGGCCTACTCTTTACGATTTACAACTGCTGAGGGATTTTTAACAAGTGCAACTTGCACACAGGACCTCCTTTTTTTCCTCCCTTATCCGGGAAGGCTAGGGCATCCGATCTCACTACCCAAGAGATCGGGGGGGGGGAGTATGACATCATTAGGAACCAATGGTTCTGAAAAATAAAATCAGTTATATTCCCTGTACTGGGAGCGAACCCTGTACCTATAGAATTAGAGGCGAGCGCCAAACCTCTTAAACTCTCCTACCCCTATCAGTTACCTAAATAGACGGTCGAGGCCTCGATAATTTGGGGCCCTTCGATAATCAAAGTACAGCCAATCTAAGTATGTTTTATTTCTTTTTTACATTTGAGACCTTTGTTGACAAGGATCGGGTAAAGGAGGAGATGAGGGAAAATGCCTATCTCCACCGCTGATGCATATCTAAACACGCTAACAATATTTGTTTTGGAGGACAGCGCGTCCTTCTATTGCTGCTTATGTCATGCGTTTTGTGCTTTCGGCGTGACATTATTTATGCTGCTGCTTTATCAAAACACACCTTGAGCGCTGTGGATGCGTTTTTTCTCCCATGAGTCTTCACGTTCAAAACTTTGATTCGCGTGTACTCAGAGGTTTGTATATCGTTCCAGTTGTGTCATTATATATATTTTTTAAAATCTTTGGTTATCGAGTAAGCAAGTCTTGAATTATAGCCCATTCTCGGGGTGGCGATAACTCTTTTGGGTGCTTGAGATAACCGTTGTTGTACTTCCTTCTTCGTTGCGAATTCACATTATTTAAGCGTCAAGGACTGTGCTGGATTTTGTCAAAAGCATATTCAGATCTGATAAAGTACCTCAGTTTGCCCGCGCTGTTTTACCTCCCTGTTTTTCGCAGTTAATAAATACAATGTCTTTTGTCCCAAACCCGTAACCAGAAGCAGGACAAAATGAAAACACGTGATGAGAGATGACAGCAATTGGGTCTGGAAATACACAGGGAGAAAACAAAAGTAACAAGAACTAATGCACGAAATGATAACAAGATTGCACTGCAAGAAACACCACTACAAGATGTAGAAACATACATATTATACCTTAGCAGCAATATAGACACAGTTGGAGCGACAGACATTGATATCAAAATAGGAATACAAAAGCCTAGAGGAGCTTTCATTGCATTGAGAAATATACGGAGATCAGAATATAAAGTCAGTCCTATTGTATGGTTCTGAGAACAACAAAAACAACAACCAAAAAGCTATAGAGTTTCTTACATGGACGGTTGCGTAGAATAGACGTATTGAAGTTGTATGACAAGATCACTAATGTTGAGCTGATTAAGAACCAGACAATCTCCAGCGCAACAAGAGATGAGAAGAAGATGCCGGAGAAGGATAGGGCACACATTAAAGGAAACCTGTCGATAGCATTACAAGGCAGTCCTTGTTCTGGAATCTGCAGGGTAAGAGAACGAACGAACGAACTTTATTTTCGAAGGGTTAGGAATTGGGCGCGCAGGCCCATACAAACATTCTGCCCTTCCACTCTCATTTATCTTGCATATTATATCCTTTCATTCCCACGTGTTACTTTAAGCATTAATTTAAAGAGGGAGACCAAAGAATAGAAGAGGACTGTAGACAGATACAAAGTAGATGAAGACCTTGAGCAGATGGCACAGGACTGGAAGAATGAAGTTTGTTGAAGGCCTGTACTCCTGACAGATCTGAAGGGCGATGATGATGATGAAACAGAATTGGTTGCTCCACTTACATGAACACTGCCATCTCTACGGCCTTAACCTCTTTTGCCATCTTTACATTTGCCTTTCGGAGAGTAAATGCCTTGTCGTGATCAACAGTTGGCTCTATTATGACTCACTTTTCGAATGTGTCACATTTTAAAATGTTTTTGGTCCCATTTATTGGACCTGTCATGGGTGGAGGGGTAGTTAGAAGGCTTGCTTCTCGAGGCTTGGTTTTGGTTCTAAGGATTATCTTCATTGCACACGGACAACTGCATGAGTGCTCCGATCTCCTCCTTTAGATCACATAAGGAGGATCTCAGCACAGTGCACGAACTCCGTAGCACTGGCGAGAATCCCAACGTGTTTATATAGGAATCACACATTCTATAAACATTTTGGTGGTGGGTAGGCTTCTAATTTGTTTAATTTTGCCAGGGCAGCTGCCTAATCGGCCTACTCTTTACGATTTCCAACTGCCGTGGGATTTTAACGTGCGGAAGCTGCACACAAGATCTCCTACTTTTTCGCTGTTATCCGAGAAGGCTAGGCAACTGATCACAGGAGACCAGGGGGGAGTATGACATCATTAGGACCACTTGATCTGAAAATTAAAAAATTCCATAAATTATATTCCCTCAACTAGGAATCGAATCCGGTACCTCTAGAACTCGAGGCGGACGCCTTACCTCTTAGCCACTCCGACCCCTGGTTCTCGAGACAAAGTCACCTGACGGTAAACCGGATAGCGTCACGCTTCAGTTTACCCATCTGCATCCTCTGACAAATGAACTTTGCCTTTTTATCGCTGTGGTAAAGTGGGATTTTATAAATATCTATAGGGGACTTAGTGTACTGACTGAGATCAGCTGTGAAGGTATCTGTATCTAATAGGTGTAGTGTTTTACAGATAACCTTACTTGCTGCCACATATGTATACCTCAGTCAGAATTATTCTGGAATATTGTGATGACTACGTTATATGTCTAGGGTATGTATATGATGAAGTGTAAGTCACAACAACAACAGACAGATAAACAATTTAATTTATTCCACCACACTTGACAACACTGTGACACTCACATACATGGAACATTCTATGAGACTATCTTAAACGAGTCACTGGTAAATTTTCAAATATCAATATGTATTAATTACTTTTCATTAATATATATGTGTCCTGATTCAACTACAAAGTGAACCAGGAATCACAATCAATTTCAATTATAAGTTATATATATATATATAGAATTTATCAATATGAATCTTGTAGTGACATATTTTATTAATTTTATCATATGTGTGTCAGTTGTGTAGTAGTAATATGAGGTAATACTGGTGTTGTTTTTTCAAGCTATGTTGGTATTTGTCATCATGACTTCAAGTGTTTATTTCTGTTGGAACTAGTATTGGAGATGTTCTCAGTTCCGTTCATTAAAACAATTAATTTCCCCTCTTATTTTAATACAATGTCAGTTTAAGGGGGTATACATAATGTTGAGCTCCGCTGGCCACATAGGCTTAACTTTCGTGATGGCGGCAGGAAAAGACTCCTCTGCTCGATTGCTCCCCTGTGTTCTGGAGACACCTCACTGTTTGCTATATGGACCAAGGAGTATGCTGTCCGCCTCTGGATTCAGCAAAGCTCTGACCAGGTACTGCTCAATAGCTTTAGGACCACAGTCCCTGAAACAAGAAGGTTGTACCTCCTACTTCAGAACTAATTTATACTCTATTTCTACACTGAGCACAATACATAACAAACACTGAGTTCAGAGCGGTAGGCCAACTGCTATCTTCATCTGAAACAATTTTCACCAGTATTTTCCTCCCTAATGGTTACCACGCCTCTGCAATTCCAGCATTATTTCTTTCTAGTCAATAATATAGGTGTCAGTGCACTGTTTGGCAATTCCATTTAGTTTCACTTTCCTCCGACACCTTCTGTTCAGGCTGGAGCATTATATAGGCTTTACCTCAAGTTCGCTACTGAACCACACATATATACAGACATAATTTATCAATTTACATTCAATTTTCATTCAAAAGATATCAAACCTGTCAAACTTACTACAATTCATGGAAATATTACACAGTGACGTTGAATGGCAATGAATATAGCACAACTTCGATCTGCCGATGTCCCAGGCTTTTATTTATAACAATATGCACTGGTGCTCAACGCACTGTTTCTTAGTAGGTTTATTACAAGATGTGGCCCGGAACAGACGCCCTGAATTGAGTATATTGGCAGCTCTAACCAATCATGCCATGTTTACCTACTTTTAAAAAAATATTACCCTTCTCACGTTTCCCCTAACAACAAAGAAGTAGTATTTATAGTCCGACTAATCGTGTTTAGCCTTACATTTATTTTCCGCCAATCAAATAGGAGGTAACATGTCAGCCTATTTCCCGTACAATGGTGGGGTGAAATTCTGCCACTGAGCGATTCTGAATTTGGTGTTGTCTGACACCCTCACTATTTTCTTTTGGCTATAATTTGTTAATTCCTAGACTATTTGCGTAACGTTTAACATATTATTTGTCAGCAAGTCCTAAGGAACCCAAATATATATATATATTTAATGGAGCCAATATGCATTTTCTTCTAGGATAGTCGTGCTGTTACTACCTCCTCACTTCCAAACTTTAGGGTGTCTGGGTACTGTCATGTTTTCAAACGTAAACCAGTATAATGTCATATTTCCTAATAAGAATTTTGTAAGTTTTTTAAAACCTAACTCTGGTATGGGTAGTGTTTTTATCACTGTCGATTTGAAAAAAAACTAGTGCATGTGGCCTCCTTACACGCGTGATGGCAGCAATTGTGTATCGCGCGACGCGTTGTTTAGTGTTGCATGTGTCCCTGCTTTCAGCCCTCCCTTCTTTCTATCTTTAGTCCATCTGTCTTTCGTTTATGGTAACGTAGTGTAATTAATGCTAGTATTAATTTAGGTCATTAATCAGCTTGCGTATCTCAAGGTTTTTCTTAGAAAGGCAGTACACGTTTTATTGAAGTAATAAGCGTTGTAGTGATGCAGTAGGCTTTTACTACAACGTGAAACGTTACAATTTGCAGACGAAGTAGAAAACGGCATAAGGGGGATATTGCAGACCAGACTATCTAGTAATGACAAGTCTTTTATTGATTAGGCTTTAAATTTACGTTTCCTGGGGATTAGGATTATTTCACGTCAATCGCTGTAGCGTGGGATGGGGACGAATGAAAAGGTAATGGCAGTCTGTGTATTAGAACTAAAGACAAGGAAACCCTACGACGCTAGGCCTTTTCAGGGGACAGACGGAACAAAAAACAGCAAGGAAAGAAAGTGAGAACAGAAACGTCAGCGGACTCCTTGATTAGGTATGATGGCTGGCCAATAAGCTTTTATGTTCTCCTGCAAAGACCCCACTCCACCTTGCAGACAGGACAGATATAGTGCAAAGGTGCTATAGTCCTGGAAACAGGCTGCATTACTACACTCTGGCCGAGAGAGTAGGGATCGAAGAGGGAAGGCAAACCCGGTCCCAAAAAATGCCGTGCGGAAGTTGGATGTGTCGGGCCGAAAGGCGCAAATATCGCAGCTTCGCTGTAAACGGCGACACAACGCAACCAACGTCCTTTTCAGGACGAACGAGGAAGAAGAAGAAGATATCGTTTCCAGAGGGGAGAGTGAGGTTCTGATGAGAAATGGCAGTATTAGGACGACTACTTTCTCGCGTCGTGAGAGGCGACTGATAAGAAGTTTTGCATGGGCCTGGTGACCTCACTGTGTAAAAACAGATTGCTACAGAAGTCATGGCTGCAAGAGTACCTGAGACGGAGACCAGCTGCCTTGGTGGTTTCAAGCTGCATGTTATTTTAAACTGTATACTAAAACAAGATTGAGGCCGGGGTTTTAGTTATTTTAAAATGTGAGGGTCGTGCCCTATCAGATACTGCCGTAGGGGAGTGATTTGTTTGTTGACTTCACGTATCTTCTTCTTAATCTTCGTTCACCCTCAGACGTCAGCTTGAATATGTTCAAAGACATCAGTGGTCAGTCTCAGGTTGTTGACATCTCCGTAGAGCTTTTCTGGGAATGGTACAGGTGATGGCCATATGCGCTTTCTCTGTTCCTTCAGACGTTAGGCACCTTTGCAGTAGATGCTTAGCCGTCATGTTATCAGTGCCACAGTTACATTCATCATTAGTTCCTATCTTTAACTTGTTGAAAGATGGTATCCCAATACACTTCAAATATGCCAGGCCTCAGCGTTAGGAGGTGACCGGTTGCCTTTTCTCGCTGCCTTTACTTTCCCTAACTCAAGAGCAGAGTCAGGTACTCATTTATTTACTCATTTTTCACAGCTAGGTAAACTATAGCGTGACGCGACACGGTTTCGAACCTGGTACGCGACACGGTTTCGAACCTGGTACCTCTTATCTCAAGAAGCAAGCGCCATACTTCTGGCTCTTTTCTAAACGAGAAGGTCACCAATGTGAAACTGATGACAAGGACCAGACAAGTGCCGGTGGAACAAGTGATGAGAAGAAGACGCTGGCGATGGATAGGACACACACTGAGGAAGCCTGTTGATAGCATAAGAAGGCAGTCCTTGTTCTAAAATCAGCAGGATAAGAGAAGCAGATCTGGACCGAAAAACACATGGAGAAGAGAACTGGAGACAGACGTGAAGGGGATGTAGAAGACATGGAAAGACCTGATGGCAGACGACAGGAGATCTTGGCATACGTTTTGTTAAAGGCCATTGCTCCCTGTGGCGCTGACAGGTAAAGAAGAAGAAGAATATAATGATTTAACGTGTGTTTTGTCACCTTTTTTCTTCATTCCTCGCCTGTTTCGGTCCTTGTGCTTCAGAGTTAAGTTATTCTCTCGCCTTCATCCCACCTCCTTTTAAATCCCTCTCTCTTTCTCTCTCTCTCTCTCTCTCTCTCTCTCTCTCTCTCTCTCACGCTCTCTCTCATACTCACAAACATTAAACTCAGATATAACTAAAGCCTTGTCCAGTGCCTAGCTTGTTTGGCTCACTTCATTAGCGTGTCGGGACTGCGTCTCCGACCATTAATGTGCGGGACCGATCGAAGGACTTCCAGTTATACGATTACGCATTAAGAAGGGGAGTCGATAGCGCTCAGAGGGAAATACTTTAAAATATGCGATTACATAGACGGGTCTAGTGACCTGTAGTGTAGTATGGCAACCTGTGTAAACCTGTCTTTGCCAGCATGTCTCATTGGAGTGTTGTTATATTACATGTCCATTACTGCGTTAGCACATGTAGTGCCAGTAGTATTCTTTACGAACATTTGTAAAAGTTGTACCCTGGTGCGGTTATCAGTGCAGTTCTTTGTAGCATGATTTACTGCCCTGTTACGTGTCCTTACGTTCACGAGATATAGTTCTGTGCCTTGGTAAGTGTTTGGCATTCCTGTGACATATTCATGTGTCTTGGTCTGTGACGCTTTTAACCACTTTTATTTAAGTTATCATCATCATCATCATCACCCTTCAGATGCCAAAGGAGCATAGGACCTCAATAAATTCACGCCAAACCTTCCAATCACGTGCCATCGGCTCAAGGTCTTTCGATGTCGTCTTTGTCCCCTTCATTTTTGTCTCCAGTTATCTTCTCCGTCTGTTCTTGTGTCTCCCTCTAACTCTCTTAATCAAGAAAAGCTTAGCTTACTCTGCTGCTCATCTTTGCAACTATCTTCCACATGATCTAAGAAAGACAACCTCAGTCCCTGTTCATGCAGTCGTAGACTTTTCGAATACTTTCTGATTACATGCCCTCCTAATGTGATTATGTTTCCGAATAAATATATAATATCGAATGCAGGCTTAGTGAGGATGTTTGTACTTTTCAACATATTTTATCTCATGGTAATAATTATACAAATATTTGTACTTTTCAACATATTTTATCTCATGGTAGTAGTTATACAAATATTTGTACTTACTTTTCAACATATTTTATTTCATAATTATTATTAGATACTGTGAATGTGAGTATGCTATTATTTTACTTTTAAAACGTTCGTATAAATTGATATGTCAAATGTATGTGAGAATAAATGAATTCAGTATAAAAGACGAGAGAAAACAAGGGCAGAATGTCAGACGGGCCTTCGTGCCCAATTCTCAACTCTTTGAGAAGGGTTCGTTCTCTTGCCCTGGGAACTCCAGAACAAAGACTGGCTGGTGATGCTATCGACAGGTTTCCTCAGTGCGTCCTATCCCTTTCTGACATCTTCTCATCGCTTGTTCCACTGGCGCTTGTGTGGTTCTTGTCATCAGTCATTAGTTCCACAATAGTGATCTTACTTCAATCCTTCTATTCTACGCAAGCACCGATTAATGAAAGTATGTAGCCTTTTGTTTGTTGTTTTGTGTTATTCTCCATGTTTCAGAGCCATGCAATAGAACTGACTTGACATCTGAATTGAAAATTCTGATTTTTTTTTTTTTTTTTTTGTTGGACCTGATTTCGTTTAATATCAATATATTTCCCAATGCAGTGAAAACTCTTCTCGCCTTTTGTATTCTTAATTTGATATTATCTGTCCGTCCAACTTTGTCTATATTGCTGCCTAGGTATACTTATGATTCTGCATCTTGTATTGTGGTTTCTTCCAGTACAATTTTGTTGTTGTTTCTTGCATTTATTCTCATTAACTGTGTCTTCTCCCTATGTATTTTCAGACCCACTTGCTGTGACTTGTCATCAAGTATTTTCATTCTGTCTTGCATCTGATTGCGGGTTACGGGACAGGGGTGCCAGATTGTCTGCAAAATTTAGCTCGTCAAGCTGTTTAGTAGAGTCCACTGGATTCCATGTCTGCTGGCTGATGTCAATGTTTTAACCACTTAAGGCCTAGCGACCCCATATATGACCCGTCATATAATAATTGTGTAAGAAAATTTTATAAGAAAACACGTATTGAAGCCCGTTTGGTCCATCATAAGCACGTGATCGGCTTTCAAGATTATATGAGAAGTTACATTCTGAAATTACTGAAATACGTAAAAAAATGCATTAAAAAGGGAATGACACTAATAGTAAACATTCTTAGAAACATGAGCTGACTGGAACACTTAGTGTTCAACTGTAGAAGCTCTTCTGCCTTAAGAGGTTAATAACCCAACCTCTACACACCATTAAGTTGTCACGAGGGTAATATATTTGTCGCTTTTCAAATCTTTGGCGCTCAAAAACAGTTACGTTCCACTCATCGTAGAGAATTGAAACTTTGCATGCAGCTTTTTTTCCGTGGAACATTTTAATGTGTCAGGTTGTGACCGCGTCATTGTCGCCAGTCGTTTTTAAGCATCTTCTTCTTCTTCTTTGACCCTTAGCCGCCGACTGTTGAAGCAGTCTGTGGCCATCACGCCTGGTGGCGTCTTGTAGGGCAGCTACACATTTCATCCACTTTGTTCGGTCAGCGGCCATCCTTCGTACAGTGCCCCAGCTCTGGTTCATTCTTTACATTTCGGCCTCCGCTAAGTAGTTTTTGGAGCCGCGGTAGCGCAGTGATTAGTGCACTTACTTCCTAGCTCGGTGGTCCATGGTTCGATCCCCAAATTTTTTTAGACCGCAAACGGCGCCGGGGTCGACCCAGCCTCATGAATTGGGTACCAGAGCAACACCCCTAGTGTGCCGATGGTCGAGAAAATACGAGCCTAACACCATATTCCCAATATGCCTGAATAGGCGTGTAACGGGATACTTTACCTTACCCTTTCCTAAGTAGTTTTTGGTCGGTCTCTCTTTTGCTTTCCTCTAGGGGTCCATAGCATAGCGGTTCTTGTGATGGCATCGGGGTCTCTTCTGAGGACGTGGCCAACCCAACTCCAGCGTCTGTTAGCTATGATGGTGTGCATGCCCTTTTAAGCATAGAACTATAAAAATAATTTAAATAAAGTGGAAATAATTTCGGTAAAATAAGGGAAATAACAAACTGTGAATATAGATGGATTTTCATATTTGAAAGGAGCGCTTATCGACTGGTGATCAGGTGATGTGCCGGTTTAATCAAGGTGTTCCTTCAAACAACAAGGCTATCCGTGAGACTGTCCTTTGTTTTAAACGATATATATATATATATATATATATATATATATATATATATATATATATATATATATATATATATATATATATATATAAATATATAAATATATAAATATATATATATATATATATATATATATATATATATATATATCTTCTTCTTCTTCCGTCCTTTGCCACCGACCGTCAAAGCAGTCAGTGGCCATTACGCCTAGTGGCGTCTTAGGGCAACAGCAGATAGGTTTTCCCTGCCATTGTTTCCCATCACGCCTAGTGGCGTCTTTAGGGCAACGGCAAATCAACCCATTTGCTGTTGTTTTCGTAATCGAAGTGACTGGCAAACGGGTGATCAGCCCATTGTGATATATATATATATATATATATATATACATACATACATACATACATATATATATATATATATATATATATATATATATATATATATATAAAACAAAAGTGTTTTTTTTTTTTAGTTTCTTACTCATGTACAAGAACAGTGATATTTGTCTTGTGCATTGAATACCCGGGGTCAGAAGTAAAATAAAACTAGAAATCGGTGACGAACAGTGCGGATGTGTAATAATCATTTATTTTCATTGTTGTGTTCAGTTTTGTCAGATCGAATATCCTGCACACAGTTTATTTCTTAATTATTCGAAACAGATTTTATGAATCTTGAAGTGATAAACGAGGTCAGATATTGGGAATGGCGCAGGATGCACGAAGCAAACGCGTCGTTAACATTTGAGCATTCTCGTAGCAGACGACCGTCAGTGTGGACAGTTCTTGTTTAGACAATTTAAATTTGCTCGCTATGTGATAGTTGAGACGAACTGCCAATCTGAATGTGCTATGGGTTGTAGTTAAGAGAAGCCTTCTTTTTTGGCTACTAATAAACCATCAAAATTTGTGGAGTAAAACGGTCATGATTTTCTGAGAGCTGGATCGATGGCCCTGAGCATGGTATACGTCATTTTACCGTGCAGCTGCTGACGACCTTCTGTGTTAATTCATTCATCAGTTTAATACACGTTTATCAGTATTATCCGCTGCCAAAACTATTTTTGTGCGGGCATCTCTGTGACCATGGAGCCAAGCTTTAAAGTGGATAAATACACCTACAACATAAAGGGGTGAGTTCCTTACTTTCTTGTGTTCTTTACTGACATCATTTTTTGTTTTGTGTCTGAATAATTGTTATCCTCAATAGCCAATGAGTTTGAATTTACTTGTTTTTTAGAAAGTCATAATAATAGTCAATGGCGGCCACAGTGAGTTTTGGCTGGTGGAGATATTTGTAAAGAATTTTGTAATTACGTGGTCATATTTGCGCTGGAGCATATAGCACCAAACATTTTTGTAAAATACATATACAATAAAATAAAATAAGTACAGGTATGTATTCTCAAGGTTGTACTAACATGACAAAATATTTAATTGTTATACGTTGACAAATTGAAACATACAATATATAATAATTCCATAATTACTCCTTACCACTGAAATATCAATTTGCCTTTAGGTTTGCCCAATTCGTCATTATTGTTGACAAGAACAACAAAGCTATTCGGCTGATATGGTCCTAAATGTTTTGCATCAAATTTTTGTTTGAAAGTCATTGCGCTGAACATTGTTTTTAAGTTTTAAGTAATCTGCTTCGTTCATTATTAAAGTTGGGATCAGATTACAGTTGTCTTATTAACCCTATGTCACGAGACACCCGCATCCTTAGTATCGCTGACTAGGATCAAGAAAAGACAACACTAGTTATCTTGGGGACGGGCGACAACAGTATCCCATTGGAATATTCTGCGCATGCGCATTTCAGCATATTTTCCCAGTGCTGTGGCGTCTAGATTTGTGGAACATTAATTCCATCAAACTATTCTGTCGCATTCGTATTGATGGTTTCGGTCATACCCCGAGTTCATACAGGATTGGAAGACAAAGTGCGTGCAGTAATGAAGTTGGAATGTGAGGGAGCGAGATGGTGGAGAGGGCTTAACGATGGCTCATTGTAGAACTTGGTTTCTTAACCTTGTTTATGTTCTTCTTCTGTTTTTTATACATCAACCGTGTTATTCTGCTTTTCCATTGCTCCTTCTAACTTTCCCTGCTGCATTCTTTCCGTCTCCCTATTTCTTCTGTTTTTTTATTTCTTCTTTCTTTCCTACTTCTCTTCTCTATCTTCTTCCATACTGCCACAACGGCAACAATAGCAACAACAACAACTATACTATCGCTTCTTCTTCAACTTCTTCTTCTTCTCATTTCCTTTTTCATCATCCGTCACTCCTTGTGCTGTTCACCACTACAACTTAAGAGTCTTTTTTTTTTTTTTTTTGCTTTAATTATATTGTTGTAATACTCTGTTCAACCCCTCGGTTATAATTGGGGTATATTGTGTGTTAACCTCCTTGATGTTAGACCGTTGCTAATCCTGAAAAGGACCGCTAGCTGACTGTCTGGATCCTCTTGTCGTATATCTGTATTATAGTTGCGTGTTCAATGATGTATTTCCTGTCCGGCCTCGCTAGTTCGCTGGCAGCCCTGAGAAGGGCTAGTCTTAAAAAGGACTACCGGCTGGCTTGTGTGTTTTTTGACCGTCTCGTTTCTGTTATTTGTGTCATCTTTTTTGTTGTTGTTGTAGCTTGTATAACACTTGTTATTGAATATGATCTTACGCCACTTCTCGTCCTTGTCAAGGCTTGATCGTGACCGCTAGGCCCTACGATAGGGGGGAGGGGGACCAGCAGGGCTATTTTTAGCCTAAGCCTCACCTCACGGGGAGGGGGTGAGGCACACCTCAGCCAAGGATCCACGATCCTCCATGGCCTTTCTTTACATTAAAATATGTTTTAGCCCTCTTCCCAAACAATGAGCGCGCCTCACAGCGTAAAATGGTCCGGGCCTCAACTGAGTTCTCGGAGGGCCTGGCCACCGCCACGACGGACCTGGTGACCGCCATGAGGACATCATGCAAAATGTGGAACATAGCCTGACCAACCTGGTCCTACAGCCTGCCAATTCTAGCTTAAAGTCCGTGCTGGTCGCTTGGTCTCAGGTGTGAAGAGAGATTAGATAAGATTAGAGCAATCGATGGCGTGTTTCTCCCGGGGGTCCACGGAACACCGGTGTTTGTTTGCCCGCAACTCAGACAGCACGGGACAAACACTGACACAAATAAACAGATGGCGGAGATGTCATGACATTTAACGCGGCTGTTCACCGCGGGATCGCGAAATGAACGGATCATAATTATTTATTTCGAATGATGCAGCTTTTTGTTTCTTTAAACAGTTAACAGTTCGGCTGCAAAAAAAAATGTAAGGAGCCGATATGTACGGGGTAATAAATAATAAATAAAAATAGGTGAACAGCAGGCACTAATAAGAAAGAAAGAAAGAAAGAAAAGAAAAGCAAGAAAGGAGAAAGAACGAAAGAAAAGAGACAGAAAGAAAGAAAGAAAGAAAGAAAGAAAGAAAGAAAGAAAGAAAGAAAGAAAAGAGAAAGACAGACAGACAGACAAAGAAAGAAAGAAAGAAAGAAAAGAGAGAGAGAGAGAAAGAAAGAACATAGAGAGAAAGCGAGAAAGAAAGAAAGACAGGCAGGCAGGGAGGAAGGCAAGAAAGAAGGAAACAGAATGTATAGGCTCATCAGGGAATCAAACCAGGCAGTAACAAAGACTGAGAGCGAGAGAGGGAGTGAGAGGCATACACAAAAGAAACTTACAACTTTCACCAGGAACGAACATGAACGCTACCCATAGATGACAGGCGAACGCAGATAGCTGAGAATTAAGATGAAGCAGCTCCCGGGTTTGTCTCTGAGGACACTGAGAAAAAACATGTTTACTGCTTCCTCAGGCATGTCGTAAGGGGCTACTGATATGAGGTTGTGCATCGGGCTGGCAACCTGATCATGCAAAAGAAACTGTTACAAAAGCCATCTTTGTAAGAAAAGACTACCTTCTTCCTGTGCGTTCAGTTTTAGTCATGCTAAATCTGCAGGCCTGTCGCCAGTACGAAGTCCACATGCTTGTCCAGGTCCGCGCGGGGAAGCCCCATGGCTTCTGCCTGAGCTCAGCACCCTCTGGCCAGGTCTGGGGTGATAGGCCATCGTGAGCTGGGGAGTTCAGGGGTCTGGATTCCGGTTCCACATGGACATTCATTAGGGAGAGAGAGAGAGAGAGAGAGAGAGAGAGAGAGAGAGAGAGAGAGAGAGAGAGAGAGAGAGAGAGAGAGAGAGAGCACGCGTAAGCTTTTGGTATTGTCTTTCCTGACAGTGGACCATCAGCAGTGGTTGGTTGCTCGATACTCTGTAGTTAGCAAAAATGGAAATGCTGGTGATGATGATGATGATAATGATGTTGAGATGTTGAGTAAGTCCCTCCATTTCTTTAAAGATCAGATATTATTTAACAGCGAACAAGTTTACCTGTCAAAACAATGACGGAGGAAGAATTAAAGCTTTCAGCATCTACAGCACATAGAAGTCTGAGAAGCTGAAATAGATTTTTTTTTTTCAAAGAGTGTAATATGGCTAATTACGCAACACTCATTTAATCATACATTTGGGGGGAATGGGGGGGGGGAGGGGGGGGGTAAGTGCACGGTTATCTTTAAAATCTTTGTCTTGACAGCCTGTATCCTGAGCTTATACTTTAAGATTGTCTGGGTTCTTTTCTTCCATGAGCGTTATTAAGAGTTGACCATGAGCAAAGACTACTTCTGGTAGATATATACTCGTACCTAAATGATCAAATAATTGTCCTTGTGCTTCGTAGATTCTCATGGAAAAATCTAAAATCACAAGAAGCTGTCGACAACTCAAGATGACAGGAAGGCTGGTATAGCTTGACTCTAAATTGGTGCGTGGAATGAAAACTTGTCCAACTTAATTACTGCCTGTGATGATTTAAAAGAAAAATTCAGCCCTCTGTCTTTAGTTTTAACAGAATCTTGAAAAGGGGGGGGGGGGGCATTGAAAAGCTATTGGCTGCCATTTTTTTAAAATTACTTTAATTATATTTTTAAACTTCTCCGTCATTCCTTGACGGGTTGTTTGTGAAGAGATCGTTGACATCCGAATAGAATATATTATTGATCTCTGCATGGGATGCTTTTAATTGGTGTTCAAGATAACTTTCATTCAAAGCACAGTGCATTGCGCGCAGATGGTGCGATTGTTTTAGGACGTAGGGACGTTTCTTAATGTCACGATTGCTGCCCAATACAGAACTAATTCTTCGGTGCGTGATGCTTCGCCGTAGGTTTTAAGCCGTCGTTCTGACGCTTCTGTTGATGTACTTTACCATCGGTCTTAAGCTGCAGTGCTGACGCTGAGTGGTTCATGCTGATGTGACCACAGTTATAGCACGTTTCACTAGCTTTGCCCAACTTCAAATGTAATTATCTGATTAACCGTAGAACGTATTAATGCCATTTTTTGCATACAATGTTATATTGGGTTAGACCCAACAAATATATACTTCATATCTGTGCATCTTGTCCAGTTCCCATAAACGGATGAAATCCTTTGATCTTTGTCGGCATACTAATTATTGTGTATCGAGAAAAGAAATTTTACCACTTCAGTCACAGATTCTGTGAATTGAATAGGCATAGGCGTGTCTACTATTACAATAATGTGGCCATCACGTTTGCATATGAATACCTGTTGAAGATGATTTCTAAAATGATCTGCATGGGAGATACTCGTGACATTGTTTGTCATTGACATTTAGTGCGCAATCAAACTGGACCTTCATTGATCTAATTATTTCAATATGTATCACCTCTTTGCGGTTCATAAATATCACAATGGAACGTTGCTCCTGTAATGTGCTTGTAAATAACGGTAAGGTCATCTTTAAAGAAATTAAACTTCATCCGAATCATAACCAGATGTCTCTGAGAAATTGATAATCAATCTCGGCTGAATGAAGGACAAACCATCATTCTTTCAATATTCCCCTTCCTCTTGTAACACATGGTTCTCACATTTCTTCCAATAATCCCTGGCGGCTTTTGTAAGTATTTCAACATCTTTTAATTTGAACGTTCTATTTTCTGTTGCTACCTGTTCCTTAATTTTAGCCCAGACTAATTCTATTGGGTTTAAGTGAGAATGGTAAGGAGGCAATCTTAAACATCTGTGACCATGTTCATGGATTGCCTTGTCTATGAGAAATATCTTTGTATGCTGTGTCTTTTTTGCAATTCCAATTAATTCAGGCTTCAGGGACATTTGTCGTTTTTGGTCAGCCAAATCTTTATTACATCTTTAGTACTTGATGAATTAGGAACTTTATCTTCTGGTGCCACAACGTTGTGATATGAAGCATTGTCCATTATCAAACACGACGGTCTATCCAAGGAAGGAAGTACATGATTCACACTCCAATCTTGAAATATCTTGCCATTCATCTCTGTATGATAATCCCTATTATCTGTGGATTTTGAAACACATGTGAGTTCAGTATTATTTAGAAGCCCATGATGGCTGCTTCCTGCATGTGCAATTATTAGTCGCTGTCCTTTGCTGCTTGGTACTATTCTCTTAGTTGTCCCATCAGATGATTGCCATTCTCGTTCATTACCGCGGTGCGCATTGATCCAAGTTTCATCTAAATACACAAAATCATAACAATCTCTTCTCATTTCTCTGACCTCGCGTAAATATTTGCTTCTCATTGCAACTATATGAGGCTTATCACAAATAAGGTTTCTACCACCAACATATTTTCTAAAATTGAATCCCAAACTCCTAATAGTCCTCCATGGCGTAGATTTGGAAATATCAATGTCATTATTCTTTCTTAACCAAATTTTCAATTTCCTTAAAGTCACTGCCTCATTATTGAGAAACATATTGCAAATTTCTCTGCGGATCAATTCTCTGTCAAAATTATCCACCACTCTTGGCCTATTTTTCGTGTGTAAAACACTGGAATTACAAATTTCAGATGTCGCTATCCAGCGGTGCAATGATGTTTGCTTATCCCCAAGGCATGAATAGTCCTCTTTTGTGGGTTTGAAATAGAATGATATAGTTTTCATCGAGTAGCTTCATTGCATAAATACTTAAAAATACTATTTGTGATTTGCTGTAATGTCATAACATGTACTCGCAGACTCATTTTTCCTACTTAGCCACACAATACGTTTTGTAGACACGCCACTGAATGACAATGTGTGCGTAAAACCGGAAATAAACTGTTTTATGTTCAAGAAGTGCAATTTCACGCAATTTCACGCAAAAATCATGCCAATTTCTTGATAAACCAAAAATGTGCAAATGAGGTCGTATAATTTACTGTAGACATTTCAATATGTGTGTGTGATGTGTGCTGGCAAGTAGGATTTTATATTATATCGCAAAGAAACAAAAATTGAAACCAATGGCCGCATTTTAATGAAAAATTTAATTCATAGGGTCTATACCATTTCAAATTCACACACTAAATTTCACTTATATGCGTTATATATTCGCTGAGATATAGCATTTTGAAGTTGGGCAAAGCTAGTGAAACGTGCTATAGCACTACGGGTAGTAGCACTAGAGACGAGACAGAAGCGTGACATCAGACGGAAGGGTAAATTTTATTTTGGCTGTGGCAAGAATACAAAACACGTGCATCAACTGCTAACGAATACACGAATAGGGAGATCTTTTTTTTAAAATTAATCTTTAAAAACAAAATTGACACCTCTCCTGTGGGGTTTTTATCAGACGAAGAAAGAAAAGAACTATTGGTTCCTCAGGCAGTCCGTTAAAGGCGACTAATATGAGCCCGTCGCCCGCCATAAGACGGGAACTCAATTCTAAAGCACCAAAACCTAACGGCAGTTTTACTTATTCAATAGGATTTTTTTTAAACCACTGTGCATCACCACAGTACACGAACTACGTAACAGCAGCGAGGATCCCGATGTGTGTATACGGGATCACATATTCTACCAATATATTTTTGTGCACACCGTCATTTGCGCATTCTTCTTTGTTAAGTGTTACTATTTTCGGGAGAGTACATATACGGGAAACAATACAATTAATGTCTAACTTTCAACCAAAGTTGCATCCCTTAGCGTTACGCACTGACAGAAAAAGCTGGGATTTGATATATTAGGATTCTTTGGGCTGGCAACCTCATCATGTAAAGCGACCAGCTGCAGTGGTGGCTTCATGCGCCATAAGCAGCGAAAAGAAAAATGATGATGATGATAATGATAGATGATGATGGTGATAGATGGTGATGATTATATATGATGGTGATAGATGATGCTGGTGATGATTATATGTGATGATAATTGATGATGCTGATGAAAGATGATGATGGTGGTGATGGTGATGCTGATGAGAGATGATGATGGTGATGATTATATATGATGATAATTGATGATGATAGATGATGATGGTGGTGATGATGATGCTGATGATAGATGATGATGGTGATGATTATATATGATGATAATTGATGATGCTGATGATAGATGATGATGGTGATGATGATGATGCTGAATATAGATGGTAATGATTATATGTGATGATGAGATATAATGATGGTGGTGATGATGATGCCGATGATTGATGGTGATGGTGGTGATGATTATATATGATGATAATTGATGATGCTGATGATAGGTGATGATGATGGTGATGATTATATGTGATGATAATTGATGATGCTGATGATAGGTGATGATGATGATGATGGTGATGATTATATGTGATGGTTATTGATGATGCTGATGATAGATGATGATTGTGGTGATGATGATGCTGATGATTGATGATGATGGTGCTGATTATTTGTGATGATTATTGATGATGATGCTGATGATAGATGATGATGATGATGATGCTGATGATGATAGATGGTGATGATTAGTGATGATGGTGATGATAATGATGATACACAAAACAACATCAGCCTATTAATGACAGATATCAGAGATAGTAATTATACATGTAAGACGATAATATAGGACTTGAGGACAATAGATAACGAGTTGAAAGTGCAGGTTAGGTTAATAGGTATTATGATCCTAAGTAGGATCGGAAAGTGTTTTACCGGGAGGTGGGGAGTCCAACAGAAGAATCGTCAACTCATTTGTCAAGTCAGTCCTATTGTATGGCTCTGAAACATGGAGAACAACAACAGGAAAGATACAAACTTTCATAAATGGGTGTTTGCGCAGATTAGACGGGATTTAAGTGGTATGACATGATCATCAATGTGTGTAGTGTGTGTGTGTGTGTGTGTGTGTGGGAGGGGGTCGAAGTGGCTAAGAGGTATGTCGTCCAGCTTGAATTCTACAGGTAACGGGTTCGATTTCCAGTATAGGGAACATAATTTATGGACATTTATTCTTTCAGAGTACTTTGTTTCTAATGATGTTATACTCCCCCCTGGTCTCCTGTGATCAGATGCCTAGCCTTCTCGGAAAAGAGCGAAAAAGTAGGAGGTCCTGTGTGCAAGTTGCGCACGTTAAAAATCCCATGGCAGTTGAAAATCGTAAAGAGTAGGCCATAAGGCCGCTGCCCTGGCATAATTAAACAATTAGAAAACCTACACACCACAACTATATTTATAGAATGTGTGATTCCTATACACACACACACACACACACAGGGATTCTCGCCGGTGCTACGGGGTTCGTGCACTGTGCTGAGATCCTCTGTGATCTAAGGGAGAAATGTCAAAATCAAACTATAATATTTTGATATTCGAGTGAAAATTAATTTTCATTTAAGTTAATGACTACCGCTTTAAGTGACTATACTCGTGCCTTGTTTACAGTAATTGCAAATGCAAGCCGCACAAAATACTGTTATTCCTAATGGTTCTACCAGAAGATTGATTTCACTTTTGCTTTTCAATTTGCTTCCGAGTTTTTTCCAAAATACTCTTATTTCTTATGATGGAATCGCAAAAGCAATTTTATTCTGCTTCCGAGTTTTAGCAAGAAGGAAATTAATAAGACACATTTTCCTTTTCCGACCTGGCGCACCAAGAAAGAATAGTCCAACTCATCCTTTTTTAACGTTCTTAATCCTGTTTTTCGTAGCACGTTCTTTTCAAACATATATACATTATTGCTTGTTAAAAAACATGATTATTGTTTTCTGTCATACATACTTCAAATATAAAAGGCATAGTGATTGTGTTGAGCTGTATACTTAAAATAAAAGTTTCTCTTTTCGGTGAGACACGACCTATTCAACCTAGACATACGGATAACGCCTGTTATATTAGGACACATGGCTAAATAAAGATCTTTCGTTCTGGTGTATTGTTTAGCTTTGAGCTAATTTTTTTTTTTTTTTAATGACCAAAAATAAAAAATTAAACTTAAATGTTGCCTTATTTTGGCGAGGCGCACCTCGTTTAAGATTGGCACATGTCCAATTATAGAATACCCTTCGGTCCAGCAATGTGATAAAGACCTTTTTCTTAATAAACGATGTTGCGGTCTGATTCAGGTATGAAGATTTTTTTTTTTAAAATAAAATGTTGTCTCGTTTTAGCGAGGCGCGTCCCATTCAACCTAGCCGGTTATATTAGGTCGCATGTCCATATATAAAAGACCTTTAGGTCTGGAGGATAAGTTGTGTTAGTTATGAAGATTTTAATCTCTGATAAACTATGTAATATTTGCTAACTAAACAGAAACTGCTTGTTAAAATGTAACTAAATTTTAAATAAACAATAATACTTACTTAGTCGTTCCCCTTCTACCGTGAGGTGTAGAGGTATAAACAATAATAATAACTTAAATACTACAAAAAAAAATTTTTTTTTAATTTTTGCATAAAGCGTTAGTGTCTGTATAAATAAAGTAAATTGCATTGTGAAATATAGAAATGGGACGTTGTAAATCACGGCATTTAATAATAATTTTATTGTTTAGATTGTTTCCCTTCATTTATAATTTTGATTGTTTCCCTTGATCAGTTAAGCACGCCCTGTATTACGCAAAGAAAAATAAAGCGAACCACGTGGTGAGTCTTACTTTTATTCGGATACGGATCCACATTGTAGAGTCATTGCTTTTTTTTTAAATTTTCCTTTAAATTAAAAGTGTGCGGTTAATAGTTTTGAACTATGTTGTAAAATATGGAAAAGTGTGCAGTTGTTACAAAAACAAAACAATAGTTTTTACATTTGGATTACTTCCCTTGATTACTCATGAATTTTTATTTTATCCTTATAGCCCCTGATCTGTTTACATGTGTTACGAAACACTGTAATTACTCATGATGTCATAATTACAATACTAAATTATAAAATAACTGCATGGCGTACCCCAGCGGTACCTAAAGAGAGTCTCTGCCAAAATTCATCAAGAAATAATAAGGCATTCGGATTTGTATTAAGAACATAGAAACATACTTTGCCTTTTATTTATATAGATTACCTCTTCTGGAATCCTCAGGGTTAGAGAAATAGAGAGGATGAAAAAAAAAAACACACACACACACGGAGAAGAGAACTGGAGACAGGTATATAAGGTATAAAGGTGCTGTGAAAGAACCTGAACGGATGGCACAGGACAGAAAGGCTTTCCGTGTGTTTGCTGTAGACCTGCGATCCATCGAGAGCTGAAAGTTATTAAAGATGATAATGATGGTAATGATGATGATAATGATGATGGTGATGGTGGTGATAATGGTGATGGAGATGGTGGTGATGATGATCTTGGCGAGGACGACGACGATGATGATATGGTGACAAAGAAGTTGACGGTGATGATGGGGGTGCTGGTGGGAGTATTGGTAGTGGTGTTGGTGGTGGTGGAAGATTGAGGCAAGATGAAAAAGATGCGATGAAATGGGCTAAGGTAGCCAGCGAAATCAACGAAGTCATGAAGCAGACATACTAAAATTAGAAGCGTCAGTAGGTCAGATAAATATTTTATTCTAAAACAAAAAAGCGTTCTGGAAGGCAGGGGGAAAAGATACTAGAGATTGTGACATAATTAATCTAACCACGGTGGGAGAGAAAATCGGTAGAAATGATTGCTTATCCGATCATCACGGATACCGTCATGATGCTATCGATAATGATTCTTTCTTTTTGTTTTCCTTTTTTTTTCTTTGATCCTTAGCCACCGATTGTCGAAGCAATCAGTGGCCATCACGCCTGTTTGCATCTTGTAGGGCAGCAACAAACTGCTTCCACTTTGATCAGTCTGCGGCCATCCTTCGTGCTGTGCCCCAGCTCTAGTTCATTCTTTGCATCTCGGCCTCCACGGGCCTCTTGAGTGCAGCCTCTTTGATAGTGTGTCATTTCCTTCTGACGATGATGATAACGGAACAAAAATGTATTGGGCCAAATAATTTTCCGACTCCGGCACCTGAAATTTTAGAACTCCGACTCGCATCTGCGACTACAGTTTTTTTTTTTTTTTTGAACTAGTCATATGGCATACAATTCGGACATTTTTACCGACTCCAACACCAACTCCGACTTGCACCTGCGACTACAGTTTTTTTTTTTTTTTTTTAACTAGTCATATGGCATACAATTCGGACATTTTTACCGACTCCAACACCAACTCCGACTCGCAAATGCGACTACAGTTTTTTTGTTTTTGAACTAGTCATATGGCATACAATTCGGACATTTTTACCGACTCCAACACCAACTCCGACTTGCACCTGCGACTACAGTTTGTTTTTTTTGGAACTAGTCATATGGCATACAATTCGGACATTTTTACCGACTCCAACACCAACAGACTCCACTAAAAAAAAAACGACCGACTCTGACTCCACAGCCCTGCTGTAAACTTTTTATCACACGTATTTACATTTTTCACAAGCATGTGATTCCGTGAATGGATTCTAGTGGGTCCGTGTAGATAACCCAAAATTGAAAATGTTTAATTATGCTTTTATGAACATTTTTTTTCTTCCAAGTTGGGGCCCATAGCCTCCATCGGACAATCAGGGGATCGATAGCCTTCATCGACCATTCAAAAGGGGGTCCGTGGCACACAAAAATGAAGGTTTGAGAATCCCTGATGTAGTGGCTAATTCCGCACTCATAAAACATTTACTGCATCATTCGTGCTCCTTTCGACGTTTTCTCCCCTCCTCTGTTTGTTGTGTGAGCCTCTTTTCGCTCAATCTAAGGTGGCGCCGTAAATAGCATCGCCACTTAGTGCGATCGGCAGCTTCATCATCCCATGTTGCTGGATCCATGTTTAGTGCCCTCATATCTCTCCTGCACACATCTTTGAACCTCAGCTGTGGTCGCCCAACTGTTCTCTTGCCATCTGCTAATTGTCCGTAGAAGATACCTTTTGGGATGCGACCATCTTCCATGCGGCGAACATGGCCAAGCCAGCGAAGTCTGCGCTGTCTAAGCAGTGTATACATACTTTGAAGGCCAGCACGTGACAAGACCTCGACATTTGTCACTTTATCTTTCCACGAAATGCCGAGGATGTGGCGTAGACACCGTAAATGGAAGGTATTGAGCCTTCTTTCTTGCTTAGCATAGGTCGTACAGGTCTCGCTGCCATAAAGGAGTGTGGTGGTGACGCAGGCGTTATATACCGCAGCTTTGGTCTTCGTTGTGAGTTTGGAGTTTCCCCAAATACGCGATGTGAGGCGGGCAAAGGTAGCTGCAGCTTTATCCTAATAAAGGATTATGAATTGTGTAAATCAGTGGTAAATTTTGTTATGCAAATAAATGAGACAAAGCAAGTGTCGTGGCTATATCAAAGTTAGACAGTAGAAGAACTCCAGAATTGTCTATCTCTTACTGCACATTTGGCTCTGACGGGCTACATTCCATCAGTCTGGACATTGCTACATTCCATCAGTCTCGACATTGCTACATTCCATCAGTCTCGACATTGCTACATTCCATCAGTCTCGACAGTGCTACATTCCATCAGCCTTGTCATTGCTACATTCCATCAGCCTCGACATTGCTACGTTCCATCAGTCTCGACATTGCTAAGTTCCATCAGTCTCGACATTGCTACATTCCATCTGTCTCGACAGTGCTACATTCCATCAGCCTCGACAGTGCTACATTCCATCAGCCTCGACAGTGATACATTCCATCAGCCTCGACATTGCTACATTCCATCAGCCCCGACATTGCTAAATTCCATCAATCTCGGCAGTGCTACATTCCATCAGCCTCGGCAGACAGTGCTACATTCCATCAGCCTCGACAGTGCTACATTCCATCAGCCTTGACATTGCTACATTCCATCAGCCTCGACATTGCTACATTCCATCAATCTCGACAGTGCTACATTCCATCAGCCTCGGCAGTGCTATATTCCATCAGCCTCGACAGTGCTACATTCCATCAGCCTCGACATTATTACTTAAAATGAATGATCTCTGAAGAGACAAAGATAGAATAGGACTACAGTCTCGATATTGCTACATTCCATCAGCCTCGATATTGCTACATTTCATCAGCCTCGACATTGCTACATTCCATCAGCCTCGACATTGCTACATTCCATCAGCCTCGATATTGTCACATTCCATCAGCCTCGACAGTGCTACATTCCATCAGCCTTGACATTGCTACATTCCATCAGCCTCGACATTGCTACATTCCATCAATCTCGGCAGTGCTACATTCTATCAGCCTCGGCAGTGCTATATTCCATCAGCCTCGACAGTGCTACATTCCATCAGCCTCGACATTATTACTTAAAATGAATGATCTCTGAAGAGACAAAGATATAATAGGACTACAGTCTCGATATTGCTACATTCAATCAGCCTCGATATTGCTACATTTCATCAGCCTCGACATTGCTACATTCCATCGGCCTCGACATTGCTACATTCCATCAATCTCGACAGTGCTACATTTCATCAGCCTCGGCAGTGCTATATTCCATCAGCCTCGACAGTGCTACATTCCATCAGCCTCGACATTATTACTTAAAATGAATGATCTCTGAAGAGACAAAGATAGAATAGGACTACAGTCTCGATATTGCTACATTCCATCAGCCTCGATATTGCTACATTTCATCAGCCTCGACATTGCTACATTCCATCAGCCTCGACATTGCTACATTCCATCAGCCTCGATATTGCCACATTCCATCAGTCTCGATATTGCCACATTCCATCAGTCTCGATACTGCTACATTCCATCAGTCTCGATATTGCTACATTCCATCAGTCTCGATATTGCTACATTCCATCAGTCTCGATATTGCTACAGGCATGTCGAATAAAGTGACTAATATGAGGGTGTGCATGGTGCTGGGAACCTCATCGTGTAAAATAGATTGCCACAGAAACAACTGCTTCGTGGTGCAGGCTTCCTGCATGGGGACCAGCTGCGGTAGTGGCTGCGTGCGGAGCGCAGAGGACAAGAAAATGATGTTCTAAAGGCGAATTTGCTGTACCTTTCAATGTATCAGTAATTCAGAAGACACATTTGGTTTACTGTTTGTTTGTGCATATCCTGCCATCGTCAGATTGTAATTATTAATTGTATTATTCTGGTTTTTTTTTTCATTAACTTTGAAAAGTTGAGCTTGGCCTGGAGTGTTTTTCTCGTTACTATCGATGTAGAGTTAGTCAATTATTTTGGACGTGTTGAATGTCAGTATGATATCATATTTTGTCAGACGGCAACTCCAAGGAAATAATGTTTTAGGCTTTCTTTTATCTTATACATATTTATTCAGGTTTTTTTTTTAAATAATGTCATCTTATCACTGACACTGTGTTTATGACAGTATAGAGCCTTCAGAGCTAACTAGCCATTTTTGCTTCAGATTATGAGCCTGTTGCTCACTCCATCAGCTGAAAATTCCGCACTGTATAGAAATTCATGAGGCCAAAACTCGGTTTTAACCGGCTGAAAATATAACTGTCATAGTTATGTTTAAGCGTCCTCATTTTTTCAAGAGTCATGTGCACAACGATGTAACACATAATAGTTATCAAAAGTGCCTTCATCATTAGTTCTACACGTTATTCATATACCATTTGTGTATCTCTATTTTCGCAATAGCTTGCTGTTGAAGCTCCCTATTTTTCAAGACCCAAGTGTATGTAGATGTAATCGCCTTATCACGTGCACTGTGCGTTAGAAGTTCCATATGGTCTTCGCATGTCCTATATATATGTTCTTCTTCTTCTTCTGCGTTCAGTTTGTAGTCATGCTAAATCTGCAGGCCCGTCGCCAGGACGAAGTCCACAGTCTTTTCCAGTTCGGCGCGGCAGCCCCATAGCTTCTGCTGGAGCTCATCACCTTCTGGCCAGGTCGCACGTCGCAATTCATCATGGGTTGGACAGTTCTGGAGAATGTGTTTTGGAGTCTGGATATCAGTTCCACGTGGGCATTCATTTGTGTGGGATATCTTGAGGCGATAGAGATGTCCAAGTAATCTGCAGTGACCAGTTCTCAGGCGGAAAATTGTCGTCTGTTGGTGTCTGTTTAGATGGTGGATTGGGTCATCTCTGCTGTATATATCCCCTTCCTCCTTCCACTGATTTTTGTACTTGTTGTGGATGATGGTTTTTGCTTCCCGATAGGGCAATGGGTGGCTGTATTGTTCCATTTTACTGCCACTTCTTGATAGAGCATCTGCTTTCTCATTACCAGCGATTCCACAATGAGCAGGTAACCACTGAAGGGCAATGGTTGATGACCTTTGGATGATGCTAAGCTCAGATCTGATCTCATTCATCATGTTATCATTTCTGGTGTTTTGTATTGATTCCAGTAATGATCTGCAGTCAGTGAAGATTACTATCTTAGCTTGTGGCTGCTGTTCAGGTCTGGTGAGGATCTTCAGGGCTTGCAGTAGTGCCATAGCTTCTGCCCTAAAATTGGAGGAGATCTTTCCAGTTGGGAAGGCCTTTCGGATGATCTTTCCATTTAGAAATCTTATAAAAATGCCTCCTCCACCGTTCTTGACTGCCCCCTCAGCAGATCCATCTGTGTATGCATGTGTCCACTCTTTCGGGTTGTACTTTTCTTCAATCATTTCTTGAGCAAAAGTTTTTAGTTGTTGAGGGGTCAGGTGGCCTTTCTTTTTTATTTCAGGGACTTCTGTGATGATAGATATATTTCCATGGCAGTCGTCTGGCTCCTCGTAATCAATTAACATTTCAATCTCAGTAGATCGATTTGGGAGGAGGTCTTCATGGCATCGATGCAGATTTTTGGAGATGTTTAGGAAGCTGGTTCTTTTCAGCCTGTTCTTTGTCACACTTTGGAGTTTGGCATGCATTGGATGACTTGGCATTCGTAGAAGCTTCTCACTGTGAGTGAATACCTTTTCCTCACGTCTGTCATCAAGAGAGCGGATGTTGGTGTATCGCTCCATTGCCTGGATTGGAGAAGTCTTCATCCCTCCAGTGATTAGTCTAAGGCCTGAATTTTGCACTTTCCCTAGACATTCTGTGTTTGTTTTAGATGCTGTGGCCCAGGCTGACATGCCATATTCAAGTACAGGTCTGACTGTGCCTGTATAGACTTTTTTAAGTATGTTGGTATTTGCCCCCCAACTTGTGCCAGCCAGTTTCTTCATAATAGAGAGCTTTCTTATTGCTCTCTGTTCTACTGCTTTTATGTGCGGCTTCCAGGTGAGTCTCTTATCCAACTTGACTCCTAGGTATGTTGGGTTTTCCTCGATTGGAAGTTCACTTCCATTTAGCTGCAGTTTGATTGTTTCTCGGCGATTTGACAGAGAGAAGCAGGTTGCTACTGTCTTGGAGAGGTTTATCTGTACTCCCCAATCTGATGCCCATTTACCGATGGTATTTAGCGCTGCTTGCATCCTGAACTTCGCAGTAGGCAAATATTCAGCAGCACACCAGGCAGCAAAATCGTCAGCGTGAAGAGCCCTGGAGATATGCCCGGACAGTTTCTCTGCAATATCATTTATATATATGATAAAAAGTGTGGGGGAGATAACTCCTCCTTGTGGCACACCCTGTTGTAGAGTGACGCGATGGCTCAGTTTCCCATCAAGTTTTACTCTTGCTGTGCGGTATCGAAGAAAGTCCCGTATCCAGTTGAACATTCTCCCTTCAGTTTTGCTGTTGAGCATCTTAAGGAGGAGTCCTTCTTTCCATACCTTATCAAAGGCTTTTGTCAAGTCTACAAAAACCGCCAGTACTTTCTTTTTCTCCTGAAAGGCATTTTCTACTTCCTGGGCTAGATATACTAGTTGGTCTTCGGTGCTGCGATTTTTCCTAAATGCTGACTGTGTGTTATCAAGCAGATGGTTTTTTTCCAGATGTTTCAGTAATCTTGAGTTCACCATTCTTTCCATTACCTTACCCAGACAGCTCAGTAGGCTAACTGGTCGGTAGCTGGACTTGCTTGTTTTCTCCTTTTGTTTCTTTCTGATGGGAACAATGATTGCTTCTCGCCATCGATCTGGAAATTTTCCAGTACTCCATGACTGATTGAAGATTAGGAGGAGCTTGTGCCTGGCTACAGGTCCAAGGTTCTTGATCATATCATTTGTGATGCCATCTTTTCCTGGAGCTTTTCTGTTCTTTAGTTTTGTTATGGCAGCACTGAGTTCTCTCATAGTAAGGGGTGACTTCATGCAGATATCTGGGTTTTGGTGCTTCAGTTTTTCTTTTACTTCCTTACGTACTTCTTGGATCCGTGCATGTGAAAGTGATGTGGTGCTTTCTTCCTTGTAGAAATCTGCCAGGATGTTTGCTGCCATTTTTCCTGTGTGGTATTTTTCATTTTCCTTGATGACAGTCTTACAGTAGCTGGTTGTTGTTTCTTCATTTAGCGCACTTGTCAGATTCCATAGCTTGCTTGAGTCCTTTTCCATGTTGAGACTGCTGGTCTTCTGGTGCCAGCTCCTTTGGATTTCAGCTTTCTTTTGTTCATTGAAAGCTTGTTTTATGCTGTTGTGCCTCTGTGTGTTCTCTAATGTGGGATTTTGCTCCATAGTTTCCCGTGCTTTATTTAATTCACTATGGAGTTTTCCCAGGTTGTCACTCCAGTATGGTTTGTAGTCTCGTCGTTTACCTCGTGGAATTGACTTCTTTGCTGCTTGGATGATTGCCTCACTGATGATGGAGATGTTTTTATTGATGTTATTTGAGTGGGCAATGTTCTGACAGAAATTGTCGGCTTGTTCTTTAAAAAATCCCCAGTTTGCTTTTTTGAAATTCCAGCTAGGAGACATATTGATTTCTCCTGCACTTCTTATCTCAGATATCTGTAATGTGACTGGTACATGGTCACTTCCCCCAAGTTGAGTATTTACTGTTCTGGTGGTGAGTCGATGTATGTCATCTGTAGCCATAGCAAGATCTGGTGTGCTCGTTGTTTTCCATACTCTGGAATAGAAGGTGGGCTTATCCTCTGGTTGGTTTATTAGAATTAGTTTATTCTCTACCATCCAATCTTCCACCTCTTCTCCTCTTGGATCTGTTGCATTATAGCCCCAGCTGGGTGAGTGGCTATTGAAGTCACCCATAATGAGGTGTCTCGATGCTGCAAGCTTCACTTTGTGTAGCTCCAGAGTTGTGGTTGGAGGGCTGTAGCAGTTTGTGATCATTAAATCTCCACTGGGCAGCAGTAGTTGGACTGTTATGTATTCAAGTTCGTCCTCACCAGATCTGTGTGTCTCTACTGCTGGGATTGAGGTTTTAATCAGTGTGAGGATTCCTCCCTTAGTTCTTTTTGCCCTGTCTTGGCGGAAGGATTGGTATCCACGTACAAAGAATCGTTGGGTATCTTTTAGGTGAGTTTCTTGGATGCAGATTATATCAATGTTATTTTCCCTGAGGAATTCTTGTAACTCCGGTTTCTTGTTCCTCACTCCTTCTGCATTCCATTGAGCCACTGTAAGATAGTGGGTTGGTTGGTCAGTTGCTCTACTTTGCCTTCCCCCGACCATTTGGTTGGCAAAGGCATCGGTTGCTTGGGTGGGCCCTTTCGAGGCTAGGGGCCCGGCTCCGCTCCTCCCCGGTTGTAGCTGATAGGAGCGACGCCATGACGTAAGTCGAGATTGTCGCATGACTCCATACCGCAAAAGCGTGTGTGTCCTAATTTTTTCCCGGTGTCTGCGCCGTAGCTAACACACTCCGTCTTCGGCAGGCCGGGTTGTGTTTGTTGTTCAGGGTTGTCTCCCATAGCCTTTCCATCTCCCGGTGGTAGCTGCAAGGCAGCAGGTTGGTTTGTTTACCGAGGTTTGCCTTCCCCGTGGCTAGAGCTTATAGCGGCTCTTACTCGCTTGATGCACCCGTCATAGGACATAATGGGGGATTTCAGTGGGGGTATCAGTGCCACCTGTTACCCCTCCCCGTCCTGCTGAGAGGACATCGCCGTTTGGTCCGCGACTGCTTATTCGTCCAGCAATGCTGACTTAATTCGCAGCTGACACACCATATCTGGAGGTCGTTCCACTATCCGCCACCCGTGGACGCGCCTGGTTGGGGTCGGTCGCCCCTTTGCCAGGCTATATATATGTGTGTGTGTGTGTGTATATATATATATATATATATATGTGTGTGTGTGTGTGTGTGTGTGTTATGATTAAAATTCATAACGATTGTGTCGATATAATTCGACAGGGCTCTTTGTTTGTTTATTTTATACGGAGTCATTTATTAATACAGGAAGTGACGTCATGCCTCTATGATGATTTTGGCAGACGTGAGACTAAGAACGCAGAAGTGCAGAGATCGTCTGCAGGGCCTTCTACGATTGTGTGTCATGGCGAGTGGACGCATGTGTTTGAGCTCCTGAAAATATATAATTATTGTACATCCCTATGTTATTCCATCACTAGTACATCAAGATCTTCTGTGAGGTGTATCTAGTATCTTCATTTAAAGGGAGTATGGATTCTCAATGTCGAGTATGCATGGATATTAATAAATAATGCTGAAATTGAAGAGACGGCGTTCTAGATATGAACAGACTGTACAGAGTTTTATCGACGACTGCATCTAATATGCCATTTGCTATCTTTTCAATTTCAACATTATTTATTAATATCCATGCATACTCGACATTGAGAATCCATACTCCCTTTAAATGAAAATACTAGATACACCTCACAGAAGATCACAGAAAAAAGACACGTAACAATATATTACTCTGAGAATAGCTAGCTGTTTAAGCAGCTTCGTTTTTCAAGAACAACATATAAAACGATATAACATATGTTGTGTTTTTTTGTCAATATCTAGACGTTTTATTTATGTCTTTGTGTATCCCTGCTTTGGCAATAGCTTGCTGTTTAAACTGTTTCATTTAAACCACTTTTATGTAACATCACCTTAGCTGTATATATATTTGTCGCGTTCCAAATCTTTGACGCTAAAAGTCTCTATCCTAAATAACATCTGGAAGTCCTCCCAATACAGCACAAGCACAAAATTAAGATTATACCAGAGTTGCGTGCTTTCTGTGCTTCTCTTGGTGCGGAATGCTGGAGAGTCACAGAGAAGGAAATGTCAAAATTGTCCTCTTTTCACACAACATGCCTAAGAAGAAAAGTCTCTATGTTCCATTCATTATAGAGAGCTGAAACGTTGCATGCAGCCCCCTCTCTTAGTACATTTGTATCTATAAGTGTTTGCTAGCATTGAAGTTGATTTTGTTTAAGTAAAACAATGTAAAGCAAGATGGAAATAACTCAGTTAACCTAAGGGTTTTAACGTTAGGTAAGTAATTGAACTGCGAATTTTTTTTTCCTTGAGCCTTTTGCCCTCTTGTAGTGAGGCACGGCTCATTTCAACCTAGACTTAAGTCCGTTGGTTATATAAGAGCGCTATTTGCCTTTAAAAAATAAATGAACTCCATTAACTGAAGCCTGGTGTTGATAAAAACTAAACGCAGAAAAGGACTTCTAGCTTCTACCAGCTAGCATGAAGTAGCCATGAAAAGGGCTGGTCCTGAAAAGGACTGTTAGCCCTTCCAACGTCCTGAAAAGGACTAACATTATCTATCTGCTAGCATCATGAAGTCCTGAAAAGTATTTTTCTTGAAAACGACTGCCAGCTACGCCGACGCTGCTCGTACCTCCTCGGCGTTCAGCAAACACCGGTTGTATCAAGTGTGTCACGAAAGGGGTTTGTTGTTATTGTTGTAATCTAAAGTTATCCTGGACCAAAAAAGATGTATCAGATGATACCAGGATAGTGCCAGATAAGAGACTGGTCTTACAAGAAATACCCCCTTTTCTGAAAAGAATCAGGGTGTATTGACATCAAAGGTAGAATCCAGCTGTATAAACCTCCAGGTGTGATGAGAGTGGATGTCCTGAAAGTCTATTTGCTCCCTTTCACAGTTCTCCCCTGATATTATGTGTTATTATTATTTTCTATTATGGCTAATTATGCTAGGGGTACTAATTATGGTCTATCTATATATATAATATGTATCAACAAAACTTGGAACTCAATTTAAATAATTTTAGCAAGTCTGATGGTACATATTTACAATTTATTTAACCTATACCGTTTCTCTTTTCGGTTAGGTAACTTATAATGAATCAAATGTATTTACATAATGAAATAAATAAGCATGGAATATCAATTATCAAAATGAATCAATATGATGAATTTTCACCTTTTGATTAACCCTTATCTAATACGAGGTACATATATGTTTTGTCACTCTTACTGGACTGTGAAGTAGTAATTATCAAATGTATGTCCATAAGAATTCATCATACACTGTATTTTTATCTTTTTATTGTATATATTAGAGGTAGAGTCTGAATAGGCTGACCAGTGGCTTGGTTTTGCCACTTATCTTCTATGTAGAAATCAATCACTCTCCCGCCATGGACTAACACGTCTGTGAATTGCCAGGCAGTAGACGCTGGGTATCTGACTCCAATGACTTTAAGAGCACTTGCACCTCAGAGTTCAACAGAGATGGATGATTCATGCACTTCTGGTAGTTTGCAGGATAAAACCTGGAATACAAATAATCACAACCCCTGTATGGTCCAGCACTATTCTGTCCTCACACACAATGGACATAACAAACAGTGTCAAACATTGTGCTAACATATGCACATGACAATTTACCTCAATACCACTCACAGCCAGTTCACTGTGACTACACTTTCCTTATAAATCCTAAGTTAGATCCAGTTGTCCATGATTCGCCTTCATACAATGATTTGGTCTAGTATAAAGCACTAAATAATACCTTGATCAATTCCTTAAAACAATTCCTATCATCTTTCCTTATGTTCCTGGTAAATGTGTCGTTCCTTTAAGAAATACTCCTTCAAACACTTTGTCAAACTTACAGACGTACTTTGGCCATCATTCTCAATTACTCTACACATTTTACAAGACTGGCTTTCGTCTCCAAGAGTTTACACATGCTACACACTTCCTAACGCACAAGTGGATTAATCACAGGAAAATTACATAATTATATACATATATATATATTCATTCTTACCCTCAGGCAATACATACAAACTGTAACAGGCTGTTAATGGGCATCTAGGTCTGCCAGGCAGATGCGGTTGGCAAAGGTACAAAACGTTTACACTTTTACCGCTTTCTTCTGTTCAGCTGTATTTTTTAAATGTTGTGGCCTCAATTTAGCCAAGGGCAAGGTCTTATATACTAGCACATCCACCGTATCGGATGGCATGGGGCAAAAAGGGTGTTAAAAATCTCAAAATGAGGCATAATTTTGCCTTCTGTTCAAGTAGCAACATTTTTAATATTCATTATCTTTCTTATTTATGGGGCGATTTTGGTCATTTAAAGCTTGAATTATTCTATGAATTATTCTGTATTGATCTATCTACTAATTGGTTAGTTCACAAAATGCATTTTAATATAAGCATGCTTTAACTAGCTAAATTGGGAGTAACCTGATGTAACGAAGCCCTTTTCCTCAATATTTCCATCTTACTTAAAATACTATTCGAGAAAGTTTTTACACCTACCTCTAGCGTAACATACCCGTTGTTGAATTATATAATCCTTTCCGGTGATATTTCTTTATTCTTTCCAAAATTAAATGGCATTGTACCATCGGTTACACAAAATGGGCCTCTATGTTCAAGCCTAGTACGTTTTACAATACACACCAAGAATGACGCGTTTTCATTGGTTAGTGTATCAGAGAGTTCTCAACATATGGCGTGCGGTATGGTCAGATTTACTCCTAAGTATACAGAAAACCGTGTTGTGAGACAGACTAAATCACGACAAAGTGCGAATTGCAACGTGTGTTGCGAATATAGATTGCGTTTCGTATTTGAAGGGGCGGGCGTCGGATGGTGAACGCTGATGTGCCTATTAAATTAACGTGATTCTTCAAATAACTAAATCTGCGAGTCTTTTGTTTTAGCACAGCTCTAGTAATAACCAACTTTCTTGTGAGCTTTACATTAGTTGTTTAAACTTACTTCAGCATTGTATATTTTATTCAGAGCTAAATTTGCTCAACAGAGGGGTCAACGGTTACAACTATTTAATATTAAGTTATGACTTAAAATCGTTAAGGAAACTTAAAATCGAAAGTAAGGAAAGGAAACTAATTTGCCTAAGAAATTCGTGACCTTTATTGTTTTGCTCTAGTAATAACCAACTTTTTCTAATTAGTTGTTTAAACTTACTTCAGCATTGTATATTTTATTCAGAGCTAAATTTGCTCAACAGAGGGGTCAACGGTTACAACTATTTAATATTAAGTTATGACTTAAAATCGTAAAACAAGGAAAGGAAACTAATTTGTGAAGAGATCACCTTTATTGTTGTTTCTAAATAAATTTTCCATATGCTGTATTGCATAGAATAAAAACGGATGGTCAGTATATAATTAATCAGTGATTACTATCGTTCACAATTTTTTATTTATTTCTTGTGTCGCCGCTAAAGAGCCAGAATAATGCAGACCTGGATGACCTAAGGATAGTACTCCACAAACTGAGTCAGCGATTCAAAAGAGTTGAAGTACAATGGATCCCATTTCACTGCAGCATCCCTGGCAATGAAGAGGCTGACAGATGGGCAAAGGAAGGTGGAAAGCTACCTCAGTCTGATACAAGAATAACTTTCGAAGAGGCAAAGAGTTTTATGCAGGAGCAAATGGGAAACAGAGCATCCAGGCAACCAACAAAAATGATGCATGTTATCATCTCAGCAGAATAGAACTATTGGTAATCTTCAGACTCCGCACGGGTCACAACAGATTGGGATACCACCTATTCAGTAAGCTAAAGATAGGAAGTACCGATGAGTGTAACTGTGGCACCGATGAATTGACTGCTGAACATCTGCTTCAAAGATGCCCAACATACGAGGCCTCAAAGAAGCCCAACATTTGAGGAACAGAGAAAGCACATATGGCCGTCACCAGTACCATTCCTGGAAAGGCTCTATGGAGATACAAATAGCCACAAGCTGACTAATGCTTTCTTTAAAAACATTCAAGGAGATGTCTGAGAGTTTACGGAAAAGAAGAAGTGTGAACGATTTGACAAATTACTGGTTAATGATAATTGGCCATCCACTTAAATTCTATGCAGTAGGATTATCGGACATTTATTTTCTGCGCTTTAGTGCATTCGGTAACAATGAAACAAGTGCTTCCTAAGATTTATGTTTTCCTTCACTTGTTCAAAAGCCATGTGTATCACGATGTAACATATATCATGTGCGCTTTACAAGGCTACAAGGACAAAAATCAAACAAAGAATAAACATGACGACAAGTCGCTCTTCTTCAGGATACAGCAAAATAAAGACATCATTGTCTGTGTGTGTTGTTCATGTATTTATGTAAAGTTCAACGCCCTCGTTTTTTTTTTTTTTTTATTACAGGCTTTTCTTTAACTTGCAACGTATGTCACCTTAAAATCTTGCAATCGATTTTTCGATCACTTTCAGATGAGCAATAGCTCTGAAACGTGGCATAGTTGTATATTCCCGATGACAATACAATAATCAGTCGTAAAAATAATAAAATGAATAACATTAAAATTAATATTTTTTTGTATTGTTTCATCAGTGAAATGGGCGATAACTGCAAATAATCTAGGTGTATTCTTTCCAACAAGATTGTCTTTCATGAGAGAACTATTGAAACTTCTCCTCCCTCCCCCATCCACACACACACACACTATCTCATGCGCGTGCACAGACATACACGCAACTGACAACTACATTTTAAAAAAATGTAATTTACAACTCTTATCATAATTTTTTTTAAATTAAAAAAATAAATATTAACTTTCCGTGTAATATACTGAATAATGAAATCCGCCTCCTGTGCTCTGGACTCGTTTATCGCCAACTGGTAATGTCATTAGCGGATTGATTACATTTGACAAATGTACAAAAAAAAAAAAAAAAAACACTAAAAAGAAAAAAATATATAAAAAATATTTTAAACACAGGCTTTTAGTGCACTAAAAAGCCACAAATAATTTTTCACGGAGTTTATAGCTTGCAGTAAAAAAAAATGTAACATCAAATTGACAAAAAGCCTGGGACGCTGATCCTTATTGAAATTAACTTCTGCTTTATACTTCATTAGACACTTATGGATAAAATATATGATAAGCGCTTAGCGCCCATTCTGATTATAAAAAAGGTAAAGGTAGTCCCTAGCTGGTACTGCCGTAGGGCAGTGAAGTGTTAGAGACTTCAGCATACCAGGTCCAGCATCAAGAGGTGTGAGGTGACCAGTTCCCTTCTTCGCTACCTTTTCCTTCCCTAACTCAAAGTCAGGTACCCATTTACAGCTGAGTAGACTGGACCGTGTCGGTACCGTGATTCAAACCCGGCACCTTTGCCGCGAGAGACCAGCGCTCTAACCACTCTGCGAGTCGGACGCTCTTCCTTCTGATAAGTTTTGTTTTATTATTGATATCGCTTAGTGTTACAAAGTTTGCTATCAGTCTGCGCTGACAATTTAATGACTTCAGGTTATCTTTGTTTCTATTTTTAGAACCGCTGAGCCTACCAACATGAGTGGACCACCCGGAAGGTTAGTGACCACTAAATATGTCTCTCAATCTTTTTTTCTTTTTTTTTTTTAAATATGAAACCAACATCCTTTAATGTCGTGTACAGTTCGTCCACTTATCCGTTAATCCAGGCCTTCAGACTGTCGTTGGTTTTCACAAGGGAAGTTCTTTTCTCAAGCACAATTCATTTCATCTCTCGGTCCTCTATCAACATTGTTCTCTTTCCAGGTTTTACACGTTCAGTGTTTTGTGCTCACCATCCATTCATATAGTAGTCACCTATTGTTCTGAAAACTTAATATCTTTTATTAAGCGTTTTCTTTGCCTTGGTGTTACTTATTTTCTTCTTTTCTTCCAAAATAACCATGTTATATCAGATCAGATAAGATCAAATGTCATCTCCGCATCGAAAGTTGGTAGTTGGTGTAATATTTCTAAAACATTTTCAACCTCTGACCTTGGTGGTACTCTCCCAAAGACCAGTTCTCACTCATCTCTGAATATTGCCTCCCAAATTATAATACAGCCCTCATTCTGAATTGTATCCATCTTTTCCTTCCCTTATGTTTTTCCAGAAATCATTATGAAGTCATCTCAGCTAACATGTAATGCTGCACTTTCCTGGACTCCCCCTGTGGTGAAACCTGTTGAGAACCCAGCATTGGAGGAGTCACTTGAGGACCAGACGTAACTCTGGCTTTTACCTGACTGGTTGTATGCAGGATGATTCATTATGGACCCCATGATAGGCAGGAGGAGCTGACAAGTGGCTCTGTGTGTACGTGACAGTTCTTTGGGACAGCCCAGAACCAGAGCACAATATTTAAGCTCTGCATATTTGGAGAGCCCACTTAGATGGCGGGGAATTCACAATATGCCATGCGCTTCTTCCTCCTAACTTGAGACTAGATGGGATGATCCTTTAAATACAAAACAGGCTGGAGAAGCGGGAGCTCGTGACTTCAACTCAATAGGATAAGCCTAGACCTACAGTGCAGATAATACCAAGAAGTCTTCACCTTGGTATTGGCTGGAAAAGAGCGAAAAGGTCAGCAGTCCTAGTTAAACAGCAACAGAATACGGGCCGCAAACCAGATTTTCAAATGAATCACCTGGTTGGTGAATGAGAAAGGAGGTTACCACAGTTACAGTAAGAATTGATTATTATATTCCTGCTGTGAAAACAGCAATGAAAATTAATGTTCCTTAAGCACAAAGCCAGTTATATCTTAGATGAATAATAAATCAACGTAAAATATGAAAAACGATTATCTCTGATCAAGTGGCAACAAGGTATATGAAACCCCGATGCTAGTGTACATCTCGCATTAGCCTTCACATTTTCTAATTTAAGAATATGTACCGTACTTCGAACGTGTTTTGAAACCCACTGATGAAAACTTTGATTCGTAGAGCCTTGTTGAAACAACCATTGGCGGCAGTTTGCAAATACACGCTTTTACAATGGGCAGGTTTTGATTTCTGAAAAGATATTTCAACGTAGTTGTGATTTACCGATCTTGATGTGAACTTAAGGCTCTGCAGGTTGCAAACAAAAAACAAAAACACTAACGGACACACTCAAGTCGGATTAAAATATAATAGTGACAAGTTTTTCACTCGACTGTTCAATATCGAGATAAAACGGACCAGTGAGTAACTGAATTGTCAAGTATAAGGCACTGAAATCGGAACAGCCCGGCTCGAATGTCTAATTCATGTTTTCCAGCTGCCCGCATACTGTTTGCAGCGTGTGAAATTTGAAATTAAGCTCCTCGGTTGTTCTGAGAAAGCTAAACAATTTCAGAAAATGGATGAGATCTTCTTTCTGAATTTGCATTTAAAAGAAGGTTGAGTTTGGACTTTAATCCTCTAATAGTTTGGGCCTGATCACACATCGGTTTCAGACTGCCTAGAAACTTCACATTCAGTCCTTTCTAATGGGTAAAAACATCGCACACACAAAATTATCGGTCTGGTTGCCGGAAGCCATTTTTTAAAAATCTCGGAGAACTTCTGAAACAGCCATAAATTCGCCACAGTTGTAATAACGGTTCGCCGCATGTGGCCGTAATAACAGTTCGCCACATGTGGCTGTAATAACACATATAGGTACTACAAAACTATACGATGATGAGAAATATACAACAAATGGGCGATACAAGCAGATGGAAAAAGTAAACAACAACAGTGTCCCTTGTTTCTTGTGAACCGTTATTTGTAAAACTGATTGAATACCGTTTTATTGGTTCAAATACTTATAATCCTTACCAGTTTTACAGCAGCCCCTTAATTTATGGAACATAAACCTTCAGTTAGTTAACACCAAGTTCTCATGTCTTGTGCCATTCGTTCAAGTTTTTGCTAGGTCAACCCTGTCCTTTCTATGCGTGTCTTCATGTGTTTATTTTTTTTGGGGGGGTTCTTTCTCGACTTCTTTTACCTTGGGGATCCCAGAGCAAGGACTGTCTTGCAGTGCTATCATCTAGTTTCCCCAGTGTGTGCTCTATCTAACGCCAAGATCTTTTCCTCTGATTTTATCATATTGGTACTTCTCTGATTCAATCCACAAATCCCACACCGATGATCTTTTCACGCCATTCGAAACGTTCTCTGTTCAAACATTCTTTATGAAAGTCCATGTTTCTTAGCCATACAGTAGTATTGTTCGATTTGAAAATTCGTACGTTTGTGATGAACTTTATTTCTTTTGATTTCCATATATTTCTAAGTGCAGTGAAAGCCCCTCTTGCTTTCTGAATTTTTTTTTATTTTTAATAATTTAAATATCAGCGTCCTTCCTCCAAATTGGTTTATGATAGCAAACTCTAAACAGAGTGATACAACAGAAGGCAATCTGGTCATCAGAAGAGTCCCCCCCGTCGAACAAGTGTTTCGGCCCTTTATTCTCCTTTACACTCTAAGGGGGGCGGGCCCACCTGGGTCATCACTCCCAAGTGTCTCCGCCTCCTGTTGTCTTATGTAGAAAATGAACCCACTCCACCTTGGTTGCAGATTAAAAATCCACAATTCTGCCAGCCGGGGGCAATTGTGAAAGTAACCCTTATGTTGAAAACAAATTATTGTGCCATAGCACACCACGACTAGGGACAGACACTGACCCACCTGCGCAAAGCCAACGAGGCTTGAAGCCACTGCGCGCTAGCAACTGAAATCTACTTGCGCCCTACACCTCATATAATAAACGCCGCGTGTTGCCTGTAAGCCACTGTCCTTTCACCAATACAACGAAAATTTCAATGTATTGTTTCCTGTAACGCAGGTGGGGATAAAGTTTACTGTCCCGAGTTCCATAGCCCATTGCGATTGTTCCACAGCCAGCATGATGCCTTTTCCGCAGTTTCTCTGAGCCTCTTCAGTGCCCTTGTTCCCGACTGTCCCCTCAGCCCCAACAGTTTCAATAAATCATATACTGATGCAGCCACGAGCCCTCTTGCACCCACCTCAACAGCCACGACCCTTGCAGTGAACCCATCGTGTCTCAGATCCGCGGCCAGATCACTATACTTGGCCTCTTTGAGCAAATGTTGCTCTTCCAATCTGAATTCAAATGGCACGGTCAGTTAATCAATATAACCTGGTGCGATGATGAAGAATACAGCACTATATCCGGCCGTCTTCGAGATTTCCGGATACTCTCTGGATATGCCCCTCGTCCAGGTAGGTCTACCGCCATCTCCCAGTCATTTGCAGAGTCAAGGAGAGATGGTACACTGCTACTGAGATGTACGAGTATTTACGAGTCCAGATCTTGTAGGTGTGTTTGTCAACGTGTAATCTGGCTATAATTTGTCGGATGTGTTCTCACAATCATTTTCCGTTCTATGTGGATTCTCAGTCCAGATTTATGTGACTTCTGTAGCGTGGCAAATGTTGCGTAAGTATTATATATGTTGATAAATGTTCTGTGGAGGATGTCGCATTTGCCACACAACGTTGAGGGTGTTGTAATTCATCTGCTCCTCTCAAGGTATGATAATCCTGGCCTTTGCGGAGTAGTGTGCCACCCTCAGACACCAGGGATGATGAGGCATAGTAACTTGGTGTCTGTAGTCTGGTTTAAGTGTGATGTAGATGTGTATACAGACAGTGAGCATTACGAACAAGTCAATCCACACAATGACGTCACGTTAACTCACGATGTGAAAAGTCAATGATGCTTGCAACAGCTAGTGACGGTTTTGTATAATTTATTATAAACGCCACAATGACGAAGTGTGTAGACATAAACAAGCAGGTACATCATAGGTACGATCAAACAGTCATTATTACATATGTAGACAATTCAACTGGCACAGCAGACAGCATCAAAATAATGTGCATCATCTGCCTTTTAGGATATCGTAAAGCCGCTGTACATGTAGTCAGGTAGTAAACTTCCCCCTTTCCATAAGAGCTAGAAGATATCAACTAGGAGATTAAAGATGGTCTCCTCGATTTGACCTCAACAAGACAGGCGTGTCTTTTGAGCGCCACATTATCGTCCTCTATTGTCCAGCAAACAGCAAAGGTATCAAACCTAGATCCATCAACAAAGTTCAGGAAGCAGATAGTCCGTAGGACAGGCATCAATCGATGCGTGACAATCTAAGTGGATCGTGAGCTGAGCAAACTAGTCATATCGTAGACTTTAGAATAAGGCAGGCTAAGCAAAATTCAACATCACAAGATGGCGATAAAGTTACTCAGCCAAAAAAAGGGATTTAATTACCTGTTCATAAGGAATTAAATGAATAATCACATATGCCTCCAGGCATTAGGAATAACACAGATATATCATCTCAAGATAGGAACAACAATCATGAGGACTCCTTCCTGGATAAACTAAGCGAAGACTAGCACATAGCTACGTCTCGCCTTCACAGCTTCTCAGCACAGACTGACCTGGGCGGAAATCGTTTTACCAACGCCACAAAAAGGGACATGCGCAGAAAACGCGAATCGAATACAACTCAGGCCAATTTACGAAACGAAGAATGTTCTACAATGTTCGACTTAAGACCTATTACCTTAAAAGGAAATGAATCTTGAAACATTGCGATTGCCAACTGTTTTCAAAGAACTGACGATCTGAGCGCTCCATATATGGTCGTGACTCAAAATCGTTCACACAGCTATCGGCAACCCATAGCTATCAAGATTAGACGACTGTAGAAATAAAAGTGACTACAATTTCATGAGTTCCTTCCCATGCATTAAAAAATGAATCTAGTCAGAATGCATGGTCAGAATAAGTTGCTACAAGTTTTTTAGCAGCAACAACTTCTCATCCTGTATTCTCATGTCATCTTGGGCCTGAGTCCCGTTTATTGGAAAGAAGGGCCAAGGTCATCTGTAAAATCCAAATCATCTACCTTTTTGTTAGGGTCGTTGGTGTTGTTCTTTTCATAATTTTATCTATAGCTAGTAAGAAGAAAAGTTGATACAAAAGGCATCCCTGCCGCATACCAGTTCCTATCTGAAAGTCCGCTGTGCTAGAGAACAAAATATTTTATCGAGTCTAACAATAACTGAAAAAGGTCAGCCCACCGCGCTGTGACGCAGCATTTTACAGTTCTGTGCCCAAATACACAAGATGCTTGGTGTATCCAAATAATGCATTCTCCATCAGGAAGTAGACACACTCTGTGGTTTGCCGTGCGTTAGTAAATCTTTATTTCTACAGTATTCCCGATGAGTACAAACAGAGCAAACTGCAAAGCCAGCGCGCCATCATTGATCAGCAGACGAAGAACAAACGGAAGATGCCCCTCATCATGCAGCCTAACGACAACAGCAGCCGCCCAAATTCTGCCGCGCGTCGCAAGAACCAGGATGAGAGCCGACCGCTGGTCAAGGGGGACGCGTCGTTAAAGACGAAGGCTTCAGATTATACCTATGGTTAGTTTATGTGTGTGTGTGTTTGTTTGATTGCTTTTGGCGATTATTTTTTTTTTACAGCATATTAGGTTTACGTATATGTATTTTTTCCCCAGTCATTACTGATAGGTTCACTGTAACTTTTGGTTTTAGTGTGTCCATTCATAGTTAGAAGATTTTAGAATAATTTCATGGACGGTTTGCTTCACAACATATTGATTAGTTTGAGAAGATGGAGGGGGGGGGGGGGGGGGTGGGTGGGGGGGGGGGCTACATGTCTTTTTTTTTTGTTGTATATTTATCAACAGTAGATAAGCCTTAGAATATTACCATAGTATATGTATTGTTTGTCCCATGCATTGTTTGAAAAATTCCATTCCTCAGGCATGTCACTTGCAACCAATCTTTGGATTGGGTTATGTCAAAATGAATAGAGATGAATATACAGGAGCCCATAGATGTTTGTATCCAGGCTTTCCCCTAGGAGACGAGCTGCATTGGGGGGTGGGGGGGGGGCGCAATCTTAGAAAGGAAGAATTGGATTACTAATTCCTCAGTGCATTGTCCATATAGAGGTAACCTTTGTCCCATCTAGAAGTCTGTGATATCTTTGTTCCATCTAGAAGTCTGTGATCTTTGTCATCTAGAAAAAAATCTTTGCTAGAAGTTCCATCTTAGTTTTATGTCTTTGAGCCCATCTAGATGTGATGTTTTGTTCCCTTTAGAAGTTTGTGATGTCTTTGTTCAATCTAGAAGTTTGTGATGTCTTTGTTCCATCTAGAAGTTTGGCTTGTCTTTGCTCCATATAGAAGTCTGTGATTGTTCCATATAGAAGTCTGTAATGTCTTTGTTCCATCTAGAAGTCTGTGATATCTTTGTTCCATCTAGAAGTCTGTGATATCTTTGTTCCATCTAGAAGTCTGTGATATCTTTGTTCCATCTAGAAGTCTTTGTTCCATCTAGAAGTTTGTGATGTCTTTGTTCAATCTAGAAGTTTGTGATGTCTTTGTTCCATCTAGAAGTCTTTGTTCCATCTAGAAGTTTGTGATGTCTTTGTTCAATCTAGAAGTTTGTGATGTCTTTGTTCCATAAAGACGTTTGTGATGTCTTTGTTCAATCTAGAAGTTTGTGATGTCTTTGTTCCATCTAGAAGTCTGTGATGTCTTTGTTCCATATAGAAATCTGTGATGTCTTTGTTCCATGTAGAGGTCTGTGATATCTTTGTTCCATAAAGAAGTTTGTGATGTCTTTGTTCAATCTAGAAGTTTGTGATGTATTTGTTCAATCTAGAAGTTTGTGATGTCTTTGTTCAATCTAGAAGTTTGTGATGTCTTTGTTCCATCTAGAAGTTTGTGATGACTTTGTTCCAGATAGAAGTTTGTGATGTCTTTGTTCCATATAGAAGTCTGTGATATCTTTGTTCCATATAGAAGTCTGTGACATCTTTGTTCCATATAGAAATGTGTGATGTCTTTGTTCCATCTAGAAGTTTGTGATGTCTTTGTTCCAGATAGAAGTCTGTGATGTCTTTGTTCCATATAGAAGTATGTCATGTCTTTGATCCATATAGATGTCTGGGATATCTTTGTTCCATATAGAACTCTGTGATGTTTTTGTTCCATATAGAACTCTGTCATGTCTTTGCTCCATATAGAAGTCTATGATATCTCTGTTCCATATAGAAGTTTGTCATGTCTTTGCTCCATATAGAACAGAAGTCTGAGATATCTCTATTCAGTGCATACATTTGCAGCTTCTCTAGTGCTTTAGAAGTCTGTCATGTCTCTGCTGCATATAGAAGTTGATCGTCTCTGGAAATTACAGTTTATTAAAGATCTTTACATGAGGACTTTGAGCATCCGTTTTTGTGAGTCTGTAACATATTTGGTTTTTGCATTTGTTAGTGGTAGTGAGATGGTGGGCTGAATTCCAGCTGTATTTTGTCTGAATTGATGAAATTGACTATCAGAATCTGGCTGACTTTTTATTACTGTTTTTTCAGTTAATGTTGTCAGTGATGAAACTGCATAATGACTTGCTTTGGTGATTTTCTTTAGGCTAGACAAGCTGTCCGATTATTTTTTGTTGTTAATTTTGCAGTGTATACAGGTCCTGCTGCTGGCCTAGAGATGGGATCTGGTGAGCCAGTTGGAGGAAGTGACAACTTAGTAACCAAACATGGCAAGTACAATGTTCGTGATGTGACAGAGGATGAGTCCAGGGACATGAGTGACACTGACAGTGATGACATTCCAACCATACCAACAGGTAAGTGACATACGTGCTAATAATGACAAACCCCTAGAAACATCAATGCTTATGTTACATAATGTTTAAAAATATCAGTTTCCGTACTGAACAATGCGTAGAAACATCAGTGCTCATACAGAATAATATCTAAAAACATTAATGCTCATACTGGATAATACCTAGAAAAAATTAATGCTTGTACTGAATAATACCAAGAGAGATGAGTGCTCTTACTGAATAATACCTAGAAACATCAGTGCTCTTACTGAATAATACCTAGAATCATCAACATTTATACTGAATCATGTCTAAAAATATCAATGCTTATACTGAACAATGCCTAGAAACATCAGTGCTTAAACTGAACAATGCTAGAAACATGAGTGCTTATACTGAATAATGACTAGAAACATCAGTGCTTATTCTGGAAAGTGCCTAGAAACATCAGTGCTTATACTGAAAAGTGGCTAGAAACATCAGTGCTTATACTGAATAATGACTAGAAACATCAGTGCTTATACTGAACAATGACTAGAAACATCAGTGCTTATACTGAACATTGACTAGAAACTTCAGTGCTTATACTGAACAGTGACTAGAAACTTCAGTGCTTATACTGAACAGTGCCTAGAAACTTCAGTGTTTATACTGAACAGTGCCTAGAAACATGAGTGCTTATACTGAGCAGTGACTGAAACATCAGTGCTTATACTGAAAAGTGCCTAGAAACATAAGTGCTTATACTGAACAATGACTAGAAACATCAGTGCTTATACTGAAAAGTGCCTAGAAACATCAGTGCTTATACTGAACAGTGCCTAGAAACTTCAGTGTTTATACTGAACAGTGCCTAGAAACATGAGTGCTTATGCTGAGCAGTGACTAGAAACATCAGTGCTTATACTGAAAAGTGTCTAGAAACATCAGTGCTTATACTGAACAGTGCCTAGAAACTTCAGTGTTTATACTGAACAGTGCCTAGAAACATGAGTGCTTATACTGAGCAGTGACTAGAAACATCAGTGCTTATACTGAAAAGTGCCTAGAAACATCAGTGCTTATACTGAACAATGACTAGAAACATCAGTGCTTATACTGAACATTGACTAGAAACATCAGTGCTTATACTGAACAATGACTAGAAACATCAGTGCTTATACTGAACAATGACTAGAAACATCAGCGCTTATACTGAACAATGCCTAGAAACTTCAGTGCTTATACTGAACAGTGCCTAGAAACATCAGTGCTTATACTAAACAATGACTAGAAACATCAGTGTTTATACTGAACAGTGGCTATAAACATCAGTGCTTATGCCAGATCCTAGAAACATCAATATTCATACTGAATAATCCATAGAAACATCAAAAGTCTAGTGTTACAGTTGCAAATATTGTGTGATGTTCATACAGTCAGATTTATAGAAACTGTTAGTCCATTGTTGTACTCTTTAAAGACGAGCCACATATTTACTTTATCTTTACATTTGTTATGTTAAAAATCATGGGTACACACGGTACAGTTTATGATGTGGCCTCTGTAATAGTATTTCAACTCCTCCTCATAAACTATAGACAGTTGCTCAGTTAATTTTTTTTCCCTTAGTCTTTCTTATACCTACTATCTCATGAAGGGTGCTTAATGGTAGTTGTCCAGTTTTTCATATTATTCTTTTTCATACATAGATGCCATATGTATTTCACACATGACTTAAGTGTTTTATTTTACTGTATTATTTGTAATTTTCTCTGTCCTTTGTTTAATCTTACTGTATTATTTGTAATTTTTTTCTGTCCTTTGTTTAATCTTACTGTATTATTTGTAATTTTCTCTGTGCTTGTTTTATCTTTTCTTGTCCTTTGCATTTGTCCATCCATCTTGTTATTTTGCTGTTATTAGACTTGTGCATTCCATTATTTCTGTATAGACTTTCTCTCTGTTAGCTTCCATGTCATTATGTTTTTGATATTTCTGCCTTTTTGGCTTAGAATTTTATTAAGAGTGGATTGTTGTATAACTCGTGTACCACTTTAATACTCCATAATTTCTAGTGTTAATATCTTTGAGTTAAACCATTCTCACACCCTGCACACTGTTGATAACTTTACATTTAAATATCTGTATACCAGATATTTTACAGTAAAATTAATACTTTTGGTGTATATCTTCAAGATTGTGACCCAGCCCCAAATCCCGGTGGCCGTCGACCAAGGACGAACCCGTCAGACACAAGCTCATCACTTCTTATACACGATGACGATGTTGACATGGAATCTGTTCCTATGCCAGTGGCACCATCCCAGGGGGGTTCTCGATCTCCTTCATTACAGAATATGAGTCAGGCACCGGTCTCCACATTCCAGACACAGAACACAGAAGACAGCCCGGAGGTATGTCAGATATATACCAGTTCATATTACATTGCTTAGAGCAGCATAACATTCTTGTCACAGAATTTGCATGGAACCACACATCTTTAATGTCCTAAAATTAGTTTGTCTAGTTACTTCTATGGGACATGATGCTGACCACATCATCCCTAGTGTGCCGATGGTCAAGAAAATATGGACCGAACACCATATTCCCAATGTGCCTCAATGGGCGTGTAACGGGATCCTTTACCTTTTACCTTACTTCTATGGCATTCAAGATCTCACTTTAAATACGATTAGTCATACTTATGTGTGAACACTCACACATCATCATCATCATTATCATCGCCTTTTTCACTCATACATCGTATGTTTGCTTCCTTGAGGAAACCTAAACCAAAGTACAAGCTCTTGCAGCAGCAGTTTCTGTAGCAGTGTGTTTTGCATGATGAGGTTTATTGTGTTCATCATCATCATTTCTATTTTTTGCTCCTCGAGGAACATAACACTACTACTTCCCCTTGTAGGAAGCCTGCACCAAATCATTAATGTGCTTCTGCAGGACTGTAGTGGTTCCAGTGGCAATTTGTTTTACATGGTGAAGTTGCCATCCCCCTGCACAATCTCACATTAGTTGCCTGGATATATACATAAAATAAATTGTGAGTTGGGTCTAGACTTAATTAAGACAAGCGATGGTGGCCTGTATTCTTAGTAAGCTAAATGGTTGATGAATTTTTTTTAAAAACCCCAAAAAACTTTGTTTTAAAATCTGTGAGCTAACAAGTTATAACAAGTTAATTGATTAGCAAAGGTTAGAAGAAAAAACAAAATATGGTAAGGTGACTTATTAACAAGTATGTGAAATTTCATTTCACTTGGTCGTGTTTTGTGATCATTTTGTTAAATGAAATATTGTTAGAATTTTCTCTTTGTGGATGTGCAGCTTGTGAATTTTAACCATGCATCTTTGAATCATCAGTTGTTGTTCGTTTGGTTTTTTTTTTATTTGTTGCTCACCACCACTGGGTGTTTGATCATTTGCTCTTTAACACCGAGTGTTTAATCGTTTGCTTTTCTCCACCACTGAATGTTTTATCAATTACTGTTCTCCACCACTGAGTGTTTTATCAATTACTGTTCTCCACCACTGATTGTTTTATCAATTACTTCTCCACCACTGAGTGTTTTATCATTTGCTGTTCTCCACCACTGAATGTATTATCATTTGCTGTTCTCCACCACTGAGTGTTTTATCATTTGCTGTTCTCCACCACTGAATGTTTTATCATTTGCTGTTCTCCACCACTGAGTGTTTTATCATTGCTGTTCTCCTCCACTGAGTGTTTTATCAATTACTTCTCCACCACTGAGTGTTTTATCATTTGCTGTTCTCCACCATTGAGTGTTTTATCATTTGCTGTTCTCCACCACTGAGTGTTTTATCAATTACAGTTCTCTACTAGTGAGTGTTTTATCATTTGCTGTTCTCCACCACTGAGTGTTTGATCATTTGCCGTGTCCAACCACTGAATGTTTTATTTGCTGTTTTCCTCCACTGAGTATTTTATCATTTGTTATTCTCCACCACCGAGTGTTTTATCATTTGCTGCTCTCCACCACTAAATGTTTGATCATTTGCTGTTCTCCACCACTGATTGTTTTATCATTTGCTGTTCTCCACCACTGAGTGTTTTATCATTTGCTGTTCAGAAACACTAGATGTGCAGATCATATATTTACCCTCAGGAACATTATAGAGCAGTGCTCAGAATGGCAGAGACAGCTGTACATTAACTTTGTTGATTTTGAAAAGGCTTTCGACAGCATACACAGAGACAGCCTATGGAAAATACTGAGGGCTTATGGAATTCCCAGCCATCGTAAAAAGCCTCTATTCTAACTTTACATGCAGTGTTAGATTGAGTAATGTAACTTTCGAAGTGAAAACAGGAGTACGACAGGGATGCCCCTTATCAACAACATTATTTTTGACAGCCATAGATTGGGTGATGCGCCAGACAACAGAGGGCAGTCCAAGAGGAATTAGATGGACAACATTTTCTACACTGGAAGACCTGGAATATGCAGATGACATTTCACTACTCGCGCATTCACATCAACCCATTCAAGACAAAACTGATAGACTGAATAAGTATGGCCAGCAGGTTGGCCTGAACATCAATCTGAAGAAGACAGAGGTCATGACACTAAATGTGGGCAATCCTGAGCCAATAATAGTAAGGAACCAGAAGTTAGAACAGACAGACACATTTACTTACCTAGGATGCATAGTAACATCTGGCGGCGGAACAAGCAAGGACATTAACAACAGAATGAATAAAGCGAAAACAGCCTTTGCTATTCTCAACAACATTTGGAAGTCTTCCCAGTACAGCACAAACACCAAATTAAGACTGTATGAGAGCTGTGTACTTTCTGTGCTTCTCTATGGTGCGGAATGTTGGAGAGTAACAGAGAAGGAAATGTTGAAACTGTCCTCCTGCCTAAGGAAAATTCTCCGAATCTTTTGGCCCAACACCATCAGCAACCAAGAACTACTTATTCGGAGTAACCAGGAGGACATGCACACCATCATAGCTGGCAGATGCTGGAGTTGGGTTGGCCACATCCTCAGAAGGGACCCTGATACCATCACAAGAACAGCTATGCTATGGACCCCCGAGGGGAAGCGAAAGAGAGGCCGACCAAAAACAACTTGGCGGAGAACTGTGGAAGCCGAGATGCAAAGAATGAACCAGAGTTGGGGCACTGTACTAAGGATGGCCGCCAACCGAGCAGAGTGGAATCATTTTGTTGCTGCCCTACAAGACGCCACCAGGCGTGATGGCCGCTGACTGCTTTGGCGGTTGGCGGTTATGGATCAAAGAAGAAGAAGTTCAGAAACACTGAGCTTTTTTTAATGTGTCATTCTTTGCCAAGCATTTTGTCATTATTTGCTGTTTTCCAAGTCAGCACTTAATTATTTGCTGCTTTCTGCCATGCTGTCAGTTAGTGACACTAATAACTGGTTGTTTCTTCTTCTTCTTTGTACTCTCTCCGACGTCCACTTGAATGTTCTCAAAGAAAGCAGTAGTCAGTTTGAGGCTATTTGAATCCCCGTAAAGCTTTTCCCCGAAAGGAACTGGCATCGGCCATATGCGCTTTCTCTGTACTGCATATAAGGGGCAACTTTGAAGCAGATGTTCAGCAGTCATTTTATCAGTGCCACAGTTACACTGGTCGGTAGTTCCTATCTTTAGCTTGTTGAATAGAAAGTATAAGAACAGATCAGAACAAATTGTCATTCTGCACCTCAGAACAGGACACAACCGACTCCGCAGCCACATGTATACAAAATTCAAGATTGGCAATTCAGCCTTGTGTACATGTGGACAGGCACCCCAGACTGTGGAGCACATACTTCAAGATTGTCCCGAATATGATATATTGAGGCAAACCCACTGGCCCAGAGAAACAACACTGGAAGCAAAACTATACGGACCTCTGTATGAACTACAAAAGACAGTGAAGTTTATACAAGAAACAACATTGCAGATATAGACAATATATTTCAAGCGAACAAAAAAAGAAGAAGAAGAAGATAGTATCCCAATCTGTTGTGGCCAGTGCAGAGTCTGAAGATTACCACTTGTTCTCTTTTGTTGAGCTGGTAATAAGCATCATTTTGTGTGTGACCTGAATGTTTTACATTCCATTTGTTTCTGTATCTGATTCTGATAAAACGCAGGAAATGTTACAATGAGATGGAATCCACTGGATCACAACACTTTTGAATTGTTGTTTCAACCTTAACCATGAGCAGCATCTGTTAATCCATACATGCTGATAGCACACACATATGCATTCACATTCGCACTCTTCACCCCAATTTTATCTGTTGAAAGAGATAGAGAGATGTGGTGCTTGTTTGTTTCTCATGTCTTTAGTGTCATGGTCACATCGGGGTTTGTACTTGGTGAAATTGCAAACAGCTGTAGTTGTTTGTGCACATTCTGTTTGTGTTTACAGATAAAATAAATTTACATACATACATTTCTAGGAGCCGTGGTAGCACAGTGGTTAGTGCACTGGCTTCCTAGCTCAGTGGTCCATGGTTCGATCCCCAGTTGAGGTGGGATTTTTTTAGACCACAAACGGCTCTGGGGTCGACCCAGCCTTATGAATTGGGTACCAGAGCAAATCTGGGAAGGTTAAGGTGGCGGCGTGCTGCTGACCACATCACCCCTAGTGTGCCGATGGTCAAGAAAATATGGGCCTATAACCATATTCCCAATATGCCTCAATGGGTGTGTAACGGGATCCTTTACCTTTACCTTACATACATTTCTGCATTATAAATCTGTTTGCTTGGTAACTCTCAAGAGATATTGTTGCTGTTGTTGATGGTGTCATAGTTGTTGCTGTTGCTTTCAACAAGTGTCAAACAAAGGTTACATGACCTTTGCCTTCTCTAGTTTAAGAGTGGAGTCAGGTACCTGTTTACAGCTAGGTTGACTGGAGCATTATGCTACCAGGTTTTGAACCTGGTAACTTTGTTTCTAGAAGCAAGAGCTCGAACCACTCTGCCACTTGACACTCTAGCTACAGTTAATCACTTTTTTTTATATTACATCTCATTAAATTGAGTTTAAAAGCTTCACTAAGAAAGTTACTTTCACATAAATTTCAGGAGTCTGTTGACACTGAAAATTTTTGAAGATTGAAAAATAAAATGTTGCAGAATATAAAAGCTCCCCCACGAAAGAAAAAAGGGAAGAAGAAGAAGAAGAAGCAGGAGCAAGGGGAAGAAAATGAACTTGAGGTGAGATAACCGGCATCCTCACAAAGTTCCACTATTAATGGGCATTTTCATGTGCCATTGCTTTCTAGATTCCTTATTGCTACATAACACAATTTTACTGCTGCTCCGTAATAATCATGCAATGAAGGGCTTAGATTACTGTAATGAAGATTACTGTGATGAAAAGTTTGAAGTAATTACACTATATGATAGATGTTAAGCTACCAAAATTACCAGTTAAAGCTCGGGTCTCATGAAAGTAATGGCTTCTCTTTTTTGACTACATCTATTTTCATATTTTAAATTCTAGGTCAAATTTCATAATGGAATCACAGGGCAGAAATAACAACATAGTTAAATGTTTAAAAGATTTAGTTTAATGAATTTTTAATCACCATATAAAACTTAACTGTAAACTTGTTTGATGGAGTTGATTTAACAGTGATCTTAGAATCTTCTGGCCCTTTATTCCCTTACATTATGTTTATTTTATTTGTGCTGTGCTTGAAATATTGTTTTCTTACTTTCCAGTTCTGTATATCCTATATTAACTGTGTGAATTTTGCTTACATTTTGCTTCGTAATATTTTTTAATGAAATATTTAAGTCTTAAAATGTCACTTGTTCTGTGTATGAACATATGCTTTATCTGTGCACTTATACGAGGGGCGTTCAGAAAGTAATGCACCACATCGTTGTTCTCAGGAGCTGTTTATTCAAAAAGCATGAAATTTATACACAATATACATGGATATGTCATGTAAACATCAGTATTATTCAACATAATCCCCATCAACTTGTACGGCTTTATGCCAGCGTGAAACAAGTGCATGTATTCCTAGCCCTTACCAGATTTTGTCTTGATCATGTAGCCATTTCTTCGCTGCATGAATCACTCCTTCATCATCTTCAAACCTTGTCCCACGGAGTGCATCTTTAAGTGGACCAAATAGATGAAAATCAGAGGGTGCCAAATCGGGACTATAGGGTGGATGAGGTAGTACAGTCCAACCCGATTTTGTGATTGCTTTCCATGTTGCCAGACTTGTGTGAAGTCGCGCATTGTCGTGAAGGAGAAGCAGGTCTGTTGGATTCTTGTGCGGCCGAACTCTGCGAAAACGTTGATTGAGTTTTTTCAATGTCTGAATGTAAGCTTGCGAATTGATTGTCTCTCCTCTTGGCATAACGTCCACAAGAATCACACCTGCAATGTCCCAAAAGACAGTGATCATGACCTTTCCAGCTGAAGGAATTGTCTTGAATTTCTTTCTTCGTGGTGATTGCGGATGATGCCACTCCATTGACTGTCTTTTTGTCTCAGGTTCAAAATGATGTGCCCAGGTTTCGTCACCTGTAACGATCTTAGCCAAAAAGTTCTCTCCATCAGCATTGAAACGCTCCAACAATTCAGAAGAAATTGCTTTCCTTTGCAATCGGTGGTCATTTGTGAGACTTTGAGGAACCCATCTTGCGCAAACCTTAGAAAATCCAAGAGTTTTTATAACTGAATTTGCACTACCAATGCTGACTGACAGCTGTAAGGCCAATTGTTGAGTAGTGATTCGCCTATCAGTAAGAATAATGTCCTCAGCGCATTTCAACATTTCTGCGTTGGTGGCTGTGGCAGGACGTCCACAGCGCGGCCGATCAAGCAGCTCCATATCTCCACTTCCTGATTCTTTGATTCTCTGAACCCAGCAACTGACTGTACTCCTGTCGACTGCAAAACTTCCATACACATCACATAGACGCTTGTGAATGTTAACAACAGTTTCCTTCTCTGCAACGAGAAATTATATCACAATTCGCTGCTTATAACGCAAGTTGCTAACATGCTCCATTTCAACGGTTTAGGGCAGCCGTATTATTTGGCCGGTTGCGATGCAATTTGGTGCACACAATTGGCACATGCCATATTTGAAGTGTGCAAAATTTCATGCTTCTATCTTCATTATTAGCTGAGAAAAACGATGTGGTGCATTACTTTCTGAACGCCCCTCGTAATTGCCATGTTTTTGCCAAGATTGCCTACAAAGAACTTGGATATTTTTATTCATGCCTGTCTCAAATCGCCAAGCTTAATAAGCCTTATGATGTAGGTACTAATTCTGTTTTATTTGCCATAGCCAGACAAGTGGGTAATTAATGGAAAATGAAACACTATTTGATATGGATAAAAAAATGATAAACTGTGATTTTTCTAACCTGCTGTTAGAAGACTGTATTAATCTCTCTGGGCTATTTTCAGAGTTTTAATATCTTTATACAGAATACAAATTTTCCTGCACTAGTTGAATTTCAGAAACTACTTGCAGAAAATTTGTTTGTTTCATTGATCTTTTCTTTGGGGAGAAAAAAGATGAAAAGAGAGAGAGGCATATCTTTAAAAATGTTTACAGGTCATGGCATGAAATAAATAGTAATGAAACTTTGCCTCAAGCAAAGATTTCTGAAGTAGCAGAATGTGTTTTTAAAGACACAACTTTGAAAGTATGCTCATATCTTCTACGGACAACAGGCAGATGGCAAAAGAACAGTTGGGCAACCACAGCTGAGATTCAAAGATATGTGCAAGAGAGATATAAAGGCACTGGGCATAAATCCAGCAACCTGGAAGGATGAAGCTGCCGATCGCACCAAGTGATGATGCTGTCTATGGCGTCATCTCAGATTGGGCGAAAAGAAGCTCTCGCGGCAAGCAGAAGGGAGGAGAAAATGTTGAAAACACCAGGAAAATAAGCAGCTGAGGGCTGTCACCTCAGGGGCACATTCCCAAAGTCAGTTATGACTGAAGGGGCTATGATGTTATTGAAGTCAGAGCTTTTAAAGAATGTGCTTAACATTTTTAACCATGCGTATCGTACTTTGAAATAACTGCTTGACATCTTCACTTTTCTAGTTTTAGCGTACAAGTGCATATATATGCTTCATTCATTCCTCATTACCCTTCCACTCCCCAATGAGCATAGGCCTGCAACAAACGTATACGAAGTCTTCTTATTCCAAACTAAGGTCAAGGTTTTTCATGTCTTTCTCAATCCATTCATTTCTGTCTCCAGTTCTATTTTCTATGTGTTTTTCAGTCTCCTGGAGCCGTGGTAGCGCAGTGGTTAGTGCACTGGCTTCCTAGCTCGGTAGTCCATGGTTGAATTCCCAGTTGAGTTGGGATTTTTTAGACCACAAACGGCTCCGGGGTCGACCCAGCCTCATGAATTGGGGGTGCCAGAGCAACTCTGGGAAGGTTAAGGTGGCCGGCGTGATGCTGACCACACCACCCCTAGTGTGCCGATGGTCAAGAAAACATGGGCCTAACACCATATTCCCAATATGCCTCAATGGGCGTGTAACAGGATCCTTTACCTTACCTTTACCTTTTCTTTTCAGTCTCCTACCTCTCTCACCCTGGGGGTTCCAGCACAAGGACTGCCTTGCAATGCTAACAGCAAGTTTCCTTATTGTGTGTTCTGTCATTGGTCAGCACATATATAAGCTTAACATTATTTTATTTTTTTAGTTTAAACTTCAGGTTTTACTCTTCTTCTTTTTTTTCTTTTTTTTAACCTTTTAAAGAGCATAGAGCCACCACTGAAAGCACTTCATGTGCCCTGGCAGTGGTGGTTTCATATGCAATTAGTTGTACAAGATTAGGTTGCCAGTTTCATGCACAACTTTATAGTAGATGCCTCATTGCCTAGGTAGCTGTGATTCTTTCTTTAATCAGAGCTCCCACTCTCTCTCCCCCCCCCCCCCCCCCCCCCCCTTCCTGCAATGAATTTTGAATCACATATTTAACATTATATACTTCTGTAGTTTTAACAATAAAGAATAAGTTGATTATTATTTTCGTCCTGTAGCTTAGATTTAGAAGCTTAACTTCATTTTCTTTCTAATATTTATATTTCATATTCTGCAATAACGGTAACATTAAAATCAGACCGCTTGAATGTTTTCCGTCTAACTAATGAACTGAAGCCTTAACAACTTTCTTCGATACCTCGATGATATATGTGTGACTCTGAGATTTACAACTGTTTATACGTATTCATATTTATAAAATGAGAAGTGAAATAAATACACAGAGTCAGATGACTTTTGCATTATCAGCTTGCACCAGGGCTGCATTTTGTAATCCCTTTAACTATTCCTAATTATGAAATGGTGATGAACATTAATAAGGCCACAGTTGGAAAAGTTAGAAGTCTGATATGGAAGTTGGCAGAAAATGTGCACTTTGCCCTTGATATGTGCACTTTACTCTAAAACAAAGATCGCATGCAAGATAAAATAAACCAAATAGAGGACATAGTTTGATTTGTAGGACTAGAGATTTACACCAAGAAATCTCCATCCACTCCTCTTTTTTTTTACCTCCACGTCATGTATAAGATTTTTGAGCAGCCTGACATCCAGTATCTTGATTTCTCCAGGCCATGTTAAATGCCTCTTTTGTAAGAATTTTCCAGAGCTGATCTCTTAGTTACTACAGTTGTCATTTCTGTAGTATTAGTTGTCTGGGCCCATAGGGCCAGTCATTCTGTATTTGTTTAGCCCCTCCCCCATGATTTGTTAAGCCCCTCCCCCGTGATTTGTTTAGCCCCTCCCCCATGATTTGTTTAGCCCCTCCCCCATGATTTGATTGAAGTGGCTGAACATGTCTGGAGCATATGGCTTCCATCGTTACAGCTCATAATGGCAGTAATGCATGCAGGTCATCCCACCACCTCATAATGTACACAGGACAGGAGATCTGGAAACTATGCATAATAAAATGAGCAGAAACATGTGGCCAGTGGCTATACACCTGGGAAAACCAAGGCCATTGTATATTACAGGTGTATACTCCAAGGTGGAATATTAGAAAAAGAGTAAAAGAAGTATTTATTTGATGTGTATTGAATATTTTCACAAATCTTTATATAAATAAATAAATATGTAATAATTATAGAGGTTAAGCTATGAATATTGAATAAACGTTGAATAAACATATGTAAACAAAAAACAGGTGCTGTTCATAGATGACAAGTTGGTTAGCTGAGTGGGGCAGCTAACTATAAAACGCTTGTAATTAGTACCTGGTGGTATGACCATCATACTTCTGTCCTAATTGCCTAGTTAAATTATCTTATATATATATTGTCGTGAAACATTCTAAATCCACATATATAAATTAAAAGGTAAATGTAAAGCCTAACACATAAATTCAATAAAAGGGAAAGAAGAATGGTAAAGAACAGTGCTGTCACAATGACTGTACTCGAGATCCCCCTTTTTCTGCTTCGTCTGCAAATTGTAACGTTTCCACGTTGATAGTAAAGCCTATAGCAGCATACACGCGTTTCCACAAAACAATAAAACGTGTACTGTATTTCTAAGAAAACCTTGAGATACGCAAGCTGATTAATGACCTAGATTAATCCACTGCGTAATGAAAAGACAGATGAACTTAGGATAGAGAGAGGGAGGGCTGAAAGCAGGAACGCATGCAACACTAACACGCGTCTCGCGATATACAATTAATGCCACCCCTAACGCGAAAGGCATGAAGCACTAGCTTTTTTTTTCAAATAGACAGTGATAAAAAACACTACCCATACGAGAGTTAGGTTTAAAAACCTGAAAAATGCTTATTAGGAAATATGACATTATACTGGTTTACGTTTGAAAGCCTGACAGTACCCAGACACCACATCATATCGAAGTGAACTGGAGGTAGAAGAAAATGCATATTTTGAACGCAGCCCCTTAGCCCCATTAAACTTATATATTTGGGTTCCTTAGGACTTGCTGACAAAGAATATGTTAAGTGTTATGCAAATAGTCTAGGAATTAACAAATTATAGCCAAAAGAAAATAGTGAGGGTGTCAGACAACACCAAATAATAATCGCACAGTGGCATGTTTTGAAACCACCATTTTACAGGAAATAGGCCACCATGTTAAATCCTATTTGATTGGATAGAAGTAAATGTAAGGCGAAACACGATTAGTCGGACTACAAATACTAATTTTGGTTGTTAGGGGAAATGTGAGTAGGGGTACTTTTTTTGAAAAGCTGTGTAAACATGGCCCGATTGGTTAGACCCGCCAATATAGTCAATTAGGAGCGTCAGTTCAGTGCCACATTTTAAAATAAACTTACTAAGAAACAGTGCGTTGAGATCCAGATCATATTTTTCTAAATAAAAGTCTGGGACAGAGGCAGATCGGAATTTGTGCCATTATTCATCGCCAGTCAACGTATTTGTGTATTATTTCCATGAATTGTGGTAAGCTTGACATATTCGATATCTTTTTACTGAAAATTGAATGTAAATTGATAATTTATGTCTGTATATGTGCGTGGTTCAGTAGCGAACATGAGGCAAGGCCTAGATAGTGCTCCAACCTGAACAGAACGTGTCGGAGAAAAGAAAACTGCATGGAATTGCCAAATAGTACACTGACACCTATCTTATTGACTAGAAGGAACTAATGCTGGAATTGCAGAGGCGTAGTAACCATTAGGGAGGAGTATACTGGTGTAAATTGTTTCAGATGAAGCTAGCAGTTGGCCTACCGCTCTGAACTCAGTGTTTGTTATGTATTGTGTTCAGTGTGGAAGTAGATTATAAATTAGATCTGACAAGAATTGACATTATATTAAACACAGAGGGACAATAAATTGGTTCAAATGACAGGAACTGTGAACTTTTCCCAATACTATTTCCACGATAATCAAACACTTGAAGTCATGATGAAAAACAACAACCAAGCTTGAACAAAACCAGTATTACCTCATATTACTACTTCACAAATTACACACATAGAATAATAATAATAAAATATGTCAATACAAAGTTCATATATATAAACTGTGTACATATTACTTGTAATTACATTTGATTGTGATTCCTGGTTCACTGTGTAGTTGAATCAGGATACCCATTATTGAAAGAATTAATACATATATTTTTAAACTTAAACACTTGACTCATTTAAGATAGTCTTATAGAGTGTTATATGTGTGTGAGTGTCACAGTGTTGTAAAGTGTTGTGGAATAAATTAAATTGTTTATCTGTCTGTTGTTGTTGTGACTTACACTTCATCAATTTCATAACCCTAGACATTCAACGTAGTCATCACAATATTCCAGAATAATTCTGACTGAGGTATAAATGTGGTAGCAAGTAAGGTCATCTGTAAAACACTACACTTATTAGATACAGATACCTTCACAGCTGATCTCAGTCAGTACACTAAGTCCCCTATAAATATTTATATCATCCCACTTTACCACATATATATATATCACTCTTTGTGCACACTTCTTTATCTCTCTGTCTGCACACTCATTTACTGATTATTTTTAGTTGTAAACAACATTGCATCAGTGAATAGTCTTTAATTCTTGACCTCAACAGCAGGGCCAGGCAGAGAATGATGCCAATTACCGACCAGGTTCCGGTGGTGCTGGGGCTCACTCTTACATACCAGACACCTCAGATCTTGAGGAATTTGTCCTGAGACCAGCACCGCAAGGTGTGACCATGAAATGCAGAATAACCCGGGACAAGCGAGGGGTGGACCGAAATATTTACCCAACCTACTTTCTCCATTTGGAACAGGACAGTGGCCGGAAGGTAACTAATTCTCTGCACTTAGGAGACATTTATTTCAGTTTTTATGAGTGTAGAAATGGTTTAACTGTACTGAGTGTTTCTTGTTATCAAGAGTTTAAATATTATATTTCTTTGCATTGCACTACCATCATCATCATCAACATCATTGCCTTTCAGAACCCAAGAAGCAAAGCCCTTCAACAAACTCATGCAAAGTGTCCTTCTGTTCTGTGCCATCAATGCCAGGTCTTTCTGTGTTTTCCTCATCCATTCCATTCCTGTCTCCAGTTCTCTCCTGCAAGTGTGTTTTTTTTTTGGTCCTCTACCTCTCTTAACTTGGGGATTCCAGAACAAGAACTGCAGTGTAATGCTAGGTTTCCTCAATGTGTGTCCTATCCATCGCTAGCATCTTCTTCTCATCTCTTGTTCTACTGGCACTCGTATTGTTCTTGTCATTAGTTCTATAGTAGTGTACTGTTGTACCATTTCAATCCTTCTGTTCTATGCAAGTGAAAGTCTGTAACATCTTGGTTGCTGTTTTTTGGTTGTTCTATATGTTGCAGATTCATACCATATGACTGCCTTGATATTTGAGTTGACAGTTCAGATTTTGGTGTTGGACTTGATTTCTTTTGATTTCCATATATTTCCCAGTGCAGTGAAAGTTCCTCTTGTATTTTATATTCTTATTTTGATATCATTGTCTTCTCCCTCCAATTCTTTCTATATTGCTTCCAAGATAATTTATTCCTCTGTCAGTGTATTATATTCTAGATTGTTTTCCTGTATTTGTTTCCATGGAGTTTCAGGTCATGTATTTTAATTAAATTCTGAAGTTTTTTTTATTTTCATTGTTTGTTTTTTTAACAAGTTTACTTATGCTGATACTAGCATTTTTCAAATTGGTACAAATTTTTACTCTTCAGACTTTCTTGCTAGCTGGCAGAAAACGAAAGAAGAGCACCACATCAAATTATCTCATCTCCACTGACCCTACAGATCTCACCCGTAATGGAGAAGCCTACTGTGGAAAGCTCAGGTAATACATTTTGTCAAGCTGTGAGATTAGAAAATTTTATGTACTTTTGTTGCAAGTGCTGTCGTCCACAAATCAGAATACCTGTGTGATGTTTTGATATTTTGTTCATTTATTCAACTTTCATGATATTCGTAACAAGCATTACACTCATCTGTTTTCTCTCTCATGGATGCCATAACAAGAGCTCTCTTTCTAAAAACACCAATTTTTAAAATATTAGCTTGGTCATTAAAATCTTGGGCATACTAATAACATCAGATGGAGTGTGCATCTCAGACATACAAAGCAGAACCATCCGTTCAAACAATGTTTTCAGAACATTTAAAATGCCATAGCAATTTTTAACCATGTAACTTAGAGAGTTTCCATTGATTCTTAAAGCTAATACTATTATACAGGAAGGAAATCATGGACAATGACTAAACAAATAAGAAGATAGCGGAGGGTCCAGAGATGTAGTTTTCACAAATGTTTGTTTAAGTACCCAAGTACAGTTAAATAGTCACATGAAAATATCATGAAAGAAAAAATCATTGCAAAAAGTCAAGACAGTTCATTTTCAGTTGCTGAGAGGATATTTTAACCACAGCAATAGTTTCTGTGCTGCCTGTATCTGCTGATATATTTTTATGTAAGAAACATGGCTCATTTTTGCCACAATTTTTTTGTGATTTGCCACCATTTAGTTGTTATATCCCATAGTGTGTCTTTTATTATGTTTTTATTTTCATACTTGTTTTGATGCAAATAATAAATTTTTAAGTATTGCAGTCTCCACTACCAGATATTGGAAACAGAAATTGTGTTGCTGTTCTAAACTTTCGTCTTTTTCTTCTTCTTCTTCTTACACTCTCAGACGTCTGTCTGAATGTTTTCTAAACTTTCTGGCACTAACATCTGACATTTTGTTTTCACTGTTTGTTAAAATCTTTCTCCTTTTCTTTCTTCAACTGTAAATGCTGTGAGGTCTTGCAGAACTTGTTGTATATTGATTTCAGTCCATTATAGAGATAGGAAACTTTATACAGAGTATTACAACAGGGGGTAATCTGATCATCAGATAAACGTTTATGTCCTTAAATCTTGTGGCAGTTGAACTACCACCTATGTATAATAGGTGATGACATCATAACAAATTATTAGAATGATTAACCTCCAAATCAAAATATCAGAAGGGCACAAAACTTACCTATTAAAATGATTCGTTGCCAGCAGACGCATATTAGAAAAAAGGGAAATGAAAATACGTAATAAAGTCAAACAGACGTTGCCCGGGACACCAGAAACTAGTCACCTATCGATAAGCAGCGAAAAATGATTCCTCCGAAGCAAGTAAATGGTAGACTACAAACCCTGTATGCAAAACGAAGTCAAATGAGGCAGTAGGACCCCAGTGCAGTATTGGGTCAATAACGTTCAACAGATGCTAGTCCAAAGTCCAACCACATTATTCAGGGATATGAGGATGAAATTTAACTTCATTCAATTCAATAGAAACGCCGACACGATTGAAATGATTGAAAGTCATCATTTGTAAGTACCTCTCGATCAGTAATAATTGACATAGTTAGTCTTGGGTTAAGACTAGACCTAGAATCCGCTACCTAAACTGCAGTGAATGGTAAAACAACAACAAAAGACTACACATGAACGATAAACTTGATGGAATTCTTGATGCAAAGAGTTCTGTACTGACCCTATAAATGAAAGGAAAGAATCATGAACAGAACAATACTCCTGCGACACCCCTCGATAGTATAAATCGTTGACTAATTCAGAAGACTGCTGTTATATAAAGACAGTACATTACATCATGACTGACAAAGTACGCTGCATATAAAAATGGAGTCAACAAATAAATGCCAGAGATTTGCAAAATTAAAGATGAACTACAAACACCAGCATTTTTACTGAAGCCTCAACACAGTTATGAATTGAATTCATTCGTTGCCTCGTTTCTTATTTCCTGTTTCAAAACTTCCAGTTATGAAAATTACCTGATGTTAGATCACAACTGAGATCTTACGTTGAAGTTACTACGTCGACACTTTATGAATGAATTCTAAAAACCACTATTGCCTGACAAAAGAAATCAATACCAGAACTAAACTGCAACATGAATGTCACAACACTTTACTCCGGCCCCAGGCGGGCGTGATTAACCTGGCCTGGTAACATAGGAATGGTTAACCCCATTCCTTAGTATCCGTTGTAGAGATGGCGACTGCTGAAGGGAAGAAAACCTGTTAAATCTCCTGCATTACAGACAGCCTGGTTTATTACCATATGGTCTATTGTTATAGGTTTTTTCTATCCCCTTGATTCCTCCAATCGAAAATTACTGTCTATAAAACAATACCATGTCAGCATTCCTACATGACTACCAGTTATTGTTATTGTTGAACACGGTAGACATCATTGCACTCTGGGCAAACCCGTAGGTGCTCAGTCTCCCTCAGTATATGTCGAAGAGTGTGAATACTAACTTGTCGTGTCGCTCACTGGTTGCATACACGACGAATGCATCCTCTCATATGTCCATCTTTGCTAGCCTTACGTTTGATGCCAAATTCCAACAGTCTTAACCTTGATGATTCGTCCATTGCAGTGCCATTGTACTAATGAATAGGAGCACTACAAACTGAATTGAAACACAGCTTAAATATTTTGTTTTTAATAGAAAATTGAAGAGAATATGTGGGCCAGTCAGAGATGTTAGTTGCAGTAAATGCACAAGTTTCCATGAGTACACACAAACAGCTGTATGCATTAAGCAAGAAGATAATACCACAGAAGAGAAGGATTGAAGTGGTATGACATGATCGCTAATGTGGAACTGATGACAAGCACCATACAAGAGATAAGAAGAAGATGCTGGAGATGAACAGGACACTGATTGAGGAAACCTGTTGATAGCATTACCAGGCAGTTCTTGTTCTGGAATTCCCATGGTAAGAGAGGTTGAGGGAGACCAAGGAACACATGGAGATGAAAACTGGGGACAGGCATGAAGGGCATGAAGAAGGCATGGGAAGACCTTGAGCTGATAGCAGGGGACATAACAACTTGGCATAAGTTTGTTGTATGCCTATGTGTTATGAGTAAAATCATAACATGTCTCTTGTATTCGACAAGGCTTGTTTATGGACCAGCTTGTTGATATTGCGTTTCCTGGGTTACTCCCGGAAGTACGTCATTGTCTTTTGGAGATTTATAGCAGACTGCTTTGCCGGCTTCACTTAATAAAGATTACAGCAACATGTCGCAGACATCTTGTCCCTAGTCGACGAAATAGCGACGTTTTCAAGACTGGCTAGGTCATGCCATTGTCTATCTGAATATATATCAAGTGCAGCTTTTGTACTTATTATAAATGCAGATTCGTCTTCATGTCAAAACTGGCCTTGAGGAGTTCTTTATCGTTGAAATGTAAGAAAGGGATTTTACAGGCTGCATATAAAAGTATTACCAGCATGGTGGAATGCCGTGATGAGTTCTCACCAGATAATGAATTACTACCCTAGACAAGAATATCAAAAGAAAGAACCTGTGAAACATACCCGTAACACTATGCTTCTTAGGGAGCTGAAAGGTGATGTAAGAATGAATAATTTCACAGACTCAGAAAAAAAAATCTATGTAAAGCCATTAAAGGATGTCATATGAAAGTGTCCTACAAAGAAAAAATTGAAAAGAACAGGACATAGAGAATATAGAATGATCATGATCAGAAAACTAACTCAGCAAAGTTGTGCCATTTTCTAGTAGTCTCAAAGATGAGAATGTTGAAGTGAATGACAAAGAACAAAGAGAAAGGTAACAAAGACTATTATTTTAAGGCACTTTCTTTTCCCTTACAGGTCTAACTTACTTGGCACCCAGTTCACATTATTTGACCACGGAGACAACCCTAAAAAGGCTAGACCTCAGGGAGCTCGACAAGAGTTAGTAGCCATCGCTTATGTAAGTTTATTTCATAAAAACATTTTTTGTTTTTTTCATACTTCTTGATCCCTGTTTTTTTTAAAGAGTCATGTTTCTGTGACTCATTTTAAAGTATTATTTCAGTTGTTTTGTAAGTCCTGATTTATGTTTCATATGTCATATTTTTCTATTGTTTTATGTTATTATATCTGTTGTTTTATAAGTCATAATTTATGTTGCTCAGTATTGTGCGATTTAATTTGGTTTTCTTCATCACATAAGTGTTAAAAGGTTACAGTTTAAATATGTTAATAAGTGCAATTTATACACTAATATACACATGCCAATAATATTTTCTGCTACCAATACACTTGTTGTTATTGTTATTCATGGATAATAAGTAGGTGTCTCTTTATGTATGGAATACCCTGGTTCAGCCTTCATGTGGGTTATAATTTGGGCAGATAATGTTCTACGCTAATACACACTAACACATGTGTCAGAATTAGACAGAGATGTGTAAATGTACTGTATCAGCATCTTCATTATCCTGTGTGCTCCTAATGGAGCATGAAGGCACCATTGCAGCTGGTCCCCTTGCAGGAAGTCTGCATCGAGCATGCGGTTGCAGAGGTTTCTGTAGCTATTTATTTTAACATAATGACTGGGAGCCGTGCTGGTGTAATGGTTACCACACTGCTCGGGTGATCCGCGTTCGAGCCCTGGCGAGTAAATTTGAAGGTGTGTCGTCGACCGGGACTTGGACTGGATTAATTCGAGCCCTGGCGAAGACATTTAAAGAAGTGTTGTCGACCAGGGACTGGAATAACCAGAACAGCTCTTGAGCCGACCCAGCTCTAATGGGTACCTCCAAAATCGGCCAGTATCTGCCTGAATGGCGAGAGGACACCTGTCATTGTACAGGGAAAAAAAGGGTACTCAAAATCAGTCTCAGGCTAGACATATTAACAGGAGATGTTGCCTCGAGTAATAGCGGGCATAGGATAAAAAACAACAATAATTTTAAAAAACAAAAACATAATAAGGTTACAAGTCTCATACACTGCCTCATATTAGTGCCTCATATAGTGCCTCTTACAAGTGCCTCATATAAGTGCCTCATATAAGTGCCTCATACAAGTGCCTCATATTAGTCACCTTGTACAACATGCCTAAATGAACAGTAGTCTTATTCTATCTTGATCTCATCAGAGCTCCCCCCCCTCCCCCCTGCCCCCCACCCGAACTGAACGGGGGTGACTGTACTATAGGCTTTTTCAGAAATTAATTGAGTGTCATAATGTTTTATGAAAATGTTATAAAAGTTTTCTATACAAGTGCACTGATCACTCTGTGTGTATCTTTCATACACTGATCACTCTGTGTATCTTTCATACACTGATCACTCTGTGTATCTTTCATACACTGATCACTCTGTGTGTATCTATCATACACTGATCACTCTGTGTGTATCTTTCATACACTGATCACTCTGTGTATCTTTCATACACTGATCACTCTGTGTGTATCTTTCATACACTGATCACTCTGTGTGTATCTTTCATACACTGATCACTCTGTGTATCTTTCATACACTGATCACTCTGTGTGTATCTTTCATACACTGATCACTCTGTGTGTATCTTTCATACACTGATCACTCTGTGTGTATCTTTCATACACTGATCACTCTGTGTGTATCTTTCATACACTGATCACTCTGTGTGTATCTATCATACACTGATCACTCTGTGTGTAACTTTCATACACTGATCACTCTGTGTATCTTTCATACACTGATCACTCTGTGTGTATCTTTCATACACTGATCACTCTGTGTGTATCTTTCATACACTGATCACTCTGTGTGTATCTTTCATACACTGATCACTCTGTGTGTATCTTTCATACACTGATCACTCTGTGTGTATCTTTCATACACTGATCACTCTGTGTGTATCTTTCATACACTGATCACTCTGTGTGTATCTTTCATACACTGATCACTCTGTGTGTATCTATCATACACTGATCACTCTGTGTGTAACTTTCATACACTGATCACTCTGTGTATCTTTCATACACTGATCACTCTGTGTGTATCTTTCATACACTGATCACTCTGTGTATCTTTCATACACTGATCACTCTGTGTATCTTTCATACACTGATCACTCTGTGTGTATCTATCATACACTGATCACTCTGTGTGTATCTTTCATACACTGATCACTCTGTGTATCTTTCATACACTGATCACTCTGTGTGTATCTTTCATACACTGATCACTCTGTGTGTATCTTTCATACACTGATCACTCTGTGTATCTTTCATACACTGATCACTCTGTGTGTATCTTTCATACACTGATCACTCTGTGTGTATCTTTCATACACTGATCACTCTGTGTGTATCTTTCATACACTGATCACTCTGTGTGTATCTTTCATACACTGATCACTCTGTGTGTATCTATCATACACTGATCACTCTGTGTGTAACTTTCATACATTGATCACTCTGTGTATCTTTCATACACTGATCACTCTGTGTGTATCTTTCATACACTGATCACTCTGTGTGTATCTTTCATACACTGATCACTCTGTGTGTATCTTTCATACACTGATCACTCTGTGTGTATCTTTCATACACTGATCACTCTGTGTGTATCTTTCATACACTGATCACTCTGTGTGTATCTTTCATACACTGATCACTCTGTGTGTATCTTTCATACACTGATCACTCTGTGTGTATCTTTCATACACTGATCACTCTGTGTGTATCTATCATACACTGATCACTCTGTGTGTAACTTTCATACACTGATAACTCTTGTGTATCTTTCATACACTGATCACTCTGTGTGTATCTTTCATACACTGATCACTCTGTGTGTATCTTTCATACACTGATCACTCTGTGTATCTTTCATACACTGATCACTCTGTGTGTATCTTTCATACACTGATCACTCTGTGTGTATCTTTCATACACTGATCACTCTGTGTGTATCTTTCATACACTGATCACTCTGTGTGTATCTTTCATACACTGATCACTCTGTGTGTATCTTTCATACACTGATCACTCTGTGTGTATCTTTCATACACTGATCACTCTGTGTGTATCTTTCATACACTGATCACTCTGTGTGTATCTTTTATACACTGATCACCCTGTGTGTAACTTTCATACACTGATCACTCTGTGTGTATCTTTCATACACTGATCACTCTGTGTGTATCTTTCATACACTGATCACTCTGTGTGTATCTTTCATACACTGATCACTCTGTGTGTATCTTTCATACACTGATCACTCTGTGTGTATCTATCATGCACTGATCACTCTGTGTGTATCTTTCATACACTGATCACTCTGTGTGTATCTTTCATACACTGATCACTCTGTGTGTATCTTTCATACACTGATCACTCTGTGTGTATCTATCATACACTGATCACTCTGTGTGTATCTTTCATACACTGATCACTCTGTGTGTATCTTTCATACACTGATCACTCTGTGTGTATCTATCATGCACTGATCACTCTGTGTGTATCTATCATACACTGATCACTCTGTGTGTATCTTTCATACACTGATCACTCTGTGTGTATCTATCATACACTGATCACTCTGTGTGTATCTTTCATACACTGATCACTCTGTGTGTATCTATCATACACTGATCACTCTGTGTGTATCTTTCATACACTGATCACTCTGTGTGTATCTTTCATACACTGATCACTCTGTGTGTATCTTTCATACACTGATCACTCTGTGTGTATCTTTCATACACTGATCACTCTGTGTGTATCTTTCATACACTGATCACTCTGTGTGTATCTATCATACACTGATCACTCTGTGTGTATCTTTCATACACTGATCACTCTGTGTGTATCTATCATACACTGATCACTCTGTGTGTATCTTTCATACACTGATCACTCTGTGTGTATCTTTCATACACTGATCACTCTGTGTGTATCTTTCATACACTGATCACTCTGTATATCTTTCATACACTGATCACTCTGTGTGTATCTATCATACACTGATCACTCTGTGTGTATCTTTCATACACTGATCACTCTGTGTGTATCTATCATACACTGATCACTCTGTGTGTATCTATCATACACTGATCACTCTGTGTGTATCTATCATACACTGATCACTCTGTGTGTATCTTTCATACACTGATCACTCTGTGTGTATCTTTCATACACTGATCACTCTGTGTGTATCTATCATACACTGATCACTCTGTGTGTATCTATCATACACTGATCACTCTGTGTGTATCTATCATACACTGATCACTCTGTGTGTATCTATCATACACTGATCACTCTGTGTGTATCTTTCATACACTGATCACTCTGTGTGTATCTTTCATACACTGATCACACTGTGTGTATCTTTCATACACTGATCACTCTGTGTGTATCTTTCATACACTGATCACTCTGTGTGTATCTTTCATACACTGATCACTCTGTGTGTATCTTTCATACACTGATCACTCTGTGTGTATTTATCATACACTGATCACTCTGTGTGTATCTATCATACACTGATCACTCTGTGTGTATCTATCATACACTGATCACTCTGTGTGTATCTTTCATACACTGATCACTCTGTGTGTATCTTTCATACACTGATCACTCTGTGTGTATCTTTCATACACTGATCACTCTGTGTGTATCTTTCATACACTGATCACTCTGTGTGTATCTTTCATACACTGATCACTCTGTGTGTATCTTTCATACACTGATCACTCTGTGTGTATCTTTCATACACTGATCACACTGTGTGTATCTTTCATACACTGATCACTCTGTGTGTATCTTTCATACACTGATCACTCTGTGTGTATCTTTCATACACTGATCACTCTGTGTGTATCTTTCATACACTGATCACTCTGTGTGTATCTTTCATACACTGATCACTCTGTGTGTATCTTTCATACACTGATCACTCTGTGTGTATCTATCATACACTGATCACTGTGTGTATCTTTCATACACTGATCACTCTGTGTGTATCTTTCATACACTGATCACTCTGTGTGTATCTATCATACACTGATCACTCTGTGTGTATCTTTCATACACTGATCACTCTGTGTGTATCTTTCATACACTGATCACACTGTGTGTATCTTTCATACACTGATCACTCTGTGTGTATCTTTCATACACTGATCACTCTGTGTGTATCTTTCATACACTGATCACTCTGTGTGTATCTTTCATACACTGATCACTCTGTGTGTATCTTTCATACACTGATCACTCTGTGTGTATCTTTCATACACTGATCACTCTGTGTGTATCTTTCATACACTGATCACTCTGTGTGTATCTTTCATACACTGATCACTCTGTGTGTATCTTTCATACACTGATCACTCTGTGTGTATCTTTCATACACTGATCACTCTGTGTGTATCTTTCATACACTGATCACTCTGTGTGTATCTTTCATACACTGATCACTCTGTGTGTATCTTTCATACATTGATCACTCTGTGTGTATCTTTCATACACTGATCACTCTGTGTGTATCTATCATACACTGAGTGTGTGTGAGAAACAGTAAAAAAAAGGTAGTCCAATAGCAGATACTGCCGTAAGGGGAGTGAAGGGTTAGAGGCTTGACTATACTAGGTCCAGCATCGAGAGGTAGGGGTGACCAGTTACCTTCCTTGCTGCCTTTTCTTTCCCTAACTCAAGTGAAAAGTCAGGTACCCATTTACAGCTGGGTAGACTGAAGCGTGTCGATACCCTGAATCAAACCCGGCACCTTTGCAGCGAGAGACCAGTGCTCTAACCACTCTGCCACTCGGTCAAACAGGATGATTGATTTTTTTTTTTAGAGTCTCACCAAGTTTTCTGCCCCATGTATCTCCCAGGGGTCTCTGTGAAGTCAGAGAAATAAAAAACGTGATTACTACTTTCTTAGGCATATCAAACGAGGTTATTAATATGTGGCTGTTTATGGAGGCTGGTATTCTCAACATATGAAACAAGTTGCTACAGAACCGTCACTGCAGAAGCACTTGAATGCTTTGATGCAGCCTTCCTGCAAGGGGGCCAGCTTCAGTTGTGGCACCATGCTCCACAGGGAGTAAAGAGAGAAAAAAAAAAACCAAGTCTCTAAAGAAATCTTTATTAGTACCTATTTCTGTACTCCTTATTTGTTATGCTGTATTGTCTCTTTAGGAAACAAATGTTCTGGGCTTCAAGGGTCCACGGAAGATGACCATCATCATACCAGGAATGACCAGTGATCACCAGCGTGTCAACATCAAGCCTCATGGAGTGAGTTGCAGTCCTCTGTGTTGCCCTCTTTCCTTCATTGTTCCATAAATCCTTTCATACCTGACTCTTTTCTACATTGTTTCATATCCTTATTACCTTAAGTCAGTTCTGGAGGCACATCAAGAACAGACAAAAACTCTCCATCTTGTCCAGCCATGGGGCCTCTGTGTTTCTCTTATTTTGTCTTTCTTTTGTTTTGGAGTTGACCCTCAGATGTCTGCCTCATGTGGCCATCCCTGTTTTTCTCAGGAGAATCTAGCTCATTCCTTGTCCTGGCCATCTTTTCATTTGTCGTACTTTACAAGTTCATCATTTTGCCTTGGCCATATTTTAATGCATCATTCTTTTTGTATGTCATATTTGACACTAGTTCATCATTTGTTTTGATCATCTTTTTGTATGTCATATTTGACACTAGTTCATCATTTGTTTTGATCATCTTTTTGTATGTCATATTTGACACTAGTTCATCATTTGTTTTGATCATCTTTTTGTATGTCATATTTGACACTAGTTCATCATTTGTTTTGATCATCTTTTTGTATGTCATATTTGACACTAGTTCATCATTTGTTTTGATCATCTTTTTGTATGTCATATTTGACACTAGTTCATCATTTGTTTTGATCATCTTTTTGTACATTATTCTTGACACCAGTCCATTGTTTGCCTTGGCCATCTTTTTGTATGTCGTATTTGTTTTGACCTTTTTGAATGTCATACTTGACACCAGTTCATTGTTTGCCTTGGTTATCTTTTCTTGTTTCATATTTGACCAGTCCATTGCTTGTCTTTGCCATATTTTCTTGTGCTACATTTGACCAATCCATTTATGAGAGTATTAGTTCAGATGTTTTTGAGTATTTCAGTATTCTCCTTGCCTGTTTATTTTCCATGCTTATAAAAGTTCTTCCTCACTTGTCTTTTGAATACCAACTGAAAAAATAGTTCTATTGGCTTAACTGTCTGGTAATTTTGTAGTGTTTTCATGTCTCTGATCAGTTTCATTCTCCAATTTTAATTATACTTTACATATTACAAGGTTGTGTAACACACATAGTATCTCTTACTCAACTAACTGTTACATTCTTAAATGAATTTCTCTGATTTTTCTATTGACATTTCATCAGCATGTTTTTCTTATTAATAATGTTGGGATTCTTATGTGAATTCTTGCATATTTTTATGCATACACATTGTTTCTCTGAAAACCATTTCATATTGTGTGCAGAAAGATACTAGTTTCTCACCTTTTTTTTATGTCACTGAGTTCTCTTTTACCTATGTAGGATTCTAGATTTGTTTCGACTGTGCAAGCTTTTGTATTCTTTTTTTTGTTTCATCAAAATTAGTAAGTCATGGTTTGGTATTTATTTCATTCGCTCCACTAGTCTGGAGTAAAAATGTTCCTTTTCTTAATCATCTTCATCATTAGGTGGGACATAGGACTGAAAAGTGATGTCTTTTGTAAATCTGAAGTTGAAGCAGATGGTAATCATTATCTTATTGATTAGTTTCCATCCAGTCATTGATCTGTTCACTCTCTTGGTGATGATCAAACTAATGTGGTGTTACTTAAGGATGTTAAGAACACCATGGACAATGTACAAGAGTAATGAGGATATTTTGAAAGAAGCCAGGAACAAAGGAAGCTTATTACTCACATCAGAAGGTTGCAATCTACTTTTTTTGGGGGGGGGGGGGGGGGGGGGGGGGGGGGGGGGGGGGATGGTCTGAGCAGGAAGCTGGAATATATTGTGACAACAGGAAAGATTGAGGATGACAAAGATCAAGGCATTGAAAGAAGTTGAGAAACAGCACTGGGGACAGGAGATTGTGGGGATATATGATCACTTATGCTATCAGGCAAGGTGCTTGATGATGATCAAACTGACTCCATGTAAGTAGTTGCATGATGATGGTTTTCATCTTCTTTTTTTTCTAGAGAAAAGAAAAAAGAACTGCACACCCACTTGGATGTGTGAAACTTCCCTGTCCTGGCCACTTACTCTTGCTAATTCCCATTGTATCTGTATATCTATCTTCCATTTCTTTGACTATTTGAACTGTCTTCCTAGCTTCTCACAATGTTCATACACTCCAGCAAGCAATTTTGAGGAGAGTTCATGGTTGGGCTTCCTTTTCAGCTGACCCAAATTTTTGTCTTGACACAGGTGCATTGTCAACCTTTTGCTTGCTCGTGGCTCCCTTCTGAGCCTTATTTATCTCTGTGGCCCCCTTTCATAGTCGCTGTTAGCTGGAAAAAAGGTGCTTTACCAGAAATATGCCATGACCCATGTTGAGAAGCACTGCTGTAAATCACCCATTTATTCATGGTTAAGATGTATTTTGATCTCTCTTGTTGTCTTTTTTTTTTTTTGTCTGCAGCATACATGTTATACGAGGTAGGCATGTCGTACATGGTGACTCTGCAGCATACATGTTATACGAGGTAGGCATGTCGTACATGGCGACTAATATGATCTGGCAACCTCATCATATAAAACAAATTGCCACAGAAACTACTGCTACAAGAGCATGTGAATGCTTGGGGCAGGCTTCCTGCAAGGGGAGCAGCTGCGGTGGTGACTTGATTCTCCATAAGGAGTACAGAGGACAATAAAGATGTTGATGATAATGTTTGTTGACAACAAGGGGAGCTTTGTTTGCATTGGGAAATATGTGAAAATCAAAAGTAACGAAGTCCAACACAAAAATCAGAACCTTCAACTCAAATTTCCAGTTCTATTGTATGGTTGTTGTTGGGAGCTGCTCTGGGGTGCAGGAAAACTACATTGGGTAATTGCAGTGGTAATTCTGCACCACAGAGCACTCCTATGAAATGTGGTGTGAATCGGTGGTACATTGTGAAGTGTGACACAGGGAAGGTTGTCAAAGGCTTTTGGGAGAGTGTTCGGGTAAGATATATGACAGGTGGATGTAAGGGTCGGTCTTGGATCCTTGAGCAGTGTATATGAATATATCTCTGGTTTAAGTCCACAAGATGAAGGGAATGTATTTCCTTGTAAAGCAGTATGAAGTATTGGACATGCCAGATGTATGAAACATTGATTCGTGGCGTGCTTGAATGTGATATATGTACAACTGGGTTTTCATCATGCATCTGTAAGTTCATTGTTAATAAAGATATGGAATGTTGTTTTCCAGTTCTCTCGAGTTCTTAAAGATGTTAAAGGTTAACACATTACAGTATTGATCATACTGCAGTCTGTTTACCAAGACAGTATACATGTCAAGGCTTACAAGCCTACGTTTAATAATAAAACAGAATCTTTACACAGAACCCGCAGGCAGGGGGGATTTCATCATCTTCCCCAAAGCCTTTAACAATTGTGACACATGGAGAATAACAAAAACAACACCCAAGAAGTTACAGACTTTTATAAATGAGCGCTTGCATAGGACAGATGAATTGCAATGGTACAACAAGGTCACTGATGTGGAACTGATGACAAGAACCAACCAGTCAAGTGCTGGTGGAACAGAGATGAGAAGATGCTGATGATGGATAGGACACACACTGAGGAAACTTGTTGATAGCATTACCTGGCAGTTTATGTTCTGGAATCTCCAGGGTAAAAGAAGTAGAGAATAAGCTAAAAAAACACAGAGAAGAGAACTGGAGACAGGATTGAAAAGGATGACGGCGACATGGAAAGACCTTGAGCTGACAGCATGTCAACAGGAGGACTTGGCATGAGTTTGTTGATGGCCTGTGCTCATTGGGGAGCTAAACAGATGACCCTCTTCAGGAAGCCTGCCCAAAGCACAATCTCTTGCAGGGGTGGGTTCTGTAGCAATATGTTTTACATGATGAGGTTGCCAGACTTATGCACAAACTCATATTAATCACCTTTTATGACATGCCACTTCACAATCATCATCATCATCATCAGTTGCCATCTCCACAACGAAGGTTGGCTGTAATGGATCTCCAACGTCTTCACAATATAGTTTAGATAATGTAGGTATTATATTCAGTGGTAAAATAAAATCTCACAGGTGAAAGTGGTTTGACAATATATTGAGACACCCTGTTGAAAACCAGAGCTATGGTAGCGCAGTGGTTAGTGCTCTGTCTTCCGAGATTAGTGGTCCATGGTTTGAACCCCAGTTGAGGTGAGATTTTTTTTTTAGACCGCAAACGGCTTCGAGGTCGATCCAGCCTCGTGATACCAGAGCAACTCTGGGAAGGTTAAAGGCAGCCAGCGTGATGATGACCACATCACTGTGCCGTTTGGTCAAGAAAATATGGACCTAACACCATATTCCCAATATGCCTGAATGGACATGCAACAGGATCCCTAACCTTTTTTTTTTTTTAACTTGTTGAAAACCATAAAAAAAGGAATGTACTAAGAAATGAAAATTTTTATTAATACAGGGTTAGGAAAAAAAGGCATGTCACCTTTTTACACTTCAGCACTGAGTAACAAGAATATTAATAAAACATAAATCAGATGTACAACAGTAAACATGTTAAAAGTACAACTTATATTAATTGATATTAACTTTGCTATTGACTAATTAAAATACACATTTAAACTGGTGATATAATAATACACTAGGAAATAACCATTGTGATATTAGAAAGGTGCTGAGATACAGGTTTCAAGCAGACAGCAAGCAGTTGGAAGATGTGCTTGTAATTAGTCTCTAAATAAGTGATTCTTAACCAGTTGTGCATGCACTCTCTTGGGGTATGGGACCCACCTTCTAGGGATGTAAGACATGTCAGATATTCATATATGCCACACCTCAGACATGAAAAACCTGTACAAAAAATCCAAAAACCCTGTACAAAGACCCGCAAAACCTGTACAAAGACTGAAAAACGTAACAAAAGAGTTAATTTCTGCAGTCCGTGTGTATCTTTTTCATCATAGAGAAAGACCTCTCACAGTCAGCATTGCTGTGAGGCAATGTCAATAAGCGTTTCACTATGACTGCCAGACTGGGAAATCTTGTACGGCCAGTGCTAGTTTTCAGGCTGATACGTCAAGCCAGTAGCTAGAAAAGCTTCTTTTTTGTCCAGCGTCCAATCTTGAAATACATTCATCAGGCAGCAAACAGTAATCTTCAAATTCATCCTTTAACACCTCTTGGTCTAAATGTGGTGCAAAAGTGTTTGCCAGCTTACAGATTGCTGTATATTGAACTGTGTCTTTAAAAGCTGGATCAAGACTTTTGATATCCTTAAGGACTTCATTCTCAAATGGAAATTTATCTAACATCTTTTTCACAACAGCAACATAAAAGTTCCTCACATCTCTGAAAAATGAATTTCTCACTTGAGAACTTACATCTAACTCTTCCAGTAATGTCCTGTTGGACAAACCAACAGCAAGTGTATGGTCATCATGCTGTAAATCACGTTCAGCATACTTTAACAATCTTAGATCTTTCACCTCTTTTACATATTTCATCTCTACAAATTTGACAATAAATTTTTGTAGCAGACGATCCATTTCATCCAGCATACCACCTATTTGTGACTCATCTGTCTGAAACAATTTGTTAAATTCAGTCAACAGAGGTAGCACAAATTGGAGAAAACGTAGAGTCATCTGGGTCAGTGGTGATTTCAGTAACTGATGAATGTTTTTGACACGGCATGGTTTTTCCATATCGTCGTGGCTCTCAAAGTATGAAGATAGAGCAGAATATTGATTTAAAATTCTGTCCACTGCTTTCTGCAAAGAAAGCCAGCGAGTCTGGCAGTGCTTTAGAATGTCTAGTGCATCCACTCCAGTAAAGAGTTGAAACTCTCTGTATGATTTTTTCCGTTTTGAGCTATGCTCAAAACGATAGTAGATATCTATCAAAAGGTCATCAACAGGAACAGTCAGCTGCTTTGTACCCTCCTTGGCACAAAGATTTGCAAGGTGGCAAATCCACCCTATACTAAACACATCAGGGTTCTTGCTCTTGATTCGCATTAGTACAGAGTTTGATTTGCCAACCATTACATTGCATTTGTCACTTGCAAAACCTGTACAATTAATCCATGGGATTTGTAAGTCGCTGAACACAGCATCAATATCACTGAAAATAGCTTCACTGGTTCCACCAGTACCAACTGGCATGCCCAGCAATCTGGTTCTAGCCATCTTCTATCCAGGGAATGTAGTTGTCCAGTCAGATTGAAACTTCCCACGACGTTGATCTTCTTCTAACCTCCTTTTTTTAAAGTTAGGCTCAGCCATTCTGTTGGATGGATGCAATATTTCCTGCTAGACAGAAAAATAGAAAATAATTAATGTGAAAAAAGTAAATACAAATAATCAATTTGAAAATTGTAATTTGTAATTTTAATATTATATAATAAAATAGAATCTTGGAAAAAAATTAATACAATTTATGGTGGAAATGAAGACCAGTTTGGTGTGTGTTCTATAGTGCCTTATAAAAGTATAGGTCTAAAGAGACCAGTAATAAGCGTTATGGGTTAGGTTTAGGAATCTTAAATCTAATATATATATATATACTTTTTAAAGCTAGCAATGAAAGTATAAACTGGCGCTATATTATATATTCTCTACCGAACTTCAATAATTGGAATAGCCGTTATAGCCCAACTGGTAGCTTTAAATAGACCTACCCATACGACTTTTAGTGTCAATCAAACATTGATAGTAATTAATTATTTAATAAATATAAATCATTAGTTGACCGTAATGATGATCACCCAAGGCAAAATCGCATTGTTTTTTAAAGAAACAAAATTAAAACTAAGACGAGAAGTAACTCCAAATAAACTTTTCTCTGATCGGGTTAAGATGCAAATTTGCCTTGCTTTTGTGTTTTGTTTTTTTTTCAGTTTCATAATTTGGTAATATCGGACGTCGAACCATTTAGATTTAGGGTTAGGGTTACTAAATGGTACGAAAATACATGCGGAGCATTCGGCGACTGTCATTCCGATATTACCCATTATTTGTATTATATTATTATTCACAATTACATTTCTTATGCACTTTCTACAAGTTTTAGTGAAATCAAGTAATTTGTAGTGGTATCTGCCTTTTTTTTTTTTTTAAGCAGCCGTAAATAATAAATTATGCTAAACCTTAGGGGAAAAGAAAGCATAGGCCTAAGTTATCTGACAGTTAACACATTAACTACCGCAAGCCGCTGTCAGCGGCTCACAAAATAATCACATTTGGACCGCAAGCCGCTCAGAGCGTCAATCTAATTTTAGTAATGAAACGAATGAAAAATGTACTGAAACACTCTCTGATCTGGTTTGAGATTTTAAGTTGCCACCAGAAAACAAATTCCCAAAGCATGGTTGTTGTAGAACACTGGAAAATTGATATTATGTTCATATTTTTCAGCGTTTTTGGTTAGTTACCAAATCGTGTAAAACTGTTTACTGTGGCAACTAGTGATAGGACTACAAAAAATGCGTGTACATCTCGTCTAACGGCTGAATAGGATAGAAACATGTTTCAACAATTGACTGATAGATCTAGTGACGAGGACAATAGTGAAAACGGTGTGCACATTGACTGAAATTGTGATTTTGATAGAGATGGGGCGCAAGCAGTTATAGTTTTGAAAATATTGCAAGTCCTCGGCCATCGGAGGGCTGTTCAATAGCAACAACCTCTATTAGAGTTACAACCGGTGTTTATTGTAATAGTACATTTATTTATCTTTAAAATTGTCGTGAAATTCTACATCCACATATGTAAATTAAAACGTAAATGCAAAGCCTAACAAATGAATTTAATAAAAGGAAAGAAGAATGGTAAAGAACAGTGCTGTCACAATGACTGTACGCAAAATCCCCCTGTGTTCTCCTTCGTCTGCAAATTGTAACGCTTTCACGTTGATAGTAAAAGCCTACTGTATTATTACCCGCTTTCTTCAATGAAACGTGTACTGTATTTCTTGGAAAAACCTTGAGATACGCAAGCTGATCAATGACCTAGATTTAATATTTCATTCATTCCATACACGGCGTAACTAAAAGACAGATGGACTAAAGGATATAGAGAGAAGGGAGAGGCAGAAAGCAAGGACACATGCAACACTAAACACGCGTCGCGCGATACACAATTGCTGCCATCACGCGTGTAAGGCCACATGCACTAACTTTATTTCAAATCGACAGTGATAAAATTCACTACCCATACCAGAGTTAGGTTTTAAAATCCTGAAAAACGCTTATTGGGAATTATGACATTATACCGGTTTACGTTTGAAAACATGACAGTACCCAGACACCCTCAAGTTTGGAAGTGAGAAGGTAGTAACAGCACGACTATCCTAGAAGAAAATGCATATTGGCTCCATTAAATTCGTATATTTGGGTTCCTTAGGGTTTGCTGACAAAGAATATGTAAAACGTTACGCAAATAGTCTAGGAATTACCAAGTTATGGCCAAAATAAAATAGTGGGGGTGCCTGACAGCATGAAATCATTTCTGCTCATAAAATTTTTTTTATAACGTGTTTGAAAAAACATTACGTTACGGAAATAGCCTACCATGTTAACTCCTATTTGATTGGAGCGCAACAAATGTAAGACTAAACACGATTGGTCGGGCTATAAATACTATCTTGTGTTGTCAGGGGAAACGTGAAAAGGGTGCTTTTTTGAAAAGATGTGTAGACATGGTTTGATTGGGTAGAGCTGCGAATATACTCAATTCAGAGCGTCTGTTCCTTGCCACATCTTGTAATAAACCTACTAAGAAGCAGTGCGTTGAGCACCAGTGTATATTTTTTATAAAATAAAGCCTGGGACATCGGCAGATCGGAGTTGTGCTATATTAATTGCCAGTCAACGAAACTGTTTATTATTTCCATGAATTGTGGTAAGCTTGAAATATTCAATATCTTTTAATGAAAATTGAATGTAAATTGATAATTTATGTCTGTATATATGTGTAGTTCAGTAGCGAACATGATGTAAAGCCTATAGTGCTCCAGCCTGAACAGAAGGTGTCGGAGGAAAGTAAAACTGCATGGAATGGCCAAACAGTACACTGACACCTAGACTATTGACTAGAAAGAAATAATGCTGGAATTGCAGAGGCGTAGTAACCATTAGGGAGGAATATACTGGTATAAAGTATTTCAGATGAAGCTGACAGTTGGCCTAACGCTCTGAACTCAATGTTTGTGATGTATTGTGCTCAGTGTAGAAATAGAGTATAAATTAGTTCTGACGTAGAAGGTACAACCTTCTTGTTTCAGGGACCGTGGTCTTAAAGTTATTGAGCAGCACCTGGTCAGAGCTTTGCTGAAGCCAGAGGCGGACAGCATACTCCTTGGTCCATATAGCAACCAGTGGGGTGGCTCCAGAACTCATTAAAGTAATCGAGCAGAGGAGTCTTTTACTGCAGTCATCACGAAAGATAAGAGAGTGTGGCCATGGAGCTCAACATTATGTACCCCCATCTTAAAATGACATTGTAAAATAAAATTAAGAGGGGAATTTAATTGTTTTAATACCAGGAACTGAGAACATCTCCAATACTAGTTCCAATAGAAACAAACTATTGAAGTCATGATGACAAATACCAACAGAGCTTGAACAAAACAAAACCAGTATTACCTCATATTACTACTACACAACTGACACACATAGGATACTATTAATAATATATGTCACTACAAGATTCATATTAATAAATTCTGTACATATAACTTGTAATTAAAATTGATTGTGATTCCTGGTTCCCTTTGTATTTGAATCAGGACACATATACATTCATGACAGCACTGAATACATATTGTTATTTGAAAAGTTATCAGTGACTCCTTTAAGATATCCTCGTAGAGTGTTTTATGTATGTGAGTGTCACAGTGTTGTCAAGTGTGGTGGAATAAATTAAATTGTTTATCTGTCTGTTGTTGTTATGACTTAACTTCATCATACACATACCCTAGACATATAACGTAGTCATCACACTATTCCAGAATAATTCTGACTGAGGTATACATATGTGGCAGCAAGTAAGGTTATCTATAATACACTACTCTTATTAGATATAGATACCTTCACAGCTGATCTCAGTCAGTACACTAAGTCCCCTATAAATATTTATAACATCCCACTTCACCACAAAAATGACGTGTAATTCATAAAAATCTGTAAACAATTACGAAAACTACAGCTTACTTTGTGCAAACACCTACAGGATGAAAATGGGAAAAAAATTTAATTCGGCCACAGTGTGTTTTTCAATTCGGTAGTTAATATGTTAAATCTAACTTCATCTAAACAATGTTATTGTAATATAAAATAAAATGAATTACTTACCAATACTAAACTTGAAATCAATATTAATCAATAGGCTCGACTCCAAAAAGAACTCAGTGCTGTGTAATCGTTCAAATAATCAGTAACCTGCCGCTAGCATTAGCGAAAAATTGTGAATGAACAACATGCCACGCAGACTACTGCAAATCCCATAGCAATTGAAAAATAGGCAGATTGATTTTCATTGGTTGATTTTTTTATTCACTTGGCCTAACATCTCGCCGAATCTCATGACGCAAATTATGGCTATGGTAATGGCGAAAGACGATCGATTTATATATATATTTATTTAGGCGAAAAAACCCATACAGACATTATGTACGGGCCGTACACATCTGAAAATGCAAACACCTTGTACAGATTATGGGTAAACCATAGCATGTGGCATGTATGGATATTTTAGAAGTCAAGTCATCATAAACACAGTATAATACATAAAAATCAAATATATTTGTACAAAATAGAACAGTGACAACGTGAATTCAATCCTGAACCTTAGTCACATTTTGTAAATAACATTTCTCAAAATATACTTTTATCTCTTTTTTTTAAATTTCTAGCATATTTTGCGAGCTAGATGATAAAGCAGTGTGAGGCTTCTTAAGATGCTGTAAAGGGGTTTGAGGCTTCTTAAGATGCTGTAAAGGGGTGCAAGGCTTCTTAAGATGCTGTAAAGAGGTGTGAGGCTTCTTAAGATGCTGTAAAGGGGTGTGAGGCTTCTTAAGATGCTGTAAAGGGGTGTGAGGCTTCTTAAGATGCTGTAATGGGTTGCAAGGCTTCTTAAGATGCTGTAAAGAGGTGTGAGGCTTCTTAAGATGCTGTAAAGGGGTTTGAGGCTTCTTAAGATGCTGTAAAGGGGTGCAAGGCTTCTTAAGATGCTGTAAAGAGGTGTGAGGCTTCTTAAGATGCTGTAAAGGGGTGTGAGGCTTCTTAAGATGTTGTAAAGGGGTGTGAGGCTTCTTAAGATGCTGTAAAGGGGTGTGAGGCTTCTTAAGATGCTGTAATGGGTTGCAAGGCTTCTTAAGATGATGTAAAGGGGTGTGAGGCTTCTTAAGATGCTGTAAAGGGGTGTGAGGCTTCTTAAGATGCTGTAAAGGGGTGTGAAGCTTCTTAAGATGCTGTAAAGGGGTGTGAAGCTTCTTAAGATGCTGTAAAGGAGTGTGAGGCTTCTTAAGATGCTGTAAAGGGGTGTGGGGCTTCTTAAGATGCTGTAAAGGGGTGCAAGACTTCTTAAGATGCTGTAAAGTGGTGTGAGGCTTCTTAAGATGCTGTAAAGGGGTGTGAGGCTTCTTAAGATGCTGTAAAGGGGTGTGAGGCTTCTTAAGATGCTGTAAAGGGGTGCAAGGCTTCTTAAAATGCTCTAAAGGGGTGCTGCACCTCTAAGAGGTTAAGAAGCACTGATCTAAATGATTGATCAAAGGAGTAAAGATTTCTTGAAAATGGTACTGTTATCAGACTATAGGTGTAGGAAAATCATTCCAGGACAAATCACCAGCATATCCGAATGAACTGCAAAAGAGGTCAGTTCGTGGTTTAACACGATCCAGGAGCATAGCACCACAAATGGGTAAAAATTTAAGTTTAACAATAATGTACTTAGCAATGATGGTGTCCTAATATGTAAGTTTTGATTAATATACAATGTATCATGGAACAAGAAGACTTATTTAAGGGGAAAAATATAAAGTTGTGTAAATAACTGAATACTAGGAACAATATTGTCTGAGGAAACTGAATCTAATGCTTGTCTTTGAAGAGAAACAAGACATTTAATGGATGGTGACAGCGATTTACATGAAAGGTCGATAGCAGATGGGCAAGATGATGATGGCAGTATTAAGTGGAAGGGAACATAAAGAGGTTGGGAGGAAATAGCCTATGAGAGTGTGCTGTGCGGACAAGAAGCTTAAAATTTATTGAACATCAGTACAGCCATATCTTAAATGTTGGCTTCAAGGCTGATAGAGCACTTGATTTTATCAAGTGATATTTTGACTGCTCTCTCTTGCTAGTTTCAGACACAGGCTGAACACTTTTTTGTCTGCTTCAGGAACAGTTTTTCTTTTCTTTTTCTTTTTTTTTTTTTTTTTGCTTGTTTCAGACACAATTTTAATTATTTGTGGATGGTTTCAGGCACATTCATAACTCTTTCTTGTCCACTTCAGACACAGTCTGAGCTCTTTTTTTCTCTGCTTCAGAGACTAGTCTTAACTCAGATTTTCTTTTTTCTTTTCTTTTTTCCTTCTGTTTTTGTTCTCTTTTGTATGTTTCAGACACAGATTGGCCTCGGGCCTTCTGACATTTAGCTCTGTGGCCCTTCCTCATAGGTCGCTGTATATCTGGAAAAAGGTACTTTACCCATCACTGTTGCCCGCTCTTGCTCATAACTTGAAAAAAGGTACTTTACCATCTTAGACTGTTGCCCTCAAAGTGGATGACTTCAGACACAGTCAAAGTGGATGACTTCAGACACAGTCAAAGTGGATGACTTCAGACACAGTCTTAACTCTTTGTCATCTACTTTAGACACAGTGTTAACTCATTCTTGTCTGCTTTAGACAGTCTTAACTCTTTACTGCTTGTTTCAGACACTTCAAACTCTTTCTTGTTCACTTCAGACACAGTCTTAACTCTTGCTTGTTTCAGGGACAGGTTGAACTCTTTCTTGTCTGCTTCAGACACAGTCTTAACTGTTTCAGACACACAAAGGCTTCTTAATCTAGTTTAGACACACAATCTGAACTTTATAATAACTCATAGATATCAGTTATTAGCTGTTCTTGTCTTTCCTGTTTCTCTGTCTTGCATGTTTAAAAGTCATAACAGTTCTTATCTTTTCGAGGCACATAGTCTAAGCTGTCTTGCCGAGTTTCGTACAGTTTAATCTCTTCTTTTCTGTTTCAGACACACAGTCATACGTGCTCAATTTTCATGGACGAGTAACTCAGGCATCAGTGAAAAATTTCCAGGTTGTTCATGATAATGATGGTGAGTTTTTAATTGTGCAGTGGCCAAGAACAAGAAATTGTTCTCAGTGATCAGTTAACCATTATCATCTTCCTCTAGAACAGGGGTTCTCAATCTTTTTTTTTTTGCTCATGGCCTCCCTTCTGAGCCTCATTTAGCTCTGTGGCCCTCCTCATAGTCGCTGTTATCTGGAAAAAGGTACTTTACCATCTTACTGTTGCCCTCCTCATAGTCGCTGTTATCTGGAAAAAGGTACTTTACCATCTTACTGTGGCCCTCCTCATAGTCGCTGTTATCTGGAAAAAAGGTACTTTACCATCTTACTGTGGCCCTCCTCCTAGTCGCTGTTATCTGGAAAAAAGGTACTTTACCATCTTACTGTGGCCCTCCTCCTAGTCGCTGTTATCTGGAAAAAAGGTACTTTACCATCTTACTGTGGCCCTCCTCATAGTCGCTGTTATCTGGAAAAAAGGTACTTTACCATCTTACTGTTGCCCTCCTCATAGTCGCTGTTATCTGGAAAAAAGGTACTTTACCATCTTACTGTGGCCCTCCTCATAGTCGCTGTTATCTGGAAAAAAAGGTACTTTACCATCTTACTGTGGCCCTCCTCATAGTCGCTGTTATCTGAAAAAAAGGTACTTTACCATCTTACTGTGGTCCTCCTCATAGTCGCTGTTATCTGGAAAAAGGTACTTTACCATCTTACTGTGGCCCCCCCTCATAGTCGCTGTTATCTGGGAAAAAGGTACTTTACCATCTTACTGTGGCCCCCCCTCATAGTCGCTGTTATCTGGGAAAAAGGTACTTTACCATCTTACTGTGGCCCCCCCTCATAGTCGCTGTTATCTGGGAAAAAGGTACTTTACCATCTTACTGTGGCCCCCCCTCATAGTCGCTGTTATCTGGGAAAAAGGTACTTTACCATCTTACTGTTGTCCCCTAGAAATATGGCATATCCCACATTGAAAACCACTGCTCTTGAGTGTGTGTTCAGTTTAAATGCCATTGTTTTGTTTTTTTTAATGTTAAAATTAGCTTATCAAAACAGGGTGCTAGGATAATAATGTCATGAAAAGTCTTTTCCTATCACTTGCCAGTAGAGAATTTAGGCCCAACATTTACCTTTTTGAGCGTCTTATTGACAGAGTGGTTTACAGTGCTGATCTTTCGTGGCAGAGGTGCCGGGTTTGTTTCACAGCATCGACACGCTCCCCCAACGGGCTGATCACCCGTTTGCCAGTCACTTTGATTACGGAAACAACAGCAAACGGATTGATTTGTCGTTGCCCTAAAGACGCCATTAGGCGTGATGGGAACAACGGCAAAGAAAATCTATTCGCTGTTGCCCTTAAGACGCCACTAGGCGTAATGGCCACTGACTGCTTTGCCGGTCGTTGGCTAAGGACGGAAGAAGAAGAAGAATCGACACGCTCCAGTCTACCCAGTTGTAAATGGGTACCTGACTTTGCTTTTGATGATGATTTACTTTTTAAACTAGTTGATGAAAGGAATATATGTTTTAAGAGGAAAGACATGAACTAAAGCACTCTTTTTTTTTTTTACGCACCTGAGAGCCTGCTAATGAGGTAATAAAGAGAGGCAGGAGATGACTTAGTGAAATAAATTATCAGGGTTGTTTTAAAAAAAAATTGGAGCATAGGCCTTCAAGAAACTTATACCAAGTCTTCCTGTCACATACCATCAGCTCAAGGTTTTTCCATGTCTTCTTATACCCGTCATGTCTGTCTCCAGTTGTCTTCTTTATGTGTTCCTTGGTTTCCCTCTATCTCTCTTTCCCTGGGGATTTCAGTGTAGTTATATCATCATCATCATGTGACGTATTCTCTCCAAAACGTTGTCTCCATTACAGCTGCTCTGAACGCATCACGATTTTGGGCAAGTCGACCTGCATCAACCAAAGACATGTTCAGACTCTTTGTGATGTCCTTGATCCACCATCATCTAGGTCGTCCCCTTCCCCTTTTTCCAAGGACAATGCCTTCTATTACTAATTTTTTCCAGACCATTATGTCTTTTTATATGACCGAAAAATTTCAGCTTCCTTATTGCGATGATATTTAAGAGCCAATTTCCCTTTACATTTAGTGAGTGCAGTACTTCTCTGTTGGTCTTTTTTTTCTGTCCAGGGTATTCTCAACATCCTTCTGTAGCATTTCATTTCGAATGATGTAATCTTTTTAGCAACTATTGTAGTTATATACTGTTAAAAATTGTGACCAAATGCAGTTAAAGCATCAAAAGTTGATTTCACACAATGACCAGAATTTTCATTATCTTGCCTTGATAGTACACTCAGACTATTTCCAGTTCAGTTTTTGATGTCTTTTCCTACTTCAAATCGCTTTTATGTTTCTTGCCTGTTTATTTTTCAATATCTCCCTCTTATAATGGTTTTCAGTAATGAGCTTAACTCATTCCCCCCCAGGCTGTTTTTGGGTTTTACCCAGGCCCGAAAATGGATGCAATTTTTTCAGACAGGTGAGGTTTTAAAAATAGACAGTGGACAAATACATAAGTTCAGTAGGTACTTGTGTTATACATTTAAATGTGTGAAATTGACTGGAGAATCTTATGAATTGCTTCATATAATTAATTAATATGAATAGGTGTGTGTTATGTCTTGTGAAGTGCAGACGTGATTAAAAAAGTGTTAAAATTTTTTTTTTTAATTGTATACTTAAACTTAAATATTTCAGCTCCCAATTAATGTATAGCAATAAAATGTTCAGAATGTCAGTGCACATTTAGTTTGAAACATATCTAGAAACTGTTATCACTATCACTTCATAATTGTAATTTTTATGATTTTTTTCTCAAAACCACATATGTTTGTAAAAACAACCGCTCAAAATGTGTGCAATTTTTCTCTTCAGGTTATATTTTTAAAAATAGGTTGTAGATACACATTTTATTTAACTAGGTGTTTATGTTATACATTTAAATGTGTGAAATTGACTGGAGAATCTTATGAATTGATTCATATAATTAATTTTTATGAATAAGTGTGTGTTATGTCTTGTGAAGTGTAGACTTGATTTTAAAAATGTTTAAAAAATAAAATAAAATTGTATACTTAAACTTAAATATTTCAGCTCCCAATTAATGTATGGCAATAAAATATTAAGAATATCAGTGCACATTTAGTTTGAAACATATCTAGAAACGTTTATCACTATCACTTCATAGATGTAATTTTTATGATTTTTTTTCTCAAAACCACATATGTTTGTAAAAACAACCGCTCAAAATGTGTGCAATTTTTCTCTTCAGGTTATATTTAAAAAAAACAGGCAGTAGATACACATATTATTTAACTAGGTGTTTATGTTGTACATTTAAATGTGTGAAATTGACTGGAGAATCTTATGAATTGATTCATATAATTAATTGATATTAATAGGGGTGTGTTATGTCTTGTGAAGTGAAGACTTGATTTTAAAAATATTTAAAAAATAAAATAAAATTGTATACTTAAACTTAAATATTTCAGCTCCCAATTAATATATGGCAATAAAATATTAAGAATATCAGTGCACATTTAGTTTGAAACATATCTAGAAACTTTTATCACTATCACTTCATAGATGTAATTTTTATGATTTTTGTTCTCAAAACCACATATGTTTGTAAAAACAACCGCTCAAAATATGTGCAATTTTTCTCTTCAGGTTATATTTTAAAAACAGCCAGTAGATACACATTTTATTTAACTAGGTGTTGATGTTATACATCAACATGTGGGAAATTGGATGAAGAATCTTGTGAAATGTTGTAGATAATTATTTGATGTAGGAAAAGAGTCTGTCATGGTATGGGAAGTGTAGACCTAATCAAAAATAACTGGAAAAAAGATAAATAAACTGTACTCGCATATGTCAGCTCCAGTTTAATCCAAAGCAGAAAAATCTCAGAATATCAGTGCACATCCATTTTGAAACACAACACATTTTACCACAATCACTTCAAATATATAATTTATATGATTTTTTTCCTACACCACAAATTTCTGTAAATACCAAACAACTATGACTAATATTATTTACACCAACTATATTCTATTTTACATTTCCCAGAAGAATTTGCCACTATTCACATGCTTTTATGGTAGTCATAAAAACATTGTGGGTGTAGATGTAGCTGGTCTGGACATCCAGTGCAATAATAATGAGAGCGCTGACATAATAACCAACTTTTTGATCCAGGAGATCACACCCATTCATTGAATTGTTGTATTTATCTATCATTTTTGGTTTGACAATGTGCTTCCACTTTGGCCCGAGAAGATACAAGAAAAACCTTGGATTATACTGCTTATATTGCCATCTGCCTTTATACCCTATTACCATTTCATTCAAACTGAGATTTTGGAATGGGTAAAAGGCACTCTGAAATTTTTGCAACAACATGTTCATAAAAGGTTCAATCTTTTCTTTTCCTTGTGAATTTTCATCAGAGGCATGAAGCATTGTATGATATAATGCTTCAAATCTACTTCTTGAAAACATCTGAAGAAACCAAGGAGTATAAAATTCTGCAGTTGTAGACCAGTAGTCTTTATCCTTCTCCTTTAGTGACTGAAAGTTTTGCTCTTTTTATACCAGCCCTACCTGATGCATGTTCAATCAGCTGATCGACGTCGCCCTCAGAATGATCACTTTCATGAATATTCTGACACAAAGTCTTTACAATGTCTTCATTGGAATTACTAAACCTAACTTCTAAAATCAGTGTCGCTCGAGTTATCTTCTGTCCACTGAGAAATTAGCGTCGTGCTTGCTCAGCTGAAAGCAGATGTTTAGAAGAAGATTCTCGATCCATTTTGTATGTAAACAAAGGAATAGAAATGGATATAAAACACACAATTTTAGCTTCACAAATTTGTTTTTCGCTCACAAACGTCCATAAACATGTGCTGGATACAATGAAATGATTTAAAAACCAGCTAGTTGCTAGGTATTTATAACTTTTCGTTCAAACTCGACATATATCGCACTGGCGCGCCATGCGTCATTGGTCGGAACGGAAGTCCTATCTGGCGCAAGGCGCGCCACTGTGGACGGAAAGAGTTAATGTAGTCCATGTGTAGCTGTAGCCAAACAGGAGAACAAAAAAAATAGTAAATCTGTAACCTGCCAGGCACATCTTAGAAGGTAAGTAAGGAAGGTTAAGCATGGGGTTAGTGAAAATTAAAGCCAAAAAAATTTTTTACAACATGGACAAGTCATTCTGAAGTTATTTGTTGAAGATCTATGCTCCAGGAACGGAAGGGTAATGAATGTATGAGCTGTGTCTCATAATGTGTCATATTGTCTCATTTTGATACATTTCAACATACGAGGGGCGTTCAGAAAGTAATGCACCACATCGTTTTTCTCAGGAGCTGTTTATTCAAAAAGCATGAAATTTATACACAATATACATGGATATGTCATGTAAACATCGGTATTATTCAACATAATCCCCATCAACTTGTACGGCTTTATGCCAGCGCGAAACAAGTGCATGTATGCCTAGCCCGTACCAGATTTTGTCTTGATCATGTAGCCATTTCTTCGCTGCATGAATCACTCCTTCATCATCTTCAAACCTTGTCCCACGGAGTGCATCTTTAAGTGGACCAAATAGATGAAATTCAGACTATAGGGTGGATGGGGTAGTACAGTCCAACCCAATTTGGTGATTGCTTCCAGTGTTGCCAGACTTGTGTGAGGTCGCGCATTGTCGTGAAGGAGAAGCAAGTCTGCTGGATTCTTGTGCGGCCGAACTCTGCGAAAACGTTGATTGAGTTTTTTCAATGTCTTAATGTAAGCTTGCGAATTGATTGTCTCTCCTCTTGGCATAACGTCCACAAGAATCACACCTTCAATGTCCCAAAAGACAGGGATCATGACCTTTCCAGCTGAAGGAATTGTCTTGAATTTCTTTCTTCGTGGTGATTGCGGATGATGCCACTCCATTGACTGTCTTTTTGTCTCAGGTTCAAAATGATGTGCCCAGGTTTCGTCACCTGTAACGATCTTAGCCAAAAAGTTCTCTCCATCAGCATTGAAATGCTCCAACATTTCAGAAGAAATTGCTTTCCTTTGCAATCGGTGGTCATTTGTGAGACTTCGAGGAACCCATCTTGCGCAAACCTTAGAAAATCCGAGAGTTTTTATAACTGCATTTGCACTACCAATGCTGACTGACAGCTGTAAGGCCAATTGTTGTGTAGTGATTCGCCTATCAGTAAGAATAATGCCCTCAGCGCATTTCAACATTTCTGCGTTGGTGGCTGTGGCAGGACGTCCACAGTGCGGCCGATCAAGCAGCTCCGTATCTCTACTTCCTGATTCTTTGATTCTCTGAACCCAGCAACTGACTGTACTCCTGTCGACTGCAAAACTTCCATACACATCACATAGACGCTTGTGAATGTTCACAACAGTTTCCTTCTCTGCAACGAGAAATTCTATCACAATTCGCTGTTTATAACGCAAGTTGCTTACACGCTCCATTTCAACGGTTTAGGGCAGCCGTATTATTTGGCCTGTTGTGGTGCAATTCGGTGCACACAATTGGCACATGCCATATTTGAAGTGTGCAAAATTTCATGCTTCCATCTTCATTATTAGCTGAGAAAAACGATGTGGTGCATTACTTTCTGAACGCCCCTCGTATTTCTATTCATTTCTAGTTGCTGCAGAACTTCTTCATTTTTTATGCTTTGACAAAATGCACTCCAGTCATTAGCATATTTCAAAGGTCTCAATTCTCTCTTCCTATTTTTTGTACTGTCCATGCTTCCTAACTATTACACATGCCACACATTTACCTTCTTTTTTTTTAATTCCTGTGTCTATACAGTAAATAAACAATTCCAGAGTAATATGTTGCTTTTTTCTTTATGTACACAGTCGACTACATAGTCATGCAGTTTGGCAGAGTGGCTGAGGATGTATTCACAATGGACTACAACTACCCAATGTGTGCCCTTCAAGCTTTCGGCATCGCACTCAGCAGCTTTGATGGGAAACTGGCCTGCGAGTAACCTGCATGTCAAGCTGGAAGTTTACAAAATGTCTGTCATGCCATCATTCATCAAATGCAGCAGCATCTTCAACCACAATACATCTGTGACATCAGTCCACCTGCATAAGAACATGAAAGATTGGCCCAAAGTTCCTTCTCAAGGTCAAGGCTAACCTCTAGAACATTTCTGCTTTTTTAGGTTGTTTCTTGTGATATGCTTTCTCAGCCATAATTCCATGTTGCTGGTTTTTTTTTTTTAAATGTGATGAGGCCTCTGCATCTGTTTTTTGTTTTTTTTAATTTGTAATTGTATATCACTTTACTTTATTAACTTGATCTTCATCCTTTAGTTTCTGTATATGTAAAAGCATAACTTTGGTAAAATTAAGGTTTATGATGCTTCCCTCAGAAGACATGTATTTTGCAAAAGGTGCTATTGTATGGTACTTACTGCTTTTTATTTTGGTTTTTTCAAACAAAGTGAATGTACACCATAAGAAATAACTCTTAGTACTGTTTTTTTTTTTTTCATTTTAAATTCAGCATGCACTGACGAAAATTACGGTCAAGATCATCAAACAGTTAAAACAGAAGCTCAAATATGTAGATACAAATGAATTTTATTTATTATTGGTTTCATCACCAATTTATTGAGTTCTATCTTGTGATACCTGTATTTGGTGACGATTATGTATGTTATCTTTTAAATTCCTGAAGAATATCCAGTTTTAGGCAGTTTTGATTACATTAATAAATAAATTTTGTGTGTGTGCAAATATGGCACATATTGTTATCTTCAATTATCCAGGCTCTCAAAGATCTTTGTTGCACGCACAATCTATTTTCAGTCTTCTTTATCTTTGGTGATATTTCTTCCAGTTTACTATTCCCATTTCTGTCAAGTCATTTCTATGCTGCCCATCCATGATTTTATGACAGTTATATTGGATCATTTTGTTTGACAGCATCAAGGAAGGCCTTGTCAGTATGATTTTTCATCTTCTTAAGTGTTTTACAGTTATTAAAGTTATTTGCTACAAGCTAAATCAGTCTTCTTTCTTTATTGATCTTATCTCTATCCCTCTCTAATCTCAATTTAATTCTCGTAGATATAACTTTACACTGTGCATTCATTTGTTTTGTTTTTTTGGTGGGTCATTCAAATGGTCTGGCACTTTTTTAGCAGTGTCAGTTTGCTATGTATTATTACATATTGAGGATAGTATAGATGTGTCATTATAGCTTGAATGTTGTGCTATATAAATTTCAGACTGTGCTATATAAATTTCAAACTATGTGCCAAGTTAGAAAGGTGGTTTTCACTGTTATTCTTGGATTTCATGAAATTTTGAAGTTAAGATTTTAAAATGCTCTAGTAATTCACTCATCATTCTTTTTTTGCCAGCAGCAAACAAGTGGTATCTAATGTGATGGTTATGTTGTTAAATTCCAGACTAAATGCCCAATTGACAGGTGGTTGTGCTTGTATATTTTTGTTTTCTGCAGATGCAATTTCTAATCATGTACACATGTTACAAATTGTTTGCGTATACAAACAAAATAAGAATGTAGTGAGAAGACATTTACCACTGGTTGTGACCGATGTTTGTTGTATTCACAAATTGTGATGTATCATATACATATCATTCATCAGAATGTACAGATTTTTTTTTTTTTTTTAAACATGAAATCTCTAAACTGTGTTTTACCAATTCCATTTGATAAGCTCCAAATGCAGACACTTAATAAAATCCAAGCACAAAGCAAAAAACATTTGAAGGCATTACAAGGTGGTCCCTGTTCTAGGATTCCCAGTGTAAGAGAAATAGGAGACAAAAAAAAAAAAAGACATGTAAGAGAACTGGGGGCAGACATGAGAGGGATAAAGAAGACATGAAAAGACCTTGAACAGACGGCATAGAATAGGAGGACTGGAAGTGTATTAGTTTAAAGTCTCTGCTGCACTGGGAGCTGGCATGTCATGAGGATGATGACAAAACAGTTTTAGCCTGCAAAGTAATATGGCAGGAAAGGTCATATGTTGACATAATAAGGAACATCTGAAGACTATGGGAAATCAACTACAGGTCTGTATTCTTTTATCCAAAAACTGAAATATTCTGTGAATCTTTGGGCTACTGTTCTTTCAAATAAACAAAAAAAAAAAGGAGGGGGAACCTGAGGCCTGTAAACAGTAAATAAATACATAGGAAAACTGCAGAAGTGATTGCGTCTATAATTAGTCTGGGTTGTCCTTAGGTACATATCCAGGTTATGTGAGAGATTGTGCTAGACCTCTGTCCACGAAGCACTATTTTTGCGGTGCCTAGTTGGCAGAGAGGATAGTAATGATTCGCTCCTTTAGCTAGGCGGTGGTGTCGTTCGGAAGGTCCTGCGTTCGATTCCTGGTAAACCTATCACTTCTGTTGTTTTTCTGTTGTCTAGTCTTCAACTTCTTTATTTCTCACGAGTGCCTGAAACATACCTTTGTGTATTATTTATTTACTTTTCTACCACAGTCTGGATTTATGACTATTTTGGGGGACTTGGGGCTATATTTGGACACATTTTGGGTGCTTTGGGCTACTTTTTAAATGCGATTTTGGCAACATCTGAAAACTGAAATAATCTTGTTTCCAAAACAAAGCTGTCCTCGAGGATTACAGATAAAAATATGCAGACATGTATATGTAGAGTACATTGGCAGACATGTATATGTAGAGTACATTGGCAGACCTGTATATGTAGAGTACATTGGCAGACCTGAATATGTAGAGTACATTGGCAGATGTGTATATGTAGAGTACATTGGCAGACGTGTATATGTAGAGTACATTGGCAAACATGTATATGTAGAGTACATTGGCAGACCTGTATATGTAGAGTACATTGGCAGACCTGTATATGTAGAGTACATTGGCAGACCTGTATATGTAGAGCACATTGGCAGACCTGTATATGTAGAGTACATTGACAGACATGTATATGTAGAGTACATTGGCAGACATGTATATGTAGAGTACATTGGCAGACCTGTATATGTAGAGTACATTGGCAAGCTGCAACCAAACCAACAATCTCCATAAGCTTGCTACACGAGAACTCTGGTACTAATCGAATACAGGCATCCAGGTAAGAGATGCATGGCAGAATAGTTGAAACTTGCAGGAAAAAGTGAGACAACATTTGGGGCTGCTTTGATTACTTTACAAAGTTACTTAATATAAAATGACGTATGGGTCACAATATAATTGCCAAAACTTTTAGTAAATATTATTATTATTTTGGCTTCTATTTAATGGCTAAACAATACAAGTTTTTATAGTCCTTGTGTTTCCTCTAGCTTGTTTGAGAGTTGCTTTGATTAGAGGGTAAAGCTTGTTTGAGAATTGCTTTGATTAGAGAGCAAAGCTTGTTTGAGGGTTGCTTTGATTAGAGAGTAAGGCTTCTTAGAGAATTGCTTTGATTAGAGAATAAAGCTTGTTTGAGAAATGCATTGATTAGAGAGCTAGGCTAAGCTTAGAAATTTTGCATCATGTGTTTAGATATTTTTTTTTTTTACATTATCAGTTTAATTAACTAGTTGGTTATTGTGTTTAATTAGTGGAGTAATCATCATTTATCATCCAAGGCTGTCAACTCAGCCAGATAAAATTAAAATAATGATTAGGTTCTTTAAGAAATTTTGAGTTTTTCAATACTAGGAACTTTTTATATGGTCTTTACATATAAACTTGTTTTACTTTAAGCAAATTAGATTTCAGTTTTTGTATTAATGTACTTTTATTGATATCCAACTTCTTTACAAGATTTTGAACTTTGGCTTTATATTTTCGTCCTTTTGACTAATTTGGGGGGGGGGGGGGGGGGGCTTACAATTTAAAGCTGTCTTTTGAAAAGAGCTTCAATGAGCAGTGAAGATCCTAAATTGAAACAGTTATAACCTGTTTAAATAGGAGATCATTCACATTTAACCTGTGAATTCTAAACTTGAATTGCCTTATAGATTTATACTTTTATAAAGCAAGCCAGGCAAGATAATGACTAAGATGTATTGACAAATATTTAAACATAATATTTAGTGTTCTGTGCTTATGCATCTTTTTTCGTTTTTTGTTTTGGACAAATTTGGAACAGGAAAAAAAAGCAAATATACGAAGAAATAAAGTAGGGGAAATAACCATCTATGACAGAAAGTAAAGTTAAATAATTATATTTTGGAGTGTTTGAATTAAGTGCTAATAATTAATACTATATTTATGACTATCTCTTAAAGAAATTGGTGGTTTTCACATGTTTGACGCAAGAAATTTTCGGTCACCTTAGTTTCGTATAGTGTTAAAAGTTTATCAGTCGGTTCTTTTTAAGTTTTTTTTTTACAAAGTGTATTGATATTATATATGGTTGTTAAGGGAATTGACTGAGCATTAATAAAATATAAACTTGGAACAACACACAACAAAATCTTATTTAAAAAATACCAGCCCCATAAGCTGGCCTCCCATCGTGAGCCCTTGGGAAAATTAGCCATGAATAGTGCCTCTTTTAGTTGAAGAGATATCTTTGTGGAAACATCCCTACAAGATGTGAACTCATGCATTCATCTTGTTAGCAATGTAGAAAAGTTGAAGGAACAGTCAGTGGAATCAAAATAAGAATACAAAAGGCAAGGGGGATTAATTTCAGTGGGAAATATATGAAAATAAAAAGAAATGAAGTCCAACTCAAAAATAAGAATTATCGACACACATATGAAGTTACACATATGTATGTCTCTGAAACATAGAAAACAAAAGAGACAACCATGTTTCCACAGAATTAAAACAATATGACAAGATCACCAATGGTGGAACGAATAGAAAGAACCAGATGAATAATAGTGGAATAAAAGGTGAGGGAAAAGACCTTTGCTTTGGCTAGAGATGGCTTTGAGGAAACCAGTTGATAGAATTACAAGGCAGACCTTGTTCTGGAATCCCCACTGCAAGAGAAATAGAGGGAAACCCAAAACTTACGGAAATCGGAAATGGAGACAAGACTTGCAAGGGATAGAGAAGACATGAAAAGGGCTTAAATAGATGGCACAGGGAAGAAAGGCTTACTCTGAATTTTGTGACAGGAAGTTGTGGGGAGACATTATCACCTTCGCCACCTGGCATGGTACTTGAAGGAGGAGGAGAAGACTTTGTTGAAGGCTTATACTCCACAGGGAGCTGAAGAGTATTGATGATATGGCTATATCAAAGATCACGTTTTCGTTCACTGTTTTCATTTACACCCCCCCAAATATGTGACCATATTTTGATGAAATTCTTTAACTTGTACATTATTATACAGAGATTGTATCGTTTTCTTCTATATTAGTAATAGATGCATTCTTAAATAGGACAAAGAGACAATACAATATGATGTCAATAACCCACACCATATAGGACAAAGAGACAATACAATATGATGTCAATAACCCACACCATATAGGACAAAGAGACAATACAATATGATGTCAATAACCCACACCATATAGGACAAAGAGACAATACAATATGGGGTCAATAACCCACACCATATAGACCTGGAGACAGATGTGAAGGGGATGGGGAAGAAGACATGGGAAGATCTTGAGCTGATGGCACGGGACAGGAAAACGTGGCATGTGTTTGTTGAAGGCCTATGCTCCTTGGGGGACTGAAGGGTGATTATGATACAGACGCTTCAGTTAATTGTATGTCAATCAATCAATACCTTTTAGCTCCACCTTTAATTGTATATAACAGCCTAGAAATATATGAAAATCAACAGAAATCATGTTCAACTCACATGTTATATGGCTCCGAAACATGGGAAACAACAAACATGGTTTGATTTGATTTGGTTTTAAGGACCATCTTCAATGCACACGGACAACTGCATCAGGGCTCTGATCTCCTCCCTTAGATCACGCAAGGAAGATCTCAGTACAGTGCGACTAGGGGGGGGGGGCAAGAGCAAAACAAGGTTGAGAACCTCTGAGATATATATATATATATATAATGTACAAAACTAAGAATAAACCTGAGTACATAATTATGGTTATAATTATTATTCAATTATCAGAACATCAGTATGGAAACTTAATTCATTCATAACCCTCCACTCCCAAAGGAGCATAGGCCTTCAACAAACACATGCCAAGTCCCTCCTGTCACGTGCCATCATCTCAAGTTCTTTCCACGTTCTCCTTATCATTTTCACCTCTGTTTCCAGCTGTCTTCTCCATGTGCTTCTTGGTCTACCTCTGCCTCTCTTGCCCTGGAGGTTCCAGAACAAGGACTGCCTTGTAATGCTATCAACAGGTTTCCTCAGTGTGTGTCCTATCCATCGCCAGCATCTTCTTCTCATCTCTTGTTTCACTGGCACTTGTGTAGTTCTTGTCATCAGTTCATGGAAACTAAATAACAGCTGATAAATAGTATATTCTTACCAACTCTTTGCTATCAGTGTCAAACATGGTCCTTGACCCAAGCAAAGGAGAGGAAGATCATATCCTGTAAGAGAAGAGATGTTTAAGAAAAGCCATAAATGTTGCCACGAGAGACAGAATGAGAAATGATAACATCAGAAGAATTTTAGGAACTACATCCTGCATCAAGTGTATAAAGAGTTATAAAATTAAGTGGTCTGGCCATCTCATCAGAATGGAGCACAATAAACTACCTCTAGGCACCTACAACAGCAGAAGATATGGTTTCAGCACAGGAGGAAGACTAGGAGGCAGACTGATAGACAACTTCACAGACATCCTACAACAACACGGGCTCATAGCAGCCAATGAAGCACACTTGGGTCAAGAACACAAACTTCAGCTCCCCACCACACTTCACGGCAGTAGTGGAAGGAAAAAGTAATGTAAAAGTATTATGATTATAATTGTTTGTTAAAATTCATTGCCGAGATGACAAACAAGCAGAGACACATTAAGCTCATCTGATGCAGTTCTGCTCTCCTCGCGTTACTTTTTTTTTTTTTTTAAATATTAGATCAGACAAAGTTATACATTAATTTCATATTTGCTTTCATGTAGATTACATTTTTTTAAAATTAAGTCTTACATAGCCATTTTGAATGGTGTTTTAAGTGTTTACTTTATACAGTGTTATAAATTGTCAGCTGCTAATTATGCTAAAGATTGTTGTACACTTTTTATCACTGTGGCTACCAAAATGCTGATGTTTTAAACTATTTCATGTTTTGCCAGATTTTAAACATAAATTTTTTTTATGGGGTATAAATGTGTTGTGTAGTGACAGTTAAGTGTTATGTAATCACAGCTAAGATGTGTAATCAAAATGCAGATATGTAATCAAAGACATATGCAATCACTTTTCAGATATGGTTTTGATGTGAAGGTTCTTGTTCTTTGATCCTTAGCCACCAACCGTCAAAGCAGTCAGTGGCCATCACGCCTGGTGGCCTCTTGTAGGGCAACAACAAATTGATTCCACATTGCTCGGTCGGTGGCCATTGCTCGGTTGGTGGCCATCCTTCGTGCAGTGCCCCAACTCTGGTTCATTCTTTGCATCTCAGCCTCCACAGTCATCCGCCAAGTTGTTTTTGGTCGGCCTCTCTTTCGTTTTCCTTCAGGGGTCCATAGCATAGCTGTTCTTGTGATGGCATCGGAGTCTCTTCTGAGGACATGGCCAACCCAGCTCCAGCGTCTGCCAGCTATGATGGTGTGCATGTCCTCTTGCTTGCTCCGAGTAAGCAGATCTTGGTTGGTGATGGTATTCGGCCAAAAGATTCGGAGAATTTTTCTTAGGCATGTTGTGTGAAAAGAGGACTCTGCACCATAGAGAAGCACAGAAAGCACACAGCTCTGATATAATCTTAATTTTGTGCTTATGCTGTACTGAGACCAACGGGCTGATCACCCGTTTGCCAGTCACTTCGATTACGGAAACAACAGCAAATGGATTGATTTGCCGTTGCCCTAAAGACGCCAATAGGCGTGATGGGAAACAATGGCAAAGAAAACCTATCTGCTGTTGCCCTAAGACGCCACTAGGCGTAATGGCCACTGACTGCTTTGACTGTCGGTGGCTAAGGACGGAAGAAGAAGAAGAAGCTGTACTGAGAGGACTTCCAGATGTTGTTTAGATTAAAAAAGGCTGTTCTTGCTTTGTTCTTTCTGTTTTTGATGTCTTTGCTTGCTCCCAGGTCTGGTGTTACTATGCATCCTAGATATGTGGAGGTGTCTGTCTGTTCCAGTTGCTGATTCCTTACTGATATGGGCTCAGGGTTGCTCACATTGAGCGTCATGACCTCTGTCTTCTTTAGATTGATGTTCAAGCCCAATGTGAAGGTAATCAAAGCTAAAAATGTTAAACAAAATCAAAGATGCTTTGTGCTATAACTTTGTCGTAGTTCACATCTGAGCAAGTAATACTTTCATGCATTGTTTCCTAAAGTTCTGTATATTTAACGGAGGGTCTTTAAGGAGACAAGGCAAGAATAAGATGACTGTTGTGTCAGGCATGGCGTAAGAGGCGACAAGGCAAGAATAAGATGACTGTTGTGTCAGGCATGGCGTAAGAGGCGACAAGGCAAGAATAAGATGACTGTTGTGTCAGGCATGGCGTAAGAGGAGACAAGGCAAGAATAAGATGACTGTTGTGTCAGGCATGGCGTAAGAGGCGACAAGGCAAGAATAAGATGACTGTTGTGTCAGGCATGGCGTAAGAGGCGACAAGGCAAGAATAAGATGACTGTTGTGTCAGGCATGGCGTAAGAGGCGACAAGGCAAGAATAAGATGACTGTTATGTCAGGCATGGCGTAAGAGGAGACAAGGCAAGAATAAGATGACTGTTGTGTCAGGCATGGCGTAAGAGGAGACAAGGCAAGAATAAGATGACTGTTGTGTCAGGCATGGCGTAAGAGGTGACAAATATGAGATTGTGTGTGGAGCTGGCAACTTCATTGATTAAAACTATTGCTGTGATTAAAACACATTGCTGCAGAAACCACGTCTGCCAGAGTACATGAGTACTTTGTTGCAGGCATCCTGCAGCAGGACCAGCTGCAGTGAGGGGGGCAAAAATGGAAAAGAAGAAGAATGTTCAGTAAAGCTGTGCAGATATGTGCTCTGACAGTGCTGGCTAGTTGTCATCCTTGATTCAGAATTCACCACTTGAGATGGTGTCAAACCTTGTCAGCTTAGAGGAAATGTTCCCTTCGCCTAATTAACAGTTATATCATTTAGTTACCCATTATCATGCAAGAGTGTTAAAAATAAAACAGCTACTTTACTTTATTATAAATTTCTTTAAACCCCATCTACTTTTTAAAATAAGACACTTTTTTGGGATATCCTCTGTAGATTACAGAGGAGGATTTCTTAGATCTCTAGGCGAAGGAGCAGTTATGATGAATATCTGTAACAGTTTTTAACACTGTGACACAAGTTTTAACGTTGAGTATCTGTTACATTAGTAAACAAGAAGGAAAAGCACTAGAGACCACAGAGATCTGGTTTTACTGAAGAATGTTACAAATCCTGTGGACAGTTTAAAAAGAGTTATGAGGATGTCCTGAAAGAGGCCAGTGCGCAAAGGAAGATTATTATTCATGTTAGAAGTAAACCATCCACTTTCTTTGGAAATGTTATGAAAGGAAGAGAGCTGGAATAAATCATGACAACAGGAAAGATTGAAGGAAAAAAGAGATGGAGACTGACAAAGAGAGAAGATACTGGACAGTTTGATATAATGGCATGGAAAGAAGTTAACAATAGAATTGATCAATAGTACTGGAGACAGGAAGTTGTGGAGAGACATGATCACCTATTCCACCAGGCATGATACTTGAAGAAGAAGACCAGTTATATTCCCTGGAAAAAAAAGTTGCTTGTTTAATGTGCCTGTCTGATTATAAATAAATATGTTTGGATTGTTCTTAGACTTTATAAGCAAGTGTTTTCAAAGTAATGATAAATTTAAACTTATGCATATCTGCATAGGATGATCTCCCCTCTTGTGTATAAGTGTTCAGAGATTTAAAATGAAGTATATTACGAACAACTTAATATACATGAAATATTTTCTATATGTAAACATTGACTAATATTTCTTAATGTTTATTCTTGTCCAAAAGAACATTCCAAATTTTGCAAGCAGTTTGCTGATTTGTTTGTTTCTTGTAAATTTTCCTTTAAACTGTTTGTGAAGTTCTTTTCATTGGTGTACTTTATTTCATGTTGTTCATTCTTTACTTATGGTTTCTTTGAAGTAACTAAACTTTTACTGATGATGACCATGTTAGCAATTTTTAATTATCTATTTTTGTAAATGTTAACATTACACATATGCAATATAAGAACAACTGTTAAAGGGTTTCATTGAAAATAAGAATCATAATACGACATTTGAAGTTGATGCCTTTTATAAATGTGAGATTCATTCTGATGAGAAAAGGCTTACAATTGTTTGTCTTTGGAGAAAAATTGCAAGAAACTTATAAAGTAAAATATAAGTTTTTATATTATTAATGATTACAAAACTTTCAGCTGCTTCTGGACTGTCAGATGGTGTAAGTCACAAATGTGTTTAATAGTGGTGAAAAGTGAGGGTCTTATAACAATCTTACTTGTGATCCATTAATACTAGATCTCAGAGTGCTACATAAGATTAATTTTATATGGGATTTCATCATGTACAGTGTAATGAAAAAAATGACTTGGGCAAACTATTCAAATATTGAATGTGATAGACTATGTACAGGCTATAGGTGGACTATACAAATGGTGTGTATGGTGGTAGATCCAGGCTATAGGTAGACTACAAATGTTGTAAATGGTGGTAGACTTCCAGGCTAAATGTAGACAATACAAATATTGTATAAAGTAATGGACTGTCGTTGCACTACAAGTAGGCTATACAAATACTGCATGTTGTGGTAGACTGTCTACATACTATATGTAGACTGTTCAAATATTGTATGTTGTGATAGACATATCTACAGACTACAGATAGACTGTAGAAATATTGTACATTGTGGTAAACTGTCTGTAGGCTACAGGTAAACTATGCAACTCTTGCATATTATGGTAGATGTATGACTTGGTACATGTTTGTTGAAGTCATATGCTTCTTGGAGATCTAAAAGGTAATGATGATGAAGGTAGACATATCTGCAGATTATGGGTAAACTACACAGATGTTGTACGTTGATATTGAGGTGGACATATTTACATATGATAGGTAGACTGCAAATATTGTGTTGTAATGAATTTGTTAGATATATCACAAAATCACAGTTTCATGATCACAAAGACAAAACTGATCATGCCACAGCCTTAGGCTTTCATCAGGGAGCAAGACCACAAAACAGAACACATGTCAACAGCAAGTAAACAAAGAAGTGTTGTTGCAAAGAAAGAATAGAGAAACAGAGTAATCCTCTTTATTCTGAAGGTGCCAGGCACCAAACCATGACTGCAAAACCTTATTACATGTTTAAAGTATGAAAGTTACTGGACAAAGTTTAGGTTGTATTAAGGTCTCAGTGTGTTCTGAGACACATTGAAAGTTCCCATTATTCTGTTCTAAACATGAACCTGCTATCTTGACAATGTGAAGAATTTTTTTAAGAGGACCTTCTGTTAAATTGGCCTTCATGTTTTATTTTTAACATTATTCTTTTAAATGCTTTTGGTTTGGTTGTGATAGTTCACACATCTTACTTACTTACTTACTTAGTCGTTCCTCTTCTCCCGTAAGGTGTAGAGGTTTGGAAGAGAGAGCACCATACTATCCTATCGGCTGTAGAAGTTCACACATCTGCTCCGTTAAAATATCCCCACAGAAAAAACAAGTGTTAAAATTTCAACCTACACTTAAACCAGATTGTGAAAGTTGTTCTTGGAAGTTCGTGCAGAATTACTGCCATATATGTTAAAAGACGATGATTATTCTGTACAAAGTAGTTCATTGTGAATGTGTATTGCTAAATTATTGCAGTTTGAAGACTTAAGTCATATTTAATGTGGTTACATTGCTAATTAGATTTTTTTTTAAAGTAAGCCTTTACCTTAAAAATAAAACACTTTTAAACTGAATAAATGTTCCCAGGAACAGGCCTGCTACAAGAAATGCAGAGATTATGTCAACAAGAGCAATCTTATCTCTGCAAGAACTGCAAAGATTGTATTGCTCTGACTGCTAGAAACAGTCATTGCTAGAACTGCAAAGCTTGTACTGTAAAGAATGTTATAAGCAGTCTTACTATTGCAAGAACTGCAAAGATTGTATTGCTCTGACTGCTAGAAACAGTCATTGCTAGAACTGCAAAGCTTGTACTGTAAAGAATGTTATAAGCAGTCTTACTATTGCAAGAACTGCAAAGATTGTATTGCACAGAATGTTATAAACAGTCTAACTATTGCAAGAACTTCAAAGATTGTATTGCACAGACTGCTAGAAACAGTCTTATTATTTCTAGAACTGCAAAAAGCTTACCAGGCACAATTTTATTTCAGCAAGAACTGTAAAGTTTGTGCTTGGAGCACTTACATCTGCAAGAACTGCAAAGATTGTACTCGGAGTAGATTTATTGGTGAACTGCATTATTGTACCAAGAGCATTTACCTTAAAGGTAGAACACCTTTAAACTGAATAAATTTTACCAGGAGCAGGCCTGCTACAAGAATTGCAGAGATTATGATATCAAGAGCAATCTTGTCTCTAAAAGAGTGCATAGATTGTTCCAGAAACAGACTTATGGCTACATCACCAACATAAACTATTCTAGCAACAGACATTACATTTGGTTCTAAATGAATGGTACCAAAAGCAGATTTATTGCTCAAGGATCACACAGATATATTTTCATACATTTTTTTTCTTCCTAACATCATTAAGGAAATAGTCAAATATGAGTCATTTCTTAGCCTGGAATGTGGGACTTTTTTTGGTTTAATTTAGAACATTTCTTTCTTTGGTTTGAACTGCTTGCAGGTGGCAGCGCTTATGCTTTCTGGATGTACATTTGACACAGTCGCATATGTGCAATGAAAAAGGCTAAATCCATCCATCATTGGTCTCTATGGTGCGTATCTTGATGCTTGCATACTGTATGTATTCGAGGACACTTTCATTTTGGACGGTTTTTAAGCCCTGAAGTCTAGGGGTTGACTTATACTTGAGTATATACAGTATTTTTATTTATCTTCTTTACTGGTGTACATTATTACTTTTATATTAAACTTTGTTTATCATTGCCTTCACATAAGATTTATTTTATTTTACTGCTATTATGATTCCAATGTTCGTTTCATTGTTTCATACTTTATCATAGTGAAGATATCGTCAGTTGTTCTGTTTCTTCAGTAATTCAAACCCTTCAGATTGTTTGCTGTAAATGCAGTCTTCCTTCATTTTGATTTGTTACTATCTCTTATAGGTTCTGTTTTCCTGGATCTTGTAGAACTAGTTTTAGATTTTAATTGACTTGCCAATCTCATCTTATTCTAAGAATAGCTGATGTTGTCATTTGGGCCAGTTGTGCTTAAATTTTTTATTATATCTTAATCTTTTGATATTTTATCTCCAGAGTATGCTACTGCTTTTTTTTTTTCTTATGTCTTTTCATAACAGACATTCTCAGTTGGTGGCAAACATTGGGTCTTTTAGTGATATGTGAAAATATTTAGAAATAGCATTTATCTATAAAGATAAGGTTTCTAATTACTACCGTTTCAGCTTTAGGGTATTGTTGTAACAGTATGGGAAAATACTGGTCGAAGAGTTTTAAGCAATTCCTCTTTTCTCATCGATTTTTTAAAATGTAGTAATTAAGAAGTATTTTCAAAATACTGGTCGAAGATAAGCATCTTTTCTCATCAGATTTGTCTTTTTTTCTTTTTTAATTGGATACCAGTTTATTTTATTGCAGTCTCCTTTATGGTGCCAAAGTTGACTTGAAGCAGACTTATAATTTGCTTTACTCCATAACTGGTTGTCTATGTTTTCAACTTCTGAGCTTATTGCATTCACTGTTTCTGTTACATATAAAGTGCTTTAAAACCATTCAGTGAAGCCATTTGATCTCAAGAGACACTTCAGCGTAGAAACCAATTACAAGAATGTAACATTTGTTTAGAATTAAAAAGTAATATTTATCAATACAGTATGCAGCGCTTTATTAGAACAAATTAATGTTAAATTTCAATCTTGAATTAAATACTGTTCACACAGTAAACACCATTTCACCTAGAAATAACATGCGGATTATTTTCAAACAAGTCTGGGTTTCTCATAAAGAGGTATACAAGTGTTTAGTTTGTTCGTTGCTGCTGAAAGTATCTTAATTTAAAATAATACACGTATGAACAAACTGAAGGTCCCGTTCTTTTAAAATTCTCCTTATAGGGTAAAGGATCACAGCTGTAACTGGATCTTCATACAGGAAGCATGTCATGGGGTCACAGCTACAGCTGAATCCTTGTTCAGGAAGCTTGTTGTAGGTTCATAGCTACAGTTGAATTCTCATTCAAGAAGCAATGTCATGGGGTCACAGCCATAGCTGGCTCCTCATTCAGGAAGCATGTGATTGGGTCACAGCCATAGCTGGCTGTTCATGCAGGAACCATGTCATGGGATCAGAGCTACAGCTGGCTTCTCATTCAGGAACATATCATGCGGTTACACCCACAGCTGGCTCCTCATTCTTCTTCTTCTTCTGTGTTCGTCCTGAAAAGGACGTTGGTTGCTCCTCATTCAGGAACATGTCATGAGGTTACAGCCACAGCTGGCTCCTCATTCAGGAACATGTCAAGAGGTTACATCGACAGCTGGCTTCTCATTCAGGAAGCATACAATGGGGTCACAACCACAGCTGGCTGCTCATACAGGAACCATATCATGGGGTAACGGCCACAGCTGGCTGCTCTTACAAGAACCATTTATGCAGTCAGAGCTATTGCTGGCTCCTCATGCAAGAAGCATATCATGGGGTAACAGCTACAGCTGAATCATTCAGGAAGCTTGTCATGAGGTCTAGCTGCAGCTGAATCCTCATGCAGGATGCATATCAAGGGGTCACAGCTACAACTGGCTCATACATGAACCATGTCATGGGGTCACAGATACAGCTGGCTGCTCATACATGAACCATGCCATGTGATGTTGCTGTGGTAGTTTCTATAGCAGATTTGTGTGAGTTGGTAGTACCACGCACAACCTCATGTCTCTTATGACATGCCTGATTGGAGCAGTGTTCCAGTTCTAGCTCTTTCTCCTCAGAAACCCACATGAATCTCTCAGAGTAAAATGTTGCACTGTTATAAAAGGCCAAAAAGTCCTTTAACAGAAGTAGAACCTTCATGTTTTTAAGTATTTTTACGGTATTGGTTTTTTTATTTTTTATTACATAATGGTATACATGTTGCATTTGTTGTTATTAGTTATTTATTTTGGACAAGGTCAAATAGAACCTAAAGACATTGTGTCTCAGTTGAACAGGATGTGCCTTGACCAAACAGGGCATAACTCACAAATTTAAAAGAACAAATCTACATGTCTTAATGATTTGTCACAAGATCTTGTCTCAGCCAATGTTACGCAATAACATCCGCCATCATCATATCCCAAGGCCTTACAAATACAAACTAAGCCTTCCAGTCCTGTGCCATCCATTCTGTTCTTTTCATGTTTTCTTTATTCCCCTTGTGTCTTCATGTGTTTTTTTTTTTTTTTGGACACTCCTTATTTCTTTGACCTTGAGGATTCCAGGAATAACAACTGTATTGTAATGTTTTCAGCTGGTTTTCTCAGTGTTTATCCTATCCAGTGCCAGAGTTCCACTGTATCTGTCTGGTTCTTTCCAACATTTCTTTATTTACCTGAGCAAATTTCTATTTCATATATATATATATATATATATAGTGATTGTTTCTGCATGCAGAACCACATATTTCTCTTTGCAACTGAGGCTGCCATGTCAGTTCATTCATTCATAACCCTCCACTCCCAAAGGAGCATAAGCCTTCAACAAACACATGCCAAGTCCTCCTCTCACGTGCCATCATCTCAAGTTCTTTCCACGTTCTCCTCATCATTTTCACCTCTGCTTCCAGCTGTCTTCTCCATGTGCTTCTTGGTCCACCTCTGCCTCTCTTGCCCTGGGGGTTCCAGAACAAGGACTGCCTTATAATGCTATCAACAGGTTTCCTCAGTGTGTGCCCTATCCATCGCCATCGTCTTCTTCTCATCTCTTGTTCCACTGGTTCTTGTCACCAGTTCCACGTTGGTAACCTTGTCATACCATTTTAATATTTCTATTCTACGCAAGCACCCATTTATGAAAGTCTGTAGCTTTTTGGTTGTTGTCTTTGTTCTCCGTGTTTCAGAGCCATATTTTATTTCTTTTTTTTTATTTTTGTAACATACTCCCGCTATTACTCGAGGTGAAATCTCCGGTTAGTATATCTAACCTGGGACTGATTTTACGTGAGTATCCTATTTTTCCTGTACGCTGACAGGTGTCCTCTCGCCATTCAGGCAGATACTTGCCGTCTTCGGAGGGTCAGGGCCATATAATAGTACTGACTTCACATTTGAGTTGAAGATTCTTATTTTCGTGTTGGATCCAATTTCTCTTGATCTCCATATATATCCCAATGCAATGAAAGCTCCTCTTGCTTTTTGTATTGTTATTTTGATATCACTTTCTGTCCCTCCAACTTTATCTATATTACTGCCATGACATGTGCATGATTCTACATCTTGTAGTGGTGTTTCTTCAAGTTCAACCCTGTTATCATTACCTGCATTTATTCTCATTATTTTTGTTATTTCGCTATGTCAGTTAGACACCATGAAAATGTCAGCATACTGTATCGAGTACTGTTTGCAAGCAGTTATTGAATGAAGTATAGTTTGCAAGTAGACTATACAGAGATAAATGTCTTCGTAAACAAAGTAATGAGATAATAGGCATGTTAGCATGGGATACAAATACACAGTAATTTGACTACAAATATATATATTTTTGTTAAGGTTCCAGTGTAAACCATACAGTAGGCAGTAAGTGGTGTAATGATTTAAACTAGTTAGTGGCCAGATATTTCCAGTATTGTAGTTTTAAAATGACAGTTAAAAAATGGGTGTTTCACATGGTTCTCTAGAAATGAAGAACTACTTCAAAAGCTAATTCACGATACAGTATAATTATTTTTGCTACACAGATGTAATCACTCTTTGTAGGTTTCACATTTAGTTTAGTGTTTAAGTCAAGTGCTTATGTGATTTATAGATTAATCATTAAAAATTTTTCTATGTGAAAGTAAGTTTCTTTCGTTTTTCTCTTACGATAGTTAGCTATTTTTTTCCTATATACAGTAATATAGCAGATAAGATGTCAGTGTTGCATCGTTGCATCTTTCTAAATGTTAGATACAAGTGCTTGAAGTCAAAGTATAAAACTGCCGGTTTTTGTTTGTTTTTTGTTTTGTCAGGTCGGTGACATACAGATTGTGAAGAATTAATGAAAATAGACACTTTATAATTTTCACATAGCATTATTAATTTATCTTGGTTTACATTAAGCCTAAGATGCAAGCGTAGAAGTGGAGCAGTAAAATTAGTAGCTACACGGCTTATAGCTTGTAGTTTTCAAACTTCATAATGGCATGAGGAAATTATGAATAAAAGTTAGAATGAGTTAAAGCAAAATAAACGTACATGTTGCAGGGAAATAACAAGAAATTAAGGCTAATAAAAGTAGACATGTTATGATTCTCAGAACAGGCTGTAGATTTTTGCTGGTTGTTATTAAATTCAAGATATAAATGTTAGAAGTGAAGCAACAAAATGAAAACTGTTTTGCTCAGCGATTATAGTAGTTTTCATACTTAAGCTGAATAGAATGCAAGTGTCATGAGGAAATGATTAGATATAGACACATTATAATTTTCACAGCCTGTTACAGATTTAAAAAAAAAAAAAATTAAGATTGAGATGCAAAAGCAGGATATATGAGCATTTAAACAGTCAGTACATAAAAAAAAAAATACAAACCATGAAGCTGTAGATATTCAGATCAGAATAGAGGTGTTATGAATACATGCCATATTTATGTTAGTGATCATTAAACAAGATAAGCGTGAGTATTACAAAATATTGCATGTTATCACATTGTGGATTTAGCTGGAGAAGGGAAATATCATGACATGTGACAACCATTTTATATGAGAACTCCTGGGGAAAAAATATTACTGGGTAAATTAAGGACAGATCACAAAGATTTACAAATTTCTCATAATGGCTGTGATTAGTAGTTGTACAAACTTGACTCAAAAATGTCTGAAAACAATCTTCATCATCAATTGTTACAGAGAAGCTTTTTTTTTTTTTGAGGCCTGTCCAACCAGTCATGTCCACTGGGTGGCGGATGGTTGAACGGTCTCTGGATTTAGAGCAGTGCTTCTTAACCAGAGGTGCATGCACACCCCCTGGAGATGCAAGACGTACCTTCTTGGGGTTGCAAGACATGCCAGTTATTTTAGAAGGTGAATCGTCATTAACATTGTATAATACATAGAACTGCAATTTGTAAATAACATTTTTCCAAAACATACTTATATATCTTTTTCTCACTTTTAGCATATTTTGTGAGCAAGAAGATACCGGCATACAAAGCTACTTAAGATTTTTTTTTTTTTTTTTTTCGTACGCCCGCTAATACTCGAGGCGAAATCTCAGGTTATTATTTATGTCTAACCTGACATTGATTTTACGTGAGTATCCCTTTATTTCTTGTACAGAGACAAATACTGCATTCGGTGTCTCCAATTTTTGTAATTGCATCGGCTGTAAGTACCCATGCAGTATGTTCACGGAAGATGGTAAAATTAACATAGAGATAGAAACAATACTCCACTGCTCATGCACCCGAACATCTCCCATGGAGACATAGTCATCATCATCATGTGACGTATTCTTTCCAGAACGTTGTCTCCATTACAGCTGCTCTGAACGCATCACGATTCTGGGCAAGTCGACCTGCATCAGCCAAAGACAAGTTCAGACTCTCTGTGATGTCCTGGGTCCACCGTCGTCTAGGTCGACCCCTTCCCCTTTTTCCAGGGACCATGCCTTCCATCACTGTTTTTTCCAGACTATTATGTCTTTTTATATGACCGAAAAATTTCAGCTTCCTTATTGCGATGGTATTTAGGAGCCAATGTTCCTGTACGTTTAGTGAGTGCAGTACTTCTCTGTTGGTCTTTTTTTCTGTCCAGGGTATTCTCAACATCCTTCTGTAGCATTTCATTTCGAATGATGTAATCTTTTTTGCAACTGTTTTATTGAGTGTCCAAGTCTCGCAGCCGTATGTTGCTACTGGGAATATACATGCTCTGATCAGTTGTAACTTTGTTTCTTTGCTTGTGCCTTGCCATAGGTTTTTCATCTGTATTAGCTTATGTGAAGCAATTGCAAGTCTTCTTTTAATTTCTACTGCACAGTCGCCAGAGCTGTTAATGATTGATCCTAAGTATTCGAATTCATTGACACTTTCCAGTTCTTCGTTATCAATTTCAATTTCTGGTTTGGTCTTTACTTTGTCTGTTGTCAATACTTTGGTCTTCTTGGTGTTTAGGTATAGATTCTGGGCCTCGCTGTGTTTTTTGGTGGACAGAAGTAATTGTTCAAGTCCTTTTGGGTTGGTCGATAGGAGGACTGTGTCGTCAGCATATCTGATTTCCGGGAGACATAGTGGAAGCTCATAAATAGCTTATTCATCCTAACTCTTTGTGTTAAACATGGCTCCTATCTAAAACATAGGAGAGGAAGATCGCAGTATGTGAGATAAGGTAAACAGGTAAATGTAGTCCTATATCATATAGCCTACTGCCGCAGGGGAGTAAAGTGTTAGAGACTTCACTAACTAGCTCCAGCATCGTGAGTTGGGTGACCGGTCCCCTTATTCGGTGCCGTTTCCTTCCCTGACTCAAGAGCAGAATCGGGTACCCATTTACAGCTGGGCATACTAAAGCGTGACACCAGAGTATTTCGAACCCGACACCTTCGCCGCGCGAGGCCAGCTCTGTAATCCCTCTGTCAATCGGACGCTCATGTGAGATGAAGTGTCTGACTATTAAAGATTAGAGAGCATAAAGTTTGATGGGATCAACATGCATCAACCACAAGACAAAACACAAAATGATTTGGAAATCTCGTCAGAATGCAGTCACATCAGCTACATTTACAAAATTCAATGTTGTGTTTTTTATTATGTGAGAAAAGAATATCCCGTTCAACCTCTGATGGGTTATAGTTACGATTCATAGTGTAGCTAATTCAAGATAATAATGTTGATTTCCGATATCTAAATATGACATAATTTCGCCCCATCTACTCAGTCCAAGTAGAGTAAATCAAAAGTGTAAAACTCTTTCTCTCTTTCTTTCTCTCTCTCTCTCTCTCTCTCTCTCTCTCTCTCTCTCTCTCTCTCTCGTGTGTGTGCGTGCGTGCGTATGTATGTATGTATGTATGTATGCATAAGTATCATGAAAATAGATACATTACAAAAACCATAGACATTGAACAATGTCGCAACAAACGGCAGATAAATTGCAGCCTTGAAGAGTCAACACAGAAGAAAAACAACAATGTAATGCGCTAAATAGAATGATGAACACTATATACCCTAATTATAACCCATATGGGGTTGAACCGGGTATCTCTTGCACGCGACAAACACCAGTTTTCAAGTGCAAGTTTCAACAACCAAACCAAATGTACCGGGTTTGGCACACTTGCAGATTCTAAACGATTATCCGATATGATATGGCGTTTTTATACTACGATATCAAGTTTATTTTTTGGATAATAAAGATTCTGATATGTATGTATGTGTATATCCATGCCCTGTCTTAAAAAAAAAAAAGCAGTCTCTCCTAAAGTGAATGGGATTGCGCTCTTTCAAATAAAGGCGATTCTGCGTTTTATAATTTCATGAAATTCGACACCGGCCATCACGAAGACGGACATTTTAAATCTACCACAAGCTTCAAGACATGAAGATCTGGCAATAAGGCAAGGAGACGCCCGAAAGGAAGGTCGATAGATACAGTTTAAAAATAATGGAGAAATCATGGCAGATAGTGAATTTGCTTTTAGTTGATGATCAATGCATAATGAAAGTCTTCTTTTTCTAAACAATTATATCCAGACCTTAAGGTCTTTTGTATTTGGACATGCGCCCTAATATAACCAACTAGGTTGAACGAGACACGCCTCGCCAAAACGAGGCAACATTTTATTTAAAAAAAAAAAAAAGAAATTCTTCTTCTTCTTGGATCTTTAGCCCCTGACTGACAAAGCGGTCAGTGACCATCACGCCTGGTGGCGTCTTTCAGGGCAGCAACAAACTGTCCCCATTTAGCTCGGTCGGTGGCCATCCTTCGTGCAGTACCCACAGCTATGGTTCATCTCAGCTTGTTCTCCGCTAGGTTGTCTTTGGTCTGCCTCTCTTTCGCCGTCCTCTGCACCATACAAAAGTACATAAAGTATTCAACTCTCGTATAATCCTAATTTGGTGTCTGTGCTGTAATCAGAAGATTTCCAAATGTTGTTTAGATTTGCAAAGGTTATTCTGGCTTTATTCATTCTGTTACTGATGTCTTTGCTTGTTCAGCCCTCTGGTGTTACTCAGCATCCTAGACATGTAAATGTATCTGTTTGTTCCAGTTTTTGGTTTCTTATTGTTATATTTTAAATTCTGAGCCCTTAAAAAATAATAATGAAAGTAATCATCATCATTTTTTTCTTTGCACTCCTTGCGTAGCATGGAGCAACCACTGAAGCTGATCTCTTTGCACAATGTTTTTCGACCTTTATGTATTCACGGCACATAGAAAATGTTCAATGAAATATGGATTTCCATTGTAAAATCATTCATGTTTACAGATATTAACTTAACTTTGTTCAACCATCTACTTTCCACTGAACTAAAGAAGAAGAAAAAAAAAAGAAAATAACAAAACAATTTACTTGGTACGGCCTGTCACAGGGCGAAGGTAGTGGATGTACGAGTCTATAGAGATTATATTTGGTGGCACGCGCAGCTTTGCTTGCACAAACATTTATAACACATAAGGAAGGGAAACCCGAGGCCTGTAAACAGCTTTGCTTGCGCGTATCTTAGGACTTTGTTATTACAGTGTTAGAGTGTGTATAGATGTTGTCTGGTTTAGCTACGGCACAAAAAGAATCTTCAAAACAAATAAAATGTTTTGAAAGAGAATTATTGTAGTTAAAAAAAAAAAAAAAAAAAAAAAACTATTTCCCACAAACATGCGAGCATCAGTAATGTCTTGTGTTTTTGAGATCGTTACTTTCCCCCTGGTGGCAACTGTCCTTGTGATTCTATAACAGTACTCATTAAAAATTAATTAATTAATAATTAACTATTAAAAACGCATTCCATAATGTCTGATAACGACTAAAGGGGCATAACGCCAATGCTCAAAATTTGTCTCACAGAGGGCGCTACGAAACTTTTTGTTGCAGGCTTTTATTCTTTGCGAATCACACCATAGAATTCATGAAAAATCTGTTAAGTAGCCTATTGTTTGATCGATCAGTGCACGAATCAGTTTACTTATTCCAACGCTGATGTAATTTTAGTTTTAATGATGTCCTGACATTTCACCGTCTGGGTTGGAGACGCGTCAGTGTAAAGAAGTATGTCCAAAGTTCTGAACTGTTTTGTCTTTCGAAGACTGCATTATATGGCATTATTTGTTAAGTGCAAAACGCCTGCGAACCCTGATCGAAATGCTGCACTTTATGTTCTCATAGTAGATATCGTGATTTCAGTTCTGCATTGCAGTTTTATCAGTTAGATTAGTGCGGAAAATATACATAATTACGGTTTTGTAGAAATACACGATTTAAAAACTTCATGTAGGACCTATATCATGTTTCTGCTCCAACTGTATTACTATAGCATAGTAAATAAAGGTAATTAACAGGTATGCTACATAAAGGATGACACTTTATGTAGGCTACATAAAGGATGACACTAGACAACAGAACAAAAATATAATTGATAGGCTTACCGGGAATCGAACCTAGGACCAACCAAATGGTGCCTTGCTGTGGCTAGGTACCACAAAGTGATTTTTCATTTTGTTTTTACAGTGTCTATAGATCTTAATGGATCTCTTTAAGCCAAGAAATTTCCTTTTAAAATTTTAAAAATCGGACATCAAACAACCGAGTTACAGCATTTCAAAATTGTGGGGAATTACAAAATTTTTCAAACATCTTCGCACCGAACAAATTGCCCGACTTTGTACAATCATAACTACAGTCAACAAACACTTACCAAGTCAATAATGCTTTTTATACAAAGTCATACAACTCCTTATTGCAGAAAAGAAACATGGGAAGTACAATAAATCAATTAAATGAATTATGGTCCATCAAAATTGACAAAAAATACAATTTCAAGTCTCATTGTTGTGCTCGCAAAGTGCAAATATGCATTTTCATGCTATCATAAATCAAAAACTACACATAGGAAAGCTATAAGATTTATTGAACTTAAAGAGAGCATTATATACTTGACGCTTAATTTTTTTGAGCTACATGAAATATTGAATACTATAAAACTGCATTATGTGAAAATGGATCAGAGGCTAAATTTGCAGTTCGGAAGAAAAATCTCAAGAAATTCCAAATGTCATAAAATAAAAAATATTGCAGCTATAGAGCTGAAACCTTCAATATGTATGTAATTTGAGTTGTAAAATTCAATTGAATGGTTATTTTCTTGATTGAAACAACCGTTACTGCTCAAAATAAGATTTTTAAGAAAACAGTTTTACATGGATTATGTCATTTCTGTCTTTTATGTTTGTAATTGTAAAATAAACTCAAAACCAGTAGAGGCTTCTAGGAAAGCTTCAAACTAAAATAGTAGCCTACTGATTTTTAACATCAGAGAATGATGGTGGGAAATAATATGATATATAAACTTTACACAATAAGACGAACTAGCTCTTATGTTGCATTTTCCGAGTCCTTCAGAAGACAGAACTGTGCCAATAGTCTGTTTGTCACAGTAGAAATCGGTGGTAGAGCCGGACGTCTGCCTCTTCCCGTCATTGAAAAATATGCTCGCAATGCATCATAACGATCGTCCCCTGAAATAATTGAGAAAAAAAAAAAAAGGTTAATAAAGCGAGAGAGGCAACTGTTTTTTTTAAATAAACATTCACAAATGTGTAGCACTAAGCAGGCTAAATTCTAAACATGACCTTTGACATCCATAACTAGAATTGGTAGAATTAGATCTATCGAAAGGAGGTCAGCGAGTTCATAAACTGTTAGACCTTAAATCTGATGCAGAATGTTTAGAAAATGGTGATGGTCCGATAAAACAACCCAATAGGTACATTAATAACAATACCCCACCCCCAAAATTGCTTAAAAAAATTAAAAACTTTCTGTCTAAATGTGTGAATCGAGCAGTCACATTTGACTGTTCTTCTACTAATACATTCCCCCTCCATCACTTGCCATTGCTATATTGCAAATAAACAAAATAGATCTGAAATGAATAGAAATAAAACAAAGTTCGAAACTTACTCAGAACACATATTGTGTCGACTTCCATTGGTGAAACTTTCAATTCAGCACCTGGAGTCATTTCGTGCTGTGTCCTGTACAGCCGGCCCATCGTGTCCGGGATCATCAGATGTAACAGCTGCCATTGTGATTCACGCCGAGATGCGTTGGAGGTGTGCTCTTTTAACGTTCACTCGCTCTTTCCTCAAGTAACTATGATGTTTAAACCTTTGATACGATTTTAGCAGAATGGTTGCTCGTTTGTTTAGTGTAACAAGTGTAGGTAGGCCTCCCAGTTAAAAACCAAACTTTCTCATTCACTTCGAATTTACTATATCTTCCTATAAGAAATCTGTGCCTTGTGTTACATGTGCATAAACCTCAGTTTCCGCTCTTCACATTGGTGAAAACCGTATGAATGTAGCATCTTTGAGGACCTAGCGCCACCGCTTTGAACGAGATGAGGTCCTTTCAGGGAATTTCGCTCTCGTGAGCGCCGGTCAGCCAGCGCACGGCAAGATGGTTTTAATGGTGTTTTATTTTGTTGTCTCATTTAATTTCAAAGGCGCGCAGAAAGTTATAATTGACATATTATGAAAGAAGAAAGATCGCGGAACCAGAAGATATAATTTTTATTTAGAAAAGGCAAATTAATTACTAGGCAGAGCGAGGTTGAAAAGGGCCCCAACTGGGTCTTGCTTGCGCATCACAGAATTTTTCGACCGCAGCGAAGCAGTAGTTTGTGGTACCTACTGTGACAGTACATCATGAAAGGACGCTCAGCCAATTTTGCACCCAAAAAAAAGTGCATTATTGGCTGAGGTCATTCTCATGACACTCACACAACTATGGTATATAGGACCCGTGGACAACCCAGACACTTTAACGATGCAATCACCAAGATAACTTTCCTATCAGCAAGTATAGACCAAATAAAGGCCGAAATACTTATGTCCAGTAATGTGTTACATGTGTAGTGGAAGACGAATAACACACAAAAGACGGGTAGGTTAAAGTCACGGATGGGTGAACTCTTAAATAATTAATGGAGGAAACCATGTTAGGTTTCCTCCATTATTTATTACTATAGCATAGCACACTGCCGCACACACACACAGCGTAGCAAGTCATTTTTCCGGCGTAAGACTTCTTGTAGGTCCACGTGTAACAGTTAAGAATTAGCTGAAATCTGGATATTAGATAAAGCTTTTGTGATCATGTGCATATAATGTAGAATGACCCTTAAAGCCTGTACTATAAATAAAGTATAGCTTAAGCAAACGCATAGCATACATATATTTTCTTGACAACCATTTATTTTCATTAACTACCAAACTAAAATCTGAGAAGTAAAGCTAAAAGTGGATTATAATAGTAAATAGGTACCAGTAATGAGTAAACTTCACAGCGGGCTGATCACCCGCTTGCCAGCCGTTCTGATTACGGAAACAACAACTAATTCTTTGTTGTACCAATAAACGCCATTAGGCGTAACGGAACAACAATTAATTTCTTGTTGCCCTAAGACGCCTGTTCGTGGCGTACTGGCCCCTGACTGCTTTGTCGGTCTTCGGCTAAGGACGGAAGAAGAAGAAGAAGAATGAGTAAACTTAAAACCTAGGAAAGAAAAACAGTTTTGATTTGTTTGAAAGCACACCAAAAAGCTGAAAATAAAATTGTATGCACTTCAGGGTAAGTCTGAGTATTAAGAAAAGGATTTCTAACTTTCTGTGGTTTAATCACAAATTACTGTGCGCTCACCCTCTTGTCACCCAACTCACAATCGATATGTCGCCCATGTGGCTTGGAGTAATTAAAAGATAGCCACAAATTCTAACCTTAACACCTAACCTTGTTTTAAGCTTTTTCAAAAATAAAAAATTGCCATTAACATGGAAGCCGCAGCTTTAACAAATATTTAAAAACAAAAACTTGCTGCTTATTACTCTGTCTCTGCATCCTCAGTTAAGGGTGTGTAGGAGCCTATGCCTTGTGAAAAAGCTCAAAAACATAGTGTCAGTAGCAGTCAGTCACTATCATAGACCCCAGTAAAATTAAATTTTTGAAACCCCAAGTCACACGGTGACTTATCAATCGCAAGTTGGCTGAAATGATGACAGATGCATATTAATCTGCGATTCAGTATTTTCTATTTCTTTCAGTCTACTTTACCTTATAAAATCCTTCTGAATGCATGGATTTACCCTGAGTATATAAAATTGTTATTTATTAGTGCGCCTTAAAGCAAATGTAAACTTTAATAACTTTTTTCTAAAAAGAACTGCTTCTGGTAGTAGAAGGCTCATGTTTTCCATACTCTTACACTGTTATTGTAACAAATTTTTCTTTTGAGGCTTTCTCATACACTGCATGATTTGGTTTTCGCAGGTGAGGAACATGGCCACAAATAAACAAACAGACGAATATTGTTTGAAAATAAATAACTGAAAAGTATCAATTTGAAATGAATGAATTAATAAGTCAAATTTGGAAATAAATAAAAAATATGTCGTCTTTGGCTGACTAAGCCTTTGGTTTGTACTTCTGTTTGAATATATAGTCATGCTATTTGTACTTTTGTTTGAATATACTGTCATGCTAATTGAACTTTTGTTTGAGTATATAGTCATGCTATTCAAGCAGTTCTACAGATTGTCTAGTGAACCATTCATACATGTTTTACAAATGGCTTGGGTATATTCATAATTGTGCCCAGTGTGAGAACGACCTCGCATCACTTTTGAGTATTGTGTATGGGCCAGCTTTTTGCATATAGTCTTCTTGGCTACTTTGCATTAGTATGAGTATTTTTCTGTAAATGATGTGGATATATTCGTACATGATTTGATTGGTGCAATGGGTGGGTTTGAAAAAAAATCGAAAAAAGGTGATTCGTCTTACGAGGACAAAAGACAAAGAAAGTAGTCTACGTTACGGCCACAAGGCTTTCGTCAGGAAAAGAAAGATTGGTGCAGTAATGTTGAGATACAGTGATACACAGCCCTTCATGTGCAGTTTACTGTTTAGTGAACTGTGAACTTAACATTAAATAAGTGATTTCTACATCAGATGGGCTAAAGAAAGGACAATAAATATATTTATTTACAACGTAAATGTGTTGTGTATGTGTGTGTGTGTGTGTATTAACCCAAGACATACGGTACAGTTTTCACTAAAAACGTTAAACCTTACTGGACTGAGCTAACTGTAGTCATTTTTCATAACTGTTGAAGATATATACGAGGGGCATTCAGAAAGTAATGCACCACATCGTTTTTCGCAGGAGCTGTTTATTCAAAAAGCATGAAATTTATACACAATATACATGAATATGTCATGTAAACATCGGTATTATTCAACATAATCCCCATCAACTTGTACGGCTTTATGCCAGCGCGAAACAAGTGCATGTATTCCTAGCCCGTATCAGATTTTGTCTTGATCATGTAGCCATTTCTTCGCTGCATGAATCACTCTTTCATCATCTTCAAACCTTGTCCCACGGAGTGCATCTTTAAGTGGACCAATAGATGAAAATCAGAGGGTGCCAAATCGGGACTATAGGGTGGATGGGGTAGTACAGTCCAACCCAATTTGGTGATTGCTTCCCGTGTTGCCAGACTTGTGTGAGGGTGCGCATTGTCGTGAAGGAGAAGCAGGTCTGCTGGATTCTTGTGCAGCTTAACTCTGTGAAAACGTTGATTGAGTTTTTTCAATGTCTTAATGTAAGCTTGCGAATTGATTGTCTCTTCTCTTGGCATAACCTCCACAAGAATCACACCTTCAATGTCCTAAAAGACAGTGATCATGACCTTTCCAGCTGAAGGAATTGACTTGAATTTCTTTCTTCGTGATGATTGCGGATGATGCCAGTCCATTGACTGTCTTTTTGTCTCAGGTTCAAAATGATGTGCCCAGGTTTCGTAACCTGTAACGATCTTAGCCAAAAAGTTATCTCCATCAGCATTGAAACGCTCCAACAATTCAGAAGAAATTGCTTTCCTTTGCAATCGGTGGTCATTTGTGAGACTTCGAGGAACCCATCTTGCGCAAACCTTAGAAAATCCTAGAGTGGTTATAACTGCATTTGCACTACCAATGCTGACTGAAATCTGTAAGACCAATTGTTGAGTAGTGGTTTGCCTATAAGTAAGAATAATGCCCTCAGCGCATTTCAACATCTCTGCGTTGGTGGCTGTGGCAGGACGTCCACAGCGCGGCCGATCAAGCAGCTCCGTATCTCCACTTCCTGAATCTTTGATTCACTGAACCCAGCGACTGACTGTACTCCTGTCGACTGCAAAACTTCCATATACATCACATAGACGCTTGTGAATGTTCACAACAGTTTCCTTCTCTGCAACGAGAAATTCTATCACAATTTGATGCTTATAACGCAAGTTGCTAACACGCTCCATTTCAACGGTCTAGGGCAGCCGTATTTTTTGGCCGGTTGCGGTGCTATTTGGTGCACACAATTGGCACATGCGATATTTGAAGTGTGCAAAATTTTATGCTTCTATCTTTATTATTAGCTGAGAAAAACGATGTGGTGCATTACTTTCTGAACGCCCCTCGTATTATTTTAGTTCCTGCAATAGTTCATTGCTGCATGGACATCAGCAAATATTTCTGCTAGTTCTGGATTGTCTGAAAGAGAAAAACAAAGCAAGATCTGGATTGTGTGAGGATAGAAAAAAAAACATGATTTAAAAAAAAAGGGAAAACAAAACTTGAGCAGTATGGGAACCAAACTAGTAATTTGGATAATTGAACATGGTCATCCAAGACAGAAGAAGGTCCTCAGGTAAGGAGGTTTATAATGTAGCCCACAAACAAGGAGTCTGGAATGTGGTCTCCCCTTCTTTTTTTTCTATGAAAAAAGGGCATGGTGGGCATGGGGCTAGCAACTTCATCCTGGTAAAGACATTGCTGTGGAAACTACCACTGCACTACTTTAGCTCATGGAATTCGTTGGTGCAAGTTGGCTCTGCTGTGGAAACTACCACTGCACTATATTAGCTCATGGAATGCTTTGGGGCAAGTTGGCTCTGTGCGGAGCCCAACTGCTGTGGTGGCTTTGTGTTTCTTAAATAGCAACAATAAAGATAAATTATAATTCATTTATCCATAGTTGGGGAGATGTGCAGTGGCCCAGTACTTTCCTGGCCCTTTGAAACACAAGTAATAAATTTTATTTTATGCATTGAGCTATTTATTTTGACCAGTCTGCAACCATATTTCTCTGGTCTCTCGCGGTAGAAGATATCTAAAATTTCCATATGATCTTGCCTGGAAGTTGTCATCAAGAAATATGTTGATCACTGACACAAAAGTAGAGCATGCAGCTGTATAATTGTTTATCTACTTTTCACGTTCAGAATTTTGTTGTTGCTGAGATGCAGAATACTGTTTATGGCTGTAAACAAATGTTAGTTCAGTTTAAGTAATACTTCTTTAGATGCTTTATCTACATTCTAACCTTAATAAGTAGGTTAGTATTTACTAGACTTTAGTTTATGCACTGTCTTCATAATTTTTTGCCATTGTCATAAGCCATTTCCACCAATATTGATATATTTACTTTTATTCAATTTCTCAGACTGGCATTATATGAGCAGTAAATTCTCATTCCTGTTAAACATTCTGATGATGTGAGCAGTAATTTTTTCGAGATAATATTTGCCACAGCTAATGTGTGGCTAGTTGAGTCAATTCTAAGACCATGAATTAACATAAAGTTGATAGGCCTATAAATTTATCATCATCAGCAATGTTCATCGTTGTCGCAGTTGACGTATGCATTGTTTTTCCACATCATAGTCTAGGCTGGTCACAGTTCTAGAGACTGCCATTTTAATAGTCTGATATACAGATGTTCTCCTCAGTTCTGTAGAGATGTTGTTCTTCTGGAGTTGCTGGCATGAAGTTATTTTCTAGCAAGTTTTATTGTTGCAGGGTAACGCAAAACACATCAGAACTACGTATATTTTTGTTCTAAACTGCGCCTTGTAACAACTAATTTGTTGTCAATTAAAACCTATGCCCTTCTGGTGTATTGAGTTTGAGGCTATCATATAATATTTCTCTGTATGACTTCATAGCGAACGCCAACCTTAAATGTGTGGCATAATTTCACTGCCACACATACCACCTAAAATGATCTCATTGCTTGGTTTTGGGTTCTGTTTATTTTATCAAAGTTTGACTTAGCTGCTGTTGACCATGCTGCAATGCCATATTCTAGGACCGTTCTCATTTGCCCAGTGTATAGCTTCTATAGTACTCTCTCATCTGCTCCCCAGCCCATGTCAGCAAGTTTTTTCATGATTGTCATTCTCTGCCTTGCTCTTGTCCTGTTTCTTTCAATCTGGGTTTTCCAAGTCAAGCGATGATCAAAGGTAATGCCTAGGTAGTTTGGGTTTTCATCCAGATGTAGATTTTTCCCATTTAGCACAAATTTGGAGCTTTGTGGTTTATTTGAGAAGGAAAGCATAATGGAGGGGAAGGGCATGAAGTTAACACCCATTGAATAGTTGGAAAAAGAATACATACCTCCAGCCAATGTAGGATAGAAGAGATATCAGAGCCCAGCAACAAGCCGAGAAATTCAGAAAGCTGATAGATCACCCAGTGTATCTTAGAATAAATGGACTTGGAAGGGAAAGACGAGGCAAAGCAACTTTGTTGAAACAGTCAAAACAAAGATGAGAGCAGACCCCATCAATGCAGTAGCAACAGCTATGCCCATCTACACTGCACACAAGCTACCAGTTTGGAAACAGCGCTCCCCGGAAATGATAGAAAACACTCCAGGTATTGAGAGAAAGAACAGCCAAAATGAAACAGAGAGAAGAGTCCTAACCACAGAATACATAGAGAGCCATTACTCAAGAAACACCTGGATCCATGCATACACAGATGGATCAGCAATAAATACAACAGAAGATGGGGGTGGAGGAGTCTTTCTGAGCTTAAGTAATGGCACACAAAAAAAAGCTGTCAGTCGTGACAGGAAAATTCTCAAGTAACTTCAGAGCAGAGGCCTTAAAAACTGCAACAGAAGTCCTAATGACAGAAGAAAACTCTGAAAGATAACACTGACAAACAACATTTTTCTTTCTTATATAAGAATAAGTGTTCTTAGGTCAGTTTCTTGCGCTGATTTCAAATCTGAAATCCGTTTATCTCTATCACGTCGGGTTCTTAAGATATTTGTGAATAAATATATTTTTGGGAAACCATTATTTGCTCCGTTTCATTTTTACTATATAGCTTATTAAAAATTAATAAAAAGCAACATAATTCTACTTTTTATACTGCTAAAAGATGCATGACATATGTTACGCGATTTTTCAAATAGTTACTGTATTTTGAAATAATTCTGAGCAAAATATGGCTTCTATAAGTTGTAGAAATTCGGCTGATCTGTTCTGTTACGTGTGCGGATATTTTACCGATCGTGTTGACCAGAAAAACTTTACACCATTACTAAAGAAAGCATATGAACTTTATTTCCATTCGAAAGTTGATGATGCAAATAAATCTTGGAAGCCAAATGCAGTTTGTTCGATACATTGGCAGGTTGGTTACGAAAATCGCCGAAGCATAAGTCGATGCCTTTTGGAGTGCCAGTAATATGGCGTAAACATACAAATCACACTACTGATTGTTACTTCTGCTTGACAAATATCCATGGTTTCACTTTTAAAACTAGAAAGTCTGTGGTTTATCCAAATATTGAATCGGTTTCGAAACCAGTGCCTCATGATCCAATCACGTGTCCGATCCAAGTACCACCAGAACAATATCCGTTGGACGTAAATGAACCATCAGAAAGTGATAGTTTACCTGCTTTAGAAACTAATTCTGACTCAGATTACATACCGGTGAATGATGGTGTTTACTTAATTAACCATTCAGAACTTTCAGATCTAATACGTGATCTCGCTCTTACCAAAGGACAAGCGGAATTACTCGGTTCGCGACTCAAAGAATGAAATCTTTTAGCGCCCAATACTCCGATATCTAAATTTCGTCATAGACACAGAGAACTAGTTCAATACTTTGAGATAGGTGATGACATTTGCTATTGCAAAGATGTAAACGGTCATGAGCACATAGTCAACGAATAGCGATTTTTCATCGATTCTTCCAAGACTAGTCTAAAAGCCGTGTTATTGCATAACATAATTTTTTTTTCATCAATTCCAGTCGCCTACTCTGTTCATATGAAAGAAACTTATGACAATATGGCTATACGTTTAGAAAAAATAAAGTACAATGACTACCAATGGCGGATTTGTGGATACCTAAAGGTCATTACAATTCTCACGGGCATGCAGACTGGGTATACTAAATTTTGTTGCTTCCGATGTGAATGGGACAGCCGCAACAGACAGGAACATTATGCAAGAAAGGTGTGGCCTATCCGGGATTGTATGCAGCTCGGGCATAAAAATGTAATACGCAAGCCATTAGTTAACAAAGACAGCTTCATTTTACCACTGTTACATATAAAGTTGGGGCTCATGAAGAATTTTGTAAAAGCGTTAGATAAAACGAGCAAAGCTTTCACTTATCTTCGAGAAAAGTTTCCGCAAGTTAGCGATGCAAATATAAAGGAAGGTATCTTTGTAGGACCTCAGATTAGGAAAGTTATTGCAGACAAACAATTCGAGAACTTGTTACATGGTAGTGAACTTCGCGCATGGATGGCATTCAAATCGATCGTCGATAACTTTCTGGAAAATCACAAATCTGTCGACTATGTTGCATATTGTTAAGCAGTGCATAGATGCATACAGAATTATGGGCTGTATCATGTCCCTCAAAATCCATTTGCTCGATTCGCATCTTGACTTTTTCCCTGACAACCTTGGCGAATTCAGCGATGAACATGGAGAATGATTCCATCAAGATATCGCCGTAATGGAGTCACGTTATCAAGGATGGTGGAGTGTGACCATGCTTGCCGATTATTGTTGGATGCTTCATCGCGATGTACCACATGCCATTCACCGACGAAAGTCGACTTCAAAGAAATTCAAGCCTACATAACTGTTATACTTCTTGTACGAATGATGTTGTAATACTGTATGCGTTGTTAAAAAACTTCAATTGCGTATTTCTAGAGATCCCGACCTGATAAAGAAAAACGGTTTGCAGATTTAAAAACAGCGCATTAAAATTGACCAGAAAAACATAGAAATGTTAGAGAAAGAAAAAAAAAGTTTTTTTTTGTTAGTCAGTGTAATTAGCTATCTTCTCAGATGTCCTGTCAGTGATTGCAATGCTGAAGAATCAAAATAATGCTGATATGGATGACATAAGAGTAACACTTCACGAACTGTGTCAGCAATTCAAAAGAAATGTGATACAGTGGATCCCTTCTCACTGCTACATTCCTGGAAAAGAAGAGGCTGACAGATTGGCAAAGGAAGGGGAAAAGCTACCTTAATTTGACAGAAGCATAACTTATGAAGAGGCTAGGAGTTTTATCAAGCACAGATACAGGAGCAAGTGGGAAACAGAACATCCAGGCCACAATAAAAATGATGCATATTACCAGCTCTGCAGAAGTGGACATGTGGTAATCTTCAGACTTCGCACAGGTCACAAAAGATTGGGATACCATCATTCAACAAATTAACGATAGGAACTACTGATGAGTGTAACTGTGGCACTGATATAATGACTGCTAAGCATCTACTTCAAAGGTACCCAACAAATGATGAACAGAGAAAGCGCATATGGCCATCACCAATACCATTCCTAGAAAAGCTCTACGGAGATGTCAGCAGCCTCAAACTGACCGCTGCTTTCTTTGAACATATTCAAGTTGACGTCTGAGGATGAACGAAGAAAAACAATAAATCTCGGATCATCTTAGGTACCACGTGTGGTTCCTGGGGGTCTCTGAAGAAGCAAAGAAAACATAAAGTTGTGCATGAGGCTGGCAACCTCATCATGTCCAAGAAATTGTCACATTAACCACCACTGCAAGAGCATTTGAATGCTTTGGTGCAGGCTTCCTAGAAGGTGGTCAGATACAGTGGGGCGGCTCCATGCTGGTGCAGGCTTCCTAGAAGGTGGTCAGATACAGTGGGGCGGCTCCATGCTGGTGCAGGCTTCCTAGAAGGTGGTCAGATACAGTGGGGCGGCTCCATGCTGGTGCAGGCTTCCTAGAAGGTGGTCAGATACAGTGGGGCGGCTCCATGCTGGTGCAGGCTTCCTAGAAGGTGGTCAGATACAGTGGGGCGGCTCCATGCTGGTGCAGGCTTCCTAGAAGGTGGTCAGATACAGTGGGGCGGCTCCATGCTGGTGCAGGCTTCCTAGAAGGTGGTCAGATACAGTGGGGCGGCTCCATGCTGGTGCAGGCTTCCTAGAAGGTGGTCAGATACAGTGGGGCGGCTCCATGCTGGTGCAGGCTTCCTAGAAGGTGGTCAGATACAGTGGGGCGGCTCCATGCTAATGCAGGCTTCCTAGAAGGTGGTCAGATACAGTGGGGCGGCTCCATGCTGGTGCAGGCTTCCTAGAAGGTGGTCAGATACAGTGGGGCGGCTCCATGCTGGTGCAGGCTTCCTAGAAGGTGGTCAGATACAGTGGGGCGGCTCCATGCTGGTGCAGGCTTCCTAGAAGGTGGTCAGATACAGTGGGGCGGCTCCATGCTGGTGCAGGCTTCCTAGAAGGTGGTCAGATACAGTGGGGCGGCTCCATGCTGGTGCAGGCTTCCTAGAAGGTGGTCAGATACAGTGGGGCGGCTCCATGCTGGTGCAGGCTTCCTAGAAGGTGGTCAGATACAGTGGGGCGGCTCCATGCTGTAAGGAGCACAAAGATAAATGATGATGATCCTATATACCACCACCACTGCATGTATCATCTTATCAGTCATTAGTAATCACTGCTTTAGGTCAATACACAAAATGGGGGCAACTTTAGCCCCTTTTTGATAATGAATTGTGCTGTACAGCTTATCCATGGTATGTAATGTGATGGTAAATGAGGCTAACCCACAAACTTTTATTTGGGTCTTTACAGAAAAATGGTCAGTAATAATTTTTTTTTTTTTTTTTTTTCCATTTATAGGAATTGTTAATGCAGTAAAGTAGCAGCATGGATGGTGATGGCTAGTTAAATCTTCTGACCTTTGGTGGTTGGTTGCATGTTTTTGTGTGCATATCATGGCCACCATTAATGTCAAGGCCCAGTCCACTCATGACTTGGATTCCAGGGATTCATCTTTAAGTGATGTTGCACTACAAATGTTTGGTGGTGTATCAGCAGGTCAGTGGCTTTTATTGTTTATGTATTGACTAATGATTTAAATTCTTATAATTTCTTCATATCTGTTATTTAAGAAATTAAGATTTTTTTTTCTGAGATTTGCCTTGTGAAGTGTAATCTGTTCAGCCCATTGGTTATATGAGGGTTTGTATCCAAATGTAAATGACCTTTGTGTCTTAAACAGCACATTACAATGTTAAGAGCTTGGAGGGTTTCATATTTTTTAACTTCTTGTGGGTGGGGGTGTGGAGTGGCTAAGAGGTATGGCATCTGTCTCAAATTCTAAGGGTACTGGATTCGGCCCCAGTTCAGGGAATATAATTTATGGACATTTTTTTTTTCAAAGCCAATGGGTTCTATTGATGTCATACTCTCCCCTTATCTCCTGGGTAGTGAGATCAGCTGCCTAGCCTTCTCGGATAAGGGCGACAAAATAGGAGATCCAGTGTGCAAGTTGCGCATGTTAAAAATCCCTTGGCAGTTGGAAATTGTAAAGAGTAGGCCATACGGTTGCTGCATGACAAAATGTACAAAAATGAAACCTACGCACCACACAAATATTTATAGAATGTGTGATTCCTGTATACACACATTGGGATCCTCACTGGTGCTATGGAGTTCGTGCACTGTGCTAAGACCTTCCTTATGTGATCTAAGGGAGGAGATTGGAGCACTGATGGAGTTATCCATGTGCTATGAAGATAGTCCTTAAAACCAAACTAAACTAACTTCTTTAGGAGTAAAATCATCATTTTCATTCTTTCATTCCCTGTGGAAGATAAGGCAGCAGTGTTTGCCAGCCATGAATGTATATTTTTGGCCATCTTCTGTAGATCCTATTATTAGGCTGCATTTGCTGCTGTTCTACCATTATTTTGCAGTTTCCCTTTGGCTTCCCCGCTCTTATCCTCTGGATTTTAGTTGGTGGGGTGTCTGGTTGTGTTGCTCGGCTGGTTCTTAGGGCATTTCCTATCTGCCACCATTTGTTTCTTTATTTCCAGAATGGCTTATTGTCTGGTTCTCCTCCATAGGTCGGTGTTTATTTCTTCTAACAGTGTGGTGTGCAGGTTGCAGTAAAGGCATGTGCTGACGAAGGTCTGAAGCGTTGCCATGCTGCCTTGTTTTCATACAACAGAGTAAGGCTCATAACAGCCTCATTTGGGGGTTGTTTTTTTTACATCTATATAGTTCAACATTGGGATTAGAGTTGAAGGCATTGACTTATTGGTTAATCCAGCATTATCCAACTTGATATTCCTTTACACATAAGCTGTAAAATGCTTGTGATGGATAGGAGACATGTTGAGGAAACTTGTTGATAGCATTACACGGCAGTTTTATGAATCTTGCCTCAGATCTTTATTGTTCGCATAATATTCAAAGGTTTCTGATTGTATTAATTAATAATACAGCATGTTAAGACCTATACAGAAATTATAATGTTAAATATTTTACAGTTGTTAAAAAAAAAAACTTATTCTTTCATTTAATTGTATGTTGTCATGTTTATTTCTACATGAAAATAATGGAAGGTCAAGGTGTTATGCATCTTTGTTTCTATGTGTTATGCATCTTTGTTTCTATGCTGACACCAGGTGTAGTTGAGACTGACAGTAGTCTGGTGGCTATGAGGTTAAAGCATCTGGAATTTGCTTGAAGACATAGAAGACCTGCCTTATTTAAAAAATAATTGTTATTGTTGATCAGAATCGACATCACTGCACTCTGGGCAAACTCATTAGTGCTCAGTCTTCCCCAGCTAATTTCGAAGGGTATGGATGCTAATTGTTCCTGTTTCACACTGGTTGTATACATGGCGGATGCATCCTCTCATATGCTAGTCTTGCATTTGATCCAGAATTCCAGCAATCTTAACCATGATGATTCCTTGATTGCAGCGTCATTCTCTAAAAAGTTTCCTCAGGATCTCTCCCTCATCCATATTCAGTGCACCCTGACACAATATGTGTTTGGATAAATCACACATGTGCCTTTGTCCTCTAAACCAGAATGAGAGATCAAGAGAAGAATTTGGCTTGTCACGGGTTGCCTCCCCTTAGCTCTGCAGAAGTGGTCCAACAGTGGCCAAAACTCAAGAGTAACTAATGTGGGTCTTCAAAGGTGTCTACCTTCGCATAAGATTACTCTTGGCAGAGTTGTAGGTAGAAGGATAATGATGCTTCTACCTCAAGGGAATATTCACAAGATATTCAGAAAAGCGAGAACAATGCTGCATGAGGCTGAGCAAATGTTAACTCTATATCTGCCATCAACTTTTGTGAAGGATAGGGTTTTCTTATAATTCGTTAGCTCGTTCAAGCCCCCAACTGAGTTAATTCAGCGAAATTCCTCTTATTATTATATAGCTCTATTTAAGAAATTGTCTGAGACATATGGATATAGTACATTCAAAATGATTAAATCAACTTTAGATTTGTCTTTATACAAGTAACAAATTTAATAATCATTTATGTTTTAACAGTTATAAAAATCACCCGTGTGTTACCGGGGCCCGAAAGGGGAGCAAAGAATAGTAACACTGTTCCCTGCCATGCTTGTCATAGAAAGCGACTAAGGAGGGTTGGGCATGGGGCTGGTTACCCCATCCTGTAAAAAATTTAAACCACAAAAAAGTTCAACAAATATGGACAAGTCAATTAAGGAAAATAAAACACAGCCATCCAAGACAGGGGAAGGTCCTCTCGCAGGGAGGCGTATGATGCAACACAGAGAACGCCGAAAGGAGTCTGTGTTGCTGACTAACCTTCTTTCTTCTAGGAGAACCTCCAGATTTGGCACCTGGAATGTTCAGACATTAAACGAACAAGGGAACGTGGCACAAGTAGCAGCAGAAATGAGGGAATATAAAATCGAGGTTCTGGGAATGTGTGAAACAAAGTGGAAGGGGGTAGACAGGAAGAAACTCATCACAGGTGAATTGGTGCTGTCCTCAGGACATGAAGACGAAAGTTCACACCACAGTGAAGGGGTAGCTCTTATGTTATCTAAAGAAGCACAGAAAGCACTCATTGAATGGGAAGCTGTTGGACCCAGAATAATAACAGCTACTTTTAAAACAGCTATAAAGAAAATACATATAAATGTCATCCAATGTTATGCACCAACTAATGACAAAGAAGAGTCTGAAAGAAGCATTTTATACTAGACTACAGGAAATTATGGATAAAGTAAAAAGAAGACATCACAATTTTGATGGGTGACATGAATGCAAAGATAGGTACAGTCAACACCGGATTTGAAGAAGTCATGGGAAAACATGGGCTAGGAATAATGAATGAAAATGGGGAACTATTCTCAAACTTCTGTGCTTCAAATCAACTGGCTATAGGAGGAAGCATGTTTCCACATAAGAGAATACACAAGGCAACATGGATATCACCAGACCATAGAACAGAAAATCAGATTGATCATATATGCATACACAAGAAGTTTAGATCATCATTGCAGGATGTAAAGGTATATAGAGGAGCAGATGTGGCATCAGATCACCACCTTCTGATAGCCAAAGTAAAAATGAAACTCAAGAGATATGCAACAATGCAAAATTATAGACAACAATTTAATGTAGGACATCTAAGAAATCAAGAAACAAGAGACAAATTTGCGATCACAGTATCCAACAAATTCCAAGTGCTCCAACAGCTGGAAGATGTAGAGAATACAGAAGATTATTGGCAGCAGGTCAAAACTGTATGGAATGAGACATGTGAAGAAATACTGGGGAAAAGGGAACGACAACAAAAAGCATGGATAACAACAGAAACCATCAATAAGATAAAAGACAGAAAAAACAAGAAAGCAGATTTAAACACAAGCAAAACCAGAAGTTCCAAAGGCAAGGCTCAAGAAGTGTACACAGAAGCAAACAAAGAAGTAAAAAGAAGTATCAAGAGACAAGAGGAAGTATATTGAGGAGTTGGCAAGAGAGGCAGAAGATGCTGCAGCCAAAGGAAATATGAGAGAACTGTATAGCAGCACAAAGAAGCTAACAGGGAAATACAAGCAAACAAGTTGCCTCATAAAAGACAAGAATGGAAAACTGCTCAGCAATATACAAGAGCAAATGAAGAGGTGGACAGAATATTTTGAGGACCTTCTCAATAGACCAGCTCCACAAAACCCCCCGGACATCCAGCCAGCAGAAGAAGAGCTACAAATTAACAGTGAAAGACCAACGAATGAAGAAATAAAGAAAGCCATAAAGCTTCTAAGAGATGGAAAAGCGTCTGGACCTGATGGCATTCCAGCAGAGGCCATCAAAGCAGATATCAACACGACTACAGAGATGTTTTATAATTACTTGGTAAAGTCTGGGAAAAGGAAGAGATACCAGCAGAATGGAAGGAAGGATATCTGGTTAAGTTGCCTAAGAAGGGAAATTTACAAGAGTGCACAAATTATAGAGGAATAATGTTACTATCAGTGCCAGGAAAAGTATTAAACAGGATTATCCTTGAGAGATAAAGAGTCCATAGACAAGAAACTGAGAGATGAACAAGCAGGTTTTTGACAAAACAGATCATGTACAGACCAGATAGCTGTGGTGAAGTGGGATGTTATAAATATTTATAGGGGACTTAGTGTACTGACTGAGATCAGCTGTGAAGGTATCTATATCTAATAAGAGTAGTGTATTATAGATAACCTTACTTGCTGCCACATATGTATACCTCAGTCAGAATTATTCTGGAATAGTGTGATGACTACGTTATATGTCTAGGGTATGTGTATGATGAAGTGTAAGTCATAACAACAACAGACAGATAAACAATTTATTTATTCCACCACACTTGACAACACTGTGACACTCACATACATAAAACACTCTACGAGGATATCTTAAAGGAGTCACTGATAACTTTTCAAATAACAATATGTATTCAGTGCTGTCATGAATGTATATGTGTCCTGATTCAAATACAATGGGAACCAGGAATCACAATCAATTTTAATTACAAGTTATATGTACAGAATTTATTAATATGATTCTTGTAGTGACATATATTATTAATAGTATCCTATGTGTGTCAGTTGTGTAGTAGTAATATGAGGTAATACTGGTTTTGTTTTGTTCAAGCTCTGTTGGTATTTGTCATCATGACTTCAATAGTTTGTTTCTATTGGAACTAGTATTGGAGATGTTCTCAGTTCCTGGTATTAAAACAATTAAATTCCCCTCTTAATTTTATTTTACAATGTCATTTTAAGATGGGGGTACATAATGTTGAGCTCCATGGCCACACTCTCTTATCTTTCGTGATGACTGCAGTAAAAGACTCCTCTGCTCGATTACTTTAATGAGTTCTGGAGCCACCCCACTGGTTGCTATATGGACCAAGGAGTATGCTGTCCACCTCTGGCTTCAGCAAAGCTCTGACCAGGTGCTGCTCAATAACTTTAAGACCACGGTCCCTGAAACAAGAAGGTTGTACCTTCTACGTCAGAACTAATTTATACTCTATTTCTACACTGAGCACAATACATCACAAACATTGAGTTCAGAGCGTTAGGCCAACTGTCAGCTTCATCTGAAATACTTTATACCAGTATATTCCTCCCTAATGGTTACTACGCCTCTGCAATTCCAGCATTATTTCTTTCTAGTCAATAATCTAGGTGTCAGTGTACTGTTTGGCCATTCCATGCAGTTTTACTTTCCTCCGACACCTTCTGTTCAGGTTGGAGCACTATAGGCTTTACATCATGTTCGCTACTGAACTACACATATATACAGACATAAATTATCAATTTACATTCAATTTTCATTAAAAGATATTGAATATTTCAAGCTTACCACAATTCATGGAAATAATAAACAGTTTCGTTGACTGGCAATGAATATAGCACAACTCCGATCTGCCGATGTCCCAGGCTTTATTTTATAAAAAATATACACTGGTGCTCAACGCACTGCTTCTTAGTAGGTTTATTACAAGATGTGGCAAGGAACAGATGCTCTGAATTGAGTATATTCGCAGCTCTACCCAATCAAACCATGTCTACACATCTTTTCAAAAAAGTACCCCTTTTCACGTTTCCCCTGACAACACAAGATAGTATTTATAGCCCGACCAATCGTGTTTAGTCTTACATTTGTTGCGCTCCAATCAAATAGGAGTTAACATGGTAGGCTATTTCCGTAACGTAATGTTTTTTTCAAACACGTTATAAAAAATTTTATGAGCAGAAATGATTTCATGCTGTCAGGCACCCCCACTATTTTATTTTGGCCATAACTTGGTAATTCCTAGACTATTTGCGTAACGTTTTACATATTCTTTGTCAGCAAACCCTAAGGAACCCAAATATGCGAATTTAATGGAGCCAATATGCATTTTCTTCTAGGATAGTCGTGCTGTTACTACCTTCTCACTTCCAAACTTGAGGGTGTCTGGGTACTGTCATGTTTTCAAACGTAAACCGGTATAATGTCATAATTCCCAATAAGCGTTTTTCAGGATTTTAAAACCTAACTCTGGTATCTTCTTCTTCTTCTTCCGTCCTTAGCCAACGACCGTCAAAGCAGTCAGTGGCCATTACGCCTAGTGGCGTCTTAGGGCAACAGCAGATAGGTTTTCTTTGCCATTGTTTCCCATCACGCCTAGTGGCGTCTTTAGGGCAACGGCAAATCAACCCATTTGCCGTTGTTTCCGTAATCGAAGTGACTGGCAAACGGGTGATCAGCCCGTTGGTTAACTCTGGTATGGGTAGTGAATTTTATCACTGTCGATTTGAAATAAAGTTAGTGCATGTGGCCTTACACGCGTGATGGCAGCAATTGTGTATTGCGCGACGCATGTTTAGTGTTGCATGTGTCCTTGCTTTCTGCCTCTCCCTTCTCTCTATCCTTTAGTCCATCTGTCTTTTAGTTACGCCGTGTATGGAATGAATGAAATATTAAATCTAGGTCATTGATCAGCTTGCGTATCTCAAGGTTTTTCCAAGAAATACAGTACATGTTTCATTGAAGAAAGCGTGCCGCGACACAGTAGGCTTTTACTATCAACGTGAAAGCGTTACAATTTGCCGACGAAGTAGAAAACAAGGGGATTTCGAGTACAGTCATTGTGACAGCACTGTTCTTTACCATTCTTCTTTCCTTTTATTAAATTTATTTGTTAGGCTTTACATTTACGTTTTAATTTATATATGGGGATTAGAATAATTCACGACAATAGCCACTTTGAGAATAATAGTTGAACAAAGTCTGGAATGGAATTCACCACTATACATCGGATTTGTGGACTACGAAAAGGCATTTGACAGTGTAGATACAGAACCACTTTGGAAATTGATGAGGCATTATGGAGTTCCCCTGAAGATCATTAATTTAATAAAGAAAACATATGAAGACATAACATGCAGAGTTCTCCACGAAGGACAGCTTACAGAACCGTTTGGGATAAGAACGGGAGTGCGACAGGGATGCCTCTTGTCTCCATTTCTTTTCTTACTAGCAATAGACTGGGTTATGAGATCACCGACAACACACAACAGAAATGGAATCCAGTGGACTCTGACTAAGCAGTTGGATGATCTGGATTTTGCTGATGACTTGGCTCTTCTGTCCCGTAACCGTAATCAGATGCAGGACAAATTGAAAACACTCGATGAGAGGTCACAGCAATTGGGTCTGAAAATACACAGAGAAAAGACAAAAATAATGAGAATAAATGCAGGTAATGATAACATGGTTGAACTTGAAGAAACACCAATACAAGATGTAAAATCTTACACATATCTTGGCAGCAATATAGACAAAGTTGGAGGGACAGACAGTGATATCAAAATAAGAATACAAAAGGCAAGAGGAGCTTTCATTGCATTGGGAAATATATGGAGATCAAGAGAAATCGGATCCAACACGAAAATAAGAATCTTCAACTCAAATGTGAAGTCAGTCCTATTGTATGGCTCTGAGACATGGAGAACAGCAAAGACAACAACCAAAAAGCTACAGACTTTCATAAATGGATGCTTGCATAGAATAGAAGGATTAAAATGGTATGACAAGGTTACCAACGTGGAACTGAGGACAAGAACTAGACAAGTGCCAGTGGAACAAGAGATGAGAAGAAAATGATGGCGATGGATTGGACACACACTGAGGAGACCTGTTGATAGCATTACAAGGCAGTCCTTGTTCTGGAACCCCCAGGGCAAGAGAGGTAGACCAAGAAGCACATGGAGAAGAGAGCTGGAAACAGAGGTGAAAATGATGAGGAAAACGTGGAAAGAACTTGAGATGATGGCACATGACAGGAGGACTTGGCATGTGTTTATTGAAGGCCTATGCTCCTTTGGGAGTGGAGGGTTATGAGAGAGTTATAAAAATGAATAATTCTTTAACAAACAATAGTCATCATCGAGTGATGTTATTGAGTTAAAAATTGGATAGTTCTCTTGACAGCTTTTATGTTTTTACTTAGCTGCCAATGAGTTTTTCTGCCCTACTCCAGCTGATGTTTGGTTCTTTGTAGATAGATGACTGGATGACACTCATCACTGGTCAAGTTTGAAAGTTGTAGAACGTGCCAAGATGTGCCAGGGAATAACTACCAAGCTGGTCCCGCATCTCTAAGACCCGTCTGATGATGGTGTCTAGCGTCGACTTCAGGCCACTTATACCCTCACTTGTTCCAGAGATAGTACCCTCATCTGGTACCACCAACTAGTATCACAAAAGAGAACAAATACCCTCTTGAGTATTGTGTTTTCCTGACACACACTTATGTGCCCCCCTCTTTTCATTGCACCATCCCATCTGCCTCAGAACGTTTACCTTTGCTGAGAATTAATATTAATCCCGTTGAGCGGAAAAACATTCATTACTTTTAGGTTGAATAGATTTATATTTACCTTTACATTGGTTGAAAAGGTTAATAATATAAATTGAATATGTGTACATTTACATCTACACTGGTTGAAAATGTTAATAATATAGATTATGTACATCATTTCTTTCATCATTCACTCTCTGCTCCATATGGAACTTGGGATTACCTCTGCTTTTGGTTCTCTAAGAAATTAGCAATAAAGCAGTCACCAGCCCTTGCAGTGTTGGTTCATGAAATCATCATTCTATATGCTGAGGTTGCCAGCCTCAAATGACTTGGATATCCACTAGCAATTTTCACATATTAATATTCACATGTCAGTATATACATATTAGTTCACATGTTAATAATGCAAAATATAGAATTTAAAATGTACAACTTGCGCCAGTCTTTAGGCTAACAGACTGCTGGCTCAGATAAATAGTTTAAGGCAGCTTGACAATGCCTCTTTCACGTGGCCTGGGGTGTTGTTATTTTAGCAATAAGTTCCCACTTTGACTTTGTGTTACAGTTTCCTCAGATTTTGGTTTTCCTTGTTAAAATAGTAGTTTTCCTGGGCTAAGTCCTCAAGCTGCTCAAACAAGGTCCGGTCTGGTAAATGAAATCTGCTGCTATTCTTAACAATGGCAAGGTCTGGTTGTCTTCTTGGCGTGAGGTGAATTTTTACAGTGTTCTAAAGTGTCAGGTTATATTACACTTCGCTCCCCCCGCAGTACTTTGTTACGATTTAGGTAGGGTCCAATCAGGAATTTTGTTCTTCCAATGTTTCGAATGCCCTCCAATCATTTCAAAACCTGTGTGTTTTGGTGGGGTAATTCAAAATATTTCCACTAGGAAATTTCTGTGCGTTAATGCAAAGGTCATGTCTTCCAAATATGGAAGTGAGATTTCCATACTATTCTCGTCAGTGATTACAAATAACTACTTACTTTTATCTCAAGTAATATCTTCGTAAAAATTCTGCCGGAAGCTTATTACAACATTCCGACTGTCAAGTGCGAGTCTGAAATCTATCCACCAGCGGATGAATTATCGCCCGGCACACCTTAGGTAAACACAACTGTCGGACACCATACTAAAACTGACCGACCCATCTGGGTTTTTTTACCTGTGCCTAATCTTAGCAAAACCGAGAAGCTTAAAGCAACATGACGAATTATCACCGAAGGGAGTGTACAATTGATTAGAAAATGGCTAATATCTGCTTGATAGCAGAGAAAGAAAATGTGCCGACCACTGAAAATTTCACGTTATCGGTACTCGCAACAAATGTAATTCACTACTGCCGGAGAGGACAAGAGATCGACCCAAACTTATGTGACAGGGCTCTGAATCTAGACTAGTACTGTCTACAGCATATATAGCAATAAACCAATAGCAGTAATGAACACAAGTTGTTTAACAATCTCTGTACACTGTATTCACACTACTAAAAATACAAATAATAATATGATGCAGCCAGCGACGTGCTTATCCTACCTAAAGTACAAAGTGGATAATTATGAAATATTGGTATAAACAAACTCATTCTGGCACTGGACAGTCATAGCCATCCATGAACAAAATAATCATCAACTCTCTCCCATAAACGTGGCCGTGCTGCTCCGCCTGTCACCTTTGCTGTCCCACTGACAGCAATACCCTGACCTTTCCTTCACCACCAATCCAAATAGTCCCTTTCATTCTCACCTGACACAGTTTCGTGTTGTTAGCCCCACAACACTCTACTGACCATCACTCATCTTATGACTGTCATTCCATACCTATTCCCGGGTGAGCACAGATGGTTCATAGCTGTCAAAACTGCTTCTATGAATGTTTTCCATTCATACCGTAGCCATCCATGTTGGACCTTCCAAAGCATGAACTGAGAGTCTGGCACAATAACTGCCCTTGTTAATGAAATTTCAGACAGCTACCTTAGGGCTGCAGTAGCTTCCTCTACCTCCATTGTCACGTTGGAGGTTGTTGTCATGTAAGCCCTGCTATATTCAGCGACAATCCTGCCCTTTGCCCTAGCAGAGAAGCCCCAACCTGATTTTCCACTACAGAATACAGACCCATCAGTGTGCACAATAGCATCATCATCCACGGCGTGATCATTTGTCAGTTGATTAATTTCCAGCTCTGCTTTCCTATTGTCCCAAAGCTGTGCACTCTCTACCAAGGCTGATGATGACTGTTGAGGATTGCTTCATGTCTGCAGCATGGCGCATTCCTCAAATGATTATATCTCCGCGACTGATGTCGATGATTGTTTCATGCTTACAGACATTTGGATTTGTCGACGATCCGAATGGCTGTATCATGGAACACCTCAAACGAATAGAGATATATCTCATCGACCGACGTCGATGATTGTTGCATGTGTGCAGGCATTTGAGTTTTGGCCGACTCGAATTGCTGCACCATGGAACATCGCAATTGAATATAGTAACGACAAGTATGCATATCACTATGCATGACGCGTATGTCTTTGTAAGGTCATTCGACGTGTGGGCTTCGGCCCCAACGGCAGCGTATGGCATGTGTGGCCATTGCCACTATACATTCGACTTGTGGGTTTTGACCCGAAGGGCAGTGTGTTTCAGAAGTGTGGCCATTGCCACTGATATTGTGTGGTACAACCACTTTTTAATTGTGTGGCTGGGAAGCCATTTGAGCAGTGTATTTCTTGAACCAAACGTAAGTCGTCGTATGAATAACGCAGTTTGCATAATTATGGCAGATTAGCCCGGCGTGGTATGCCAAAGGAACATTATGTTACTAGCAATAGTGTAAGACTAGTATAGATGGATATTGTACAGCTAGCGGCAAGCGTAAGCCTAGTGTAACGGATATTAAACGACTAGCAGTAGACGTAAGCCTAGCATAATAAGTGTATTGAAAAACTAGCAGGATAGTTAAGTCTAGTGCAACAGGCAATTGTATAAACTAGCGATGGGAGTAAGTCTAGTTAGCCTCTGAATTTATGCCAAAGGACATTGGCCGTTAAAAGGAACTGACCTCTAACCAGAACTCTAGATAGAGATTGTGAACATGTGCTTATGAAATAATGAGAACTCTTACAGATCGTATATGAATGTGATGTGACTTTTGTTCCCATGTAGTTGGTGTCTGCTCATGGTATGAAATTACTAATTAAATATTTTGAGTCGTCAAAATCACAGTCTTATCAACTATCGTATTCGGAGTTGAGTTAAATGCTATTCATCTTCAACTAATCATGACCAGTGATGATTAATGTCTTAAAACGCTGCATCTCACACTGCCAATATAATCAATAAGACAAGAGACTCATACAGGTCAGTCAAGGGTCGAATATTTAATATGAAATACATTCAGCACAGAATGTATCACAAGGGTTAAGCAGACATTATCGATACCAACGAACAGTATTACGGAATCCTACAAAAGTGATAAGAACCCGAGGGACTTTGACTCTATAAACTGAATACGCATATAATAACTTGGTCATCCACAAATACTAGAAGTCATCGAAGCACCCATAACACACCTGACTTACTCTTCAAATTTCCCGTGGGGTCCCGAGAGTTGCCCTTGCCCTTAACATCCATGACTTGCCTTAATGGTAGTTCGTCTAGTTCATCATCACCTTTTCCTTAACTCTTGGAGCCACCACCAATTTCAGGGCCTTGACAATCAGGGCTATCTCCTTTAGATCATACAAGGAGAATCTCAGCACTGTGGTCACCTGTCTAATAGTTGCCTTCTGCCTGCACCATCCATGACATCCCCATCTTTATTCTTGCTCCCTTAATGTCAGCTATGTTCCTTAATGTCAGCTGAAGGTTAGGCATTCGATCTCACTACACAGGAGATCAGAAAAATAATGAAATAATAAATAGCTATTATCATCAAGTATATTCACTGTGCTTTTCCTTGTCTACCCTGAGCCCTATGCGAAGTGGGAAAAAAAAGTCTGAACTCCACCACTGCAACTTGGTGGCAGGAAGCCTACAAAAAGCAGTCACATGCCTGTGCAGTGGCAGAGGCTGTGTCAGTACCGTGACAAGCTCTGAGTACCGTGGCGGGTGTCTGAGTGAATATTTTTGTTTGTTTTTGTGCAGGGAAAAGCAGGCATCATGCAGGTTCAGGGTTTTCTTACTTGTACATGCACATTTGATGGAACAACTCCATCAGGAAGGGCAAAGCAGTGAAAGTTTCTCCTCCCTTAGATCAACAAGGAGAATCTCAGCACACTTGCACGTTAAGTTCAACTAGTTTTTTTTTTTTGTATCACTGGCGATGGGATCCCAATGTGTGTTTTACATTTTGGTTGGAATTTCACATCTCTATAAATATTCAGGTTGTTTTGACCTGGGTGGTGGCATTTAATCATTTTCCTAGTGGTTACAACACCGCTCTGGCGTTCAACACCGCGAGCACCCGGCACTTTGATTTTTCGCCAGGGCAGCGACCGTATGGCTTGAGGATTTTTTTCGACGGGATAGCGCATTTGGACTGGATTTCCAACATTTGTCGTCGACCAGGGGGAGCTCCTTAGATGCAATGGGTACCTCCGCAACGGAGAGTTGTGCCTGAATGGCGAGGGACACCTGTCTCTGTACAAGAAATAAAGTACTTAAAATCAATTTGTTGACATAAAATAATAACCCTTATCCGAGAAGGTTAGGCATTCGATACAGGGTGATTGAGAAGTCACCTTCTATTTTTAAATCGTTATTTCTTCACCCTATGTCCCACTAATTTGTATGAAACAAACATGAATAAAGACAGTTAACTGCCATTCTATTAAATAAAATTCTACCGCATTATAATTACAACTCATCATGAGATCCTGTTTGTTCAGCACATGATTTCAAAGCAGGAGAGGAATATGGTCATTTTAAATAAAAATAAATAAAACTTATTTGTTCTTCTTCTTCTCGTTCGCTGTTGTTTAGAAAACCACTCCGGTTTTGGATGTAAAAAATTTTCCATCAAACAGCTTTGTGTGGATGTGCGTCTCTGTGGGCCAATGTTCAGTTCGCAATTGACTAAGCATGTGGCAGTCCTGTTGCTGTCTGGAGTGTCCACACCCAGGGGTGATACCTTTCAGTCTGAATAAGTGGACTGTTCAGTCTGGTCCGCCATCACCTGTTTTGCTCGATCAAGATATTGAGCCATCTCTGATGGTGCGAATGTGAGTGTTGGAAAAAAACAGGTGTGAGGTCCTGCAACCCTTCCAACCTTGAAGTTTTTATGAGGGCCATGACATTGACTAGGAAAAACGCATTGTAGTCGGAGCTTATGGACTTCTTAAAATTTCAGGATTCAGACAGGGTGGATTCATTTTCTTTGTGATAGCCGGTTCTTCACTGCTCTGGTTGCAGATCCATCAGTATATTTGTCCATGCTTCTCTGGGGTATACTTCAATCATGTCACTTTGGAGAGTATTTACCCTGCTTTGCAGGTTATGGAGCCTACAAAAAGATGTCACATGGGAGGCTCTTGTTATCAGTGATGTGGTAGTTCATCCTTGGTTTCTGTAGAGTGCTTGTCTTTACATAATGGATTGTCAGTACCGCTTGCAGGGTCAAGCTCATTTTAGTGATTTTTTTACCTTGTGGCGGCACCCTGTGATCAACCGAAGCGCTTGAGTGAATATTGGTTCTGTTTGATTTTTTGTGCTGATCCGGGCTAAAAAGCAGGCACTTTCTTTAGTGTTGTTTCGTTAGCATGCAGGTACATGGATGGGTTTTTTTCGCTTTACTCTGTACATACCATTTGATGGAACACAGTATCTCTCCTGGTCTTTGTTGAACATTATCTAAGGAAGCACCATCCATTCCTTATGCTGCTGTGTCTGCTTTTGACAAAGCAGTTCTACACACCACACCAAAGTTTCCACTCATTCTGCAATCGTGGATGAGTCATTGATGGATTTTCAACAGGGTAACAATACTCAGTCATCACTTGCACGTGACCTTCCATAGTGACTCTTGCTTTCCGATTGTGTAGGAACGGACTTCCATTTTCTCATATTACCCTTGATTCCGTTTCCTTTGCAGTTTTTTTAAAAGTATTTTTACAGATGGGTATTCATTTTTACATTGTTCGTGTGATGTTTAACCATTGTCTTACATACACAGCTTTTAGGCTTTTGGTCTGTAGCTGGTGGCCTTCCTGTTTATTTATTTCTGTGAGCGCCTATCTCCATATCTGTTGTTTGTGTAAATTTCCAAATTTCTGTATATCCTAGTTGTTTTAGCATTACTTGAGACCGGGGGTGATCTTTAAGTTTGCTGTTTTTTAACTCGTCCATATTGAAAGTTTGGGAGTCCGCGACTGTTTCCATTAGCGTAGTAGTGGATTATTACTTGACGAATGTCTCTGTCTGCGTAAATTGACGGAGATGTTACTTTCACTGTAGGATCAATATGTCTGCTGCTTGTTTGGCGGTATATAGTTTCCCTGCATCGTCTTGTAATGGTTTGTCACGTTGAGAATTGTTATCGTCATTCAATTTTTAGTGAGTTTCCACAACTTTCTCCCTTCCTTTTCAAGGGTTTATATGTTTTTTTGCTTCTCTCCTCTGGGCTTCTAGCTTTCCTTTAATGAATTTTGCTTTTGGCTTTTGAGCATGATATGGTTTGAAGGAGTTGTACCTCTGCGTCGACATGTAGGTTTTGTATATCGGACCAGGGACAATATGGTACATAGTTCTTTATCGCTCCTCGGTAGTCTCCTTTGCTGCCTTGAGCATTATTAAAATGCAGATGGGTTATGTCCTGTCTAGTAATATCGTAAGAGTATTTGCTCTGATAAATGGCGCTTTTTTATAATTCCATCTTGGCTGACTTCTGTAATAATTGTTCTATTAATTTTGATGAATACAGGACGATGATCACTTCCACCGAGTTGTTCTACTATTTCCCTTTCACTATCCCAGCCAAATCAGGTGTGCAGAACATAAGAATGCCAATCTGGAGTAAAAGGTTGGAGATCATTCGCCTAGAAGGGTTAGGTTAGCGTCTTGCCAGCTAACGCCCCTTCTATCTAGCTGGTTGTAAGCTTTGGGAAAAAAGGAAAATGGGGAAATCTATTAGTCATGTTCAGTGGTTTGTCATTGGGAGTATTTATCCAGTTCCAGAGTGTTATGTTTTGAGATTACTTGGTATTCTGCACCTTCTTTATATGTCTTTTAATAGCGTTGAGGTTATTCCTTATCAGTGTTAGTATGCCACCCTCTTGTCTTTTCTGTCACTAGCATTGATGTATCTTAAAATGTTTTCCTTCCTGTAGGTGGGGTTTCTTGTATGCACATATGAATTTCTTTAAAGGGATTCTCTAGTTAACTTTTTGTTGTTGACTCCCTCATCCAATGCTGACATTCAGAATCTGGTTAAACTTTTCTTCCCGCATTTATAAGGAACCTCCAGTATCTGAGGGTGGATTCATCATGAGAATCCCTGCTCCTGCCTTGTTCAGCACATAACGATAATTTTTTGACATCTGTTGTGTAGACATATTAAACCAAAGCGGGTTGCATGGTACCATGGTTGCTGGTGCGCCTCCTGGCCTGGTACATCTGACTTCAGCACCTGTTTCTTAAGGCAGAGTGTGCTCATGCCTCCCCCTCTGGCTGGGGGATTTGATTTTGCCTTTACCTCGTTTGCTGTCCCATCTTGCCTCCCGCTGGGGTTGATACCCAACCTTCGGCAAGATTACTGGGTATAACGGGGTCCACCACGAGTAGGTGAGGTAGACTTGGGCAGGAGAGGCTAAGAGACATGTTGAGTCTTGTATTGCGCATCACTGCCCCATTTGGACCCCTACTTATTTGTTAAATGGCAGTTATTGTTCGTTGTTGTGACATTTCTTTCACTCATATCCAATGGATACACGTGAGGACATACCCATTTAAAAATAGGAAGTGGTTTTTAAATCACTGTGTACATAAATAGTGATGTATCTAATTCTGATAAAACTCTTTGCCTCCTCGAAAGTCAGGCTGAGGTAGCTTACCACCTTCCTGTACCAATCTGTCAGCCTCTTCATTGCCGGAGATGTTACAATGAGATAGGATCCTTTGGATCACAACTCTTTTGAACCGTTGACATAGTTTGTGGAGCACTACTCTTAGGTCATCCAGGTCTGCATTATTTTGGCTTTTCAATGATGCAATTACTGACAGTGCATCGGTAAAGAAAGCAACTTGTCTCTCTGTGCTTTCCTCTGACTTTATAACCTCTGCTGCAGTTCTCAAGGCCTCTGCCTCTGCTCTGAAGTTCTTGAGAATAGCCCTGTTGCCACTGACAGCTTTTTTTGTGCACCAGTGCTTAAGCTCAGAAAAACACCTCCACCTCCATTTTCTGCTGCGTTTGTTGCTGATCCATCTGTGAATGCATGGGTCCAGGTGTTGCATGGGTAATGTTTCTCTGTGTATTTTGTCGCTGTGGATTTTCTCTCTGTTGCAGTCTGGCACTTCTTTCTTTCATTTCCAGGAATGTTTTCTATCGTTTCAGGGAAGTGATGTTGTTTCCAGACTGGAAGCTTGTGTGCAGTGTAGATGGGTTTAATTGTTGATATTGCATTTATGGAAACTGCTCTCATCTGTGGTTTGGCTGATTCTACAAAGTTGCTTAAGAGCTTTTATTCTATGGCACATTAGATGGTCTATTAGTCTCTTGAATTTTTCAGCTTCTTGCTGGGCCCTGCTGTCTCTTATGTCCTCCATTGACTGGAGGCATGTAATCTTTTTGAGTTCTTTTATGGGTGTTGTCTTCATGCCTCCTGTTATAATTCTGATTGCTTGATTTTGGATTCTGCCAATTTTATCGAAGTTTGATTTGGCTGCTGTTGCCCATGCTGCAATGCCAAATTCTAGGACTGGTCTCACTCGCCCTGTGTATAATGTCTTTATTACTTTCTCATCTGCACCCCAGCTGTTCCAGCAAGTTTTTTCATAATTGCCATTCTTTGCCTTGCTCTCATCCAGTTTCTTTCAACTTGTTTTTGTCTAAGTCAGATGACGATCAAAAGTAATGCCTAGGTAGTTTGGATTTTCATCTAGATGTAGATTTTCCCTGTTTGGCACTAGTTTGGAACTCTGTGGTTTATTCAAGAGGGAAAACACTGTTTATGTTTTATCTTCATTGGCCATGTTTTGGCTCTCTCTTCCAGTGATGTTAGTTTTCTTGCTGCATCCGAATGTGTGCAGTAGTGATATACTCTTCAGAAATCCACAAGGCTAATCTGCGAAGGAGGCATTGTGTGTCGTTCTTGGAATATTTTTTGTTATGTCATTTATGTATTCAAAGTACAGAAACAAATGGGATGCAGAGCATCCAGGTCACATACAAAATGATGCATACTACCAGCTCAACAGAAGAGAACAAGTGGTAATCTTCAGACTTTGCACGAGCCACAACAAATTGAGATACCATCTATTCAACAAGCTAAAGATAGGAACTACCTTACTTACTTACTTACTTAGTCGTTCCCCTTCTACCGTGAGGTGTAGAGGTTTGGAAGAGAGAGCGCCAGACCATTCTATCAGCTGTCTTCTTCCTGGCCTGGTTCCATTCTAGTCCTCGGTCCTTCAAAGATTGTCTAATGTTGTCCTCCCAGCGGACTCTGGGTCGTCCTGGAGGTCTGGATCCCTGGCTCTTTGTTTCCCATGCTTGTCGTGGTAGCCGATCTTCTCCCATTCTGCAGACATGGCCAAACCATCTTAGTTGGGACTGTTCTATTTGGGTCTGCAGCGGATGGGATTTTAGGCCTTGACGGATCGTCTGGTTGTGGACCATGTCTCTTCTTGTTACTTCAACCACTTTCCTCAAATACCTCATTTCTGAGGTTTGGATCTGGCTTTTGTGGGTTGTAGTCATTGCCCACGACTCGCATCCATATGTCAAGACTGGGACATAGGTGGAGCGGTGTACAGCCATCTTCGTTTTCTTACCAACCTCTTTCTTGCTGAGGAATCCACGATTTATGGCCTGAAAAAGTCTCCCAGCCGCTGCTTTTCGAGTGGCCAACTCTTCTTTGATGCCTCCCTTTCGGTCTATAATAGCTCCGAGATATTTAAAGTGGTCGACCTGCTCCAGGACCTGTTCTCCCAACTTAATCTGATGTTTTCTTTCTTCTCGTGATATCACCATGGATTTTGTTTTAGAGCTGCTTGTGACCATCCCTCTCTTCTCCGATAGGAACTACCAATGAGTGTAAATGTGGCACTGATAAAATGACTGCTGAACATCTGCTTCAAAGATGCCCAACATATGTGGAATAGAGAAAGTGTATATGGCAGAGCACAGTACTATTCGTGGAAAAGTTCTATGGAGATGCAAATAGCCTCAAGCTGACTACTGCTTTCTTTGAAAACATTCAAGTAGACACCTGAGGGTGTATGAATAAGAAGGAAGAAGAAATAGTGTTGCCATTTTGGCTCGTGTGTGTTTTTGTGTGTGTGTGTGGTTCAGCTGCTTTCAAACATGATATTTTATGTCATTTCCACATATTACATTTAGGTGTTCACAAATTTATTGTTTGTTTGGCGAAAGATGTAGGAATTATTGATTAATGATAATGGGTCATCCACTTTTATTCTATGCAATAATAGAATGTGTGGACTATTTTTCTTCTGCTTTTCAGTGCATTTGGTAGAACAATAAAATTCGTCCTTAAAACTTGTTTTTTTCCTTTACTTGATTCCTCCCTTCATTTATTGCTGCCATAAATTCTTTGTTATTAAACCTGGTTTTTTGCAAGTCAGTATTCTCAGACTGAAAAAAGACAGTGCTGAAATGAGCAAATATATTTCCTGTTTGATCCATTTTTATAAAAAATAAATTTTTTTTTTTTAAACTGGGCTTCAGGTACTTTGTAACTGAGTTCAATATACTTGTGCAATTTACAAACACAGAGTCTTCTGCACATTTTGTAGATTTGTAACAGCAGAATCAGTCAATGATTATCTGGATTGCAGTTTTCCCTGGATAATATTGATGTATCAGAATGTACAGACTTTGGGTTCAAGTATAGCAAAGTTTGCTTTCATCTCTGCAGTTATTCAGTATAAGCCCTTTGCCCCTACTTTTAACCAGTATTGCAAATTGGGCTACATATAACAGTATTGGAATAGTTTGAGAAGCAAAGAATATGTTGATTGGGACACTTTGGAGGAATGAATCCTAGCAGCCAGAAGCATGGGCATGTAGCTTGAAATTGGAAGAGAACAGAGTAGAGGATGGTCCTCAAGAAGACGGTTCAAGGATGTGACAGAAAACAACAGCAAATCTGGCTGAGATGCATGCACTGTTTTAGAAGCCAGCAGACAGCCCTACGTGAGATGCCTCAGGGCTCAAGCAGTAGCTAAATGTAAGAATGAGTAACATTATTCTAACATTTGCTTGAAGCAGTTATCTGTATCATTGACATACATAAATACAAGGTTTACATTTGCGTCCTGAAGTATCATTTACAGATTTGAGCTCGTATGTTTGAGAGCCTCTGGCATAGAACTAACATTTTTAACAAGATAATTGACAAGAAACAGACAACTAGTGGTAGACAGATTAGTTTAAATTGTGACAAAAAGGTAAAAGTAGTTCCATATATACTGCTGCAGGAGAGTAAAGTGTTAGAGACTTCACTATACTAGGTTCAGCATCAAGAGGTGGGGTGACCAGTTCCCTTTCTCATTTCCTTTTCCTTCCCTAACTCAAGAGCATAGTCAGGCACCCATTTACAGCTGGGTAGACTAGAACATGTCGATACAGTTAATTGAACCCGGCACCTTTTGCAGCGAAAGAACAGCACTCTGACCACTGTCAATCAGACGCTCTAAACATCGACAGCTGCAAGATATTGTTGTAGTTTAACTAGGGCTGCTGAGCTTCTTGCTCTTTTGCAGCCAATACCAAGTTGAAGACTCCTTGGCAATATCTACACTTTAGATCTTAGCTTTTCTTGTGGCTTTTCTGCCATTCCAAAAATGCTGAGTTGAAGTTGTGAGCTGCAGTTTCTCCAGCTTGGTTTGCATTTAAAGGATCATCACATCTGGTCCCAAGCTGTGAGGTAAGAATAGTGTGGCATACTGTGCATCTCCCACCATCCAACTATGCAGAGCTAACATACTGTGCTATGGTTCAGGGCTCTCCTAAGGAATTGTCACGTCCTGCACAGAGCCACTTCTCAGCTCACACTGCCCACCACTGGGTCCATAGTGAGATCATCCTGCATGCAGTCAACCAGGTCAAAGTCGGAGACTCACGTCTGGGGCGCAAGTGACTTCTCCAAGCTTAGTGTACAATGCTGGGTTCTCAACAAGTTTCACCACAGGGGGAATCCCTGGAAGTGTGTGGATGATTTCAAGAGTCAGTGAGGGTGTAATTAGTCTCACAGACAAAGGTTCACTTCCACATTTGTATATTGTAGCATTGTGTATAGCTGGTGGTCATATAAAGATGACTCCAGATATGTCTTCATGCTTACAGCTGCATGATAAAGCTTATGGTAGTTATTTCTGTGGAAATGAGACTGTTAGTATCACAACACCAGAGGCAGTTGCAGCAGCATAGTGATGGAAGTAACATAAACACTTCCTGTACAGTAAAAGTGGAAAATTTGTGCTGCCAGTTTGGCTGGGTAAATGAAAAAATGTAATGTGTTTTAATAGGATAACAGAAATTGCCTACATTTCAGCCACAAGTCCTTCGTTAGGGACAAACTAATGAAAACAGGAGAGAATAGAAAGCGAGAACTGAGTAAAATATAAATAAATAAGTAAAAATGATATGACCTGTAAATGGAGATTTTCACTCTTTTGGGGTCTAGTATGGATAAACATTTTTTTTAAAGCAAAAGGTGAAATTTGGTACCTGAAGGGCCTTGAGAATAACGTATTTTTTGCTTTATTAGGGAGAATAAGAGCTGCTTTTTCGGGTTTTCTGTCAAATAAGGAGGATTTTGGACATTCTTGATAGGTGGAAAATTAGAGACAAGGAGTAAGGAAAGAAAGAGAAATCTTGGTTTCACAACCTAGGAAAATGTGCAGTGCTGACTTCTGACTGAAGATCATCTTTGGAGAAAGAAGAATGGAGATCCATGGCAGTCAGCATCTACAAAGAAGAAGACATGTGCAGATGATAACGACGATGATGGTTTTGGTGTTGGTAAAATTATTGATAATGATGAAAAATATTGAAATTAAAATTTAAGATTTGTATGACAACAGAAAAGTGCTGAAAGCCATCTGTTTATTTAAAATTATTGATATGAATGGAAGGAAAGGCGATATTTAAGGTATCAACAGTCACAAATTGTTGACTGCAGATCTTTGACAAGCACAAGAGTTTTCTTTTAAATGTTTCAGCCCAGTAAATATTTTATCAGAAAGGAGTTGAGTTTTGCGACAGTCCTACTTCCGAAATCGGCGAGTATCTGCCTGAATGGCAAGAGGACACCTGTCATTGTACAGGGAAAAAAGGGTTACTCACGTAAAATTAGTCCCAGGTTAGACATATTAACCGGAGATTTTGCCTCAAGTAAAAGCGGGCGTGCGGGAAAAAAAAAAAGTGACAGTCCTGCTGGTGACTTTATGGCATTCATTTCCAGACATTGTACACTTAGGTTGTTGCTTCAAACTATCATGATCATCACAAGGCTAGCAAGCAGTACTACTGTTACATCATCATCACCACTTTCCTTTGCGCTCCTAATGGAGCGTGGTACCAACACTGCAGCTGGTTTCCTGGCAGGAAGCTTGCACCAAGCATTCACACACATGTTCTTGTAACAGTGGTTAACTGTGGGAATTTGTTTTTACATGATGAGGTTGCCAGCCCCATGCACAACCTCGTATTAGTCACCTCATATGACATGCCTGTTACAAGGCAGTCCTTGTTCTGGAATCCACAGGGAAAGAGAGGCAGAGGTTGACCAAAAAACACATGGATGAAAAGAAGTAGAAACGATGAGGAAAACATGGAAAGAACTTGAGCTGATGGCACGTAATAGGAGGACTTAGCATGTGTTTGCAGAAGGCCTATGCTCCTTGGGGAGCTAAAAGGTATTGATTGATTGATGCTGTGTCTGGAACTACACAGAGGGCACTGCTGTTCCAGACTAGAGCATAAAGCCGGCTGCTAGCAGTGTGTGATTTAATGCTGTACCTTATCAAACATTTCTTGGATGTAAGTTTCAGCTTAGAAACCCAAAGATGGCAAGTGTTATCTATATGTTAACATGGTCTGTGATATGTTGGCTGTACTTAATATGTAAAAGGTAAAGGTAGTCCCAAAGCAGATACTGCACTAGGGGAGGAGAAGTGTTAGAGACTTCACTATACTAGGTCCAGCACCGAGAGGTGGAGTGACCAGTTGCCTTGCTCACTGCCTTTCCTTTCCATAGCTCAGTAGCAAAGTCAGGTATCCATTTACAGCTGGGTAGACTGGCGCATGGCAGTACCATGAATCGAACCCAGCACCTTTGCCATGAGAGACCAGCGCTCTAACAACTCTGTCAATCGGACACTCACTTAACTATAGTGGACATTTTTATGTGGGCAACCCGTGTTATGACCATATGGTTTTCATCAGGGATGAGACATATTAAAACAGCATATAAATGTGCTAAAATATGCAGATTAAAAAGTTGGTGTGGTAAAACCCAACATCGTTCAGGAATAGTTATCATTTGGTATTAGATTTTGGTCTATAACTTGTCTCAGTGGAGGAGTCCGTGTAACATGCTGAAAACTTGACTGTGTTGATTTTCAATATAATTCTTTATTTTTTATTTTTCCATTTTGAGACACAAGCAGAAGCTACAGTTATTTTTCATTGACAGTTGCTATTATAACATTACTGTTTATCATTTATCATTTAGGTTTTTTAAAAGTTAACAGATGTAAAGATATCATTCTTCAGCACTCACTTGTAGAGACATTCCTTTTCAGTAATCACGCTTGTTTTATGTGTGCAGTTTAGCATGTGCCTTGCGTTTATTACTGACATTTGGAAAGATTTATCGATGCACGAATGATCACATGTTTGCACTGCAGTCAGGGGTGTTTGTCATTTTATGATAAATCTTTTAGGTTCACTGTGATTGTTGTTTAGATGTTCACAGGTGTAGTAGCTTGCACATTATTTGGTCACATCTGGCCTGCAGATGCATATAATTTAATATCCTGTGGAGTTCGCTTATGTTATGGATGCTTAAAATAAGAGGTTTCTTGCTGTTCTTTAGCTCAGGGGCTGCCAACTTTTATCTTCACAGAGCGCAAGCACATTCCTGAAACTTACTTTGCAATCAATGTTTTTTTTTTTAGGGGAATGGTTCTGTAACATCAGCATTTAGTTTTATCATGTGTTGCCTCCCCTTGCTCTGCAGTAGTGGTCCAACAGTGGCCAAAACCTAGAGCATCTAATGTGGGTCTTCAAAGGTGTCTACCTTCGCACAAGATTACTCTTGGCAGAGTTGTTGATAGAAGGATAATGATGCTTCTACCTTGAGGGAGCTTCCACAAGATATTTCAGAAGTCAAGAACAATGCTGAATGAGTCTGGGCACGTAAACTTTATATCTGACCCGCTGCCTTTTGTGGAGATGGATTATCTTCTAATTAGCTCGTTGAAGCCTTCATCTGATTTAACTCAGCGAAATTCCTCTTATTATTGGCTCTTCAGATGTAGATATAACTACATATAGTAAAATCAGGATTCACATGTGTGCTTTTCACTCTGTAATAATTAATTCAACTATGAATTTATTATTATTAACACAACATATAACACATCTAATGATCAATTATTTTGGAACAAATGGAAATAAATATGAAATGGTAATTATGAGAAATTATGGTTCATCATAGATCTCGGCTTGAGAGATGCAAATATAGTCTTTTGATTTAGCCTGCTAAAAAAATTTAACTTAGCTTCCAAATTGCTGAAATGATGGTGCTGCTGGTTCCATCACTTCTTCTCTGTTACAAGGGCACGACTCCAAAGTATTCTAGAGGTAACCACTTCTGGTCAAGGCAGGGGATCTTCACCAGCCATGGGATGTAGGTTTCACGTGTCAATCTCAAGCTTTGAACCACAGACTAGTACAGCTGGTAACGTGAGTAGAACCTCAAATGGTCTCTCCAATCCGTACCACCAACTCAATAATGGAGAGTAGGCAACTTAACACAGATGCCTCGAACACACGTCTGGGGTATTATTTCTATTTCAGAATCTCTCTGTGACTTGTGAGTGGTCCTGTAGCATTCCGGGTTCCGTATTAATGTTGGCGAGTTTTCTACTGATGTACAGAAATGCTCTTAATACTTTTTGTCCCGTCCTATAAATTCAGAATCCAACTCTATTCTTTTCTATGGCAAGGTCTGAGCTGTCTACGTTGACGTTTTCAGGAATGCAGTGCCGTATGTCAAACTTCTACATTATATCGTAGGTTTCCAACCCACGCTTCCACCAGGTGTTTTCTGACAAACTCCCAATCAGCGCGGTTGTTAATTGGCATCTCAAATGCAAGCCAATAGATTCAAAGTTCATATTATGAAAATTTTTCCTCATGCAGTATTCTGTATGACCCATGCATTTGAAAATTTCAAAGTCATCCTCCATATATGGAGTTGCTACATCCAACCATTCTTGGTATTGTTTACGTTACAACTTCTTACATTTTTTTCTGATCATAACCAGGTTGACCGGAAGATTCCTTACATCATTCGTCCTGCTCGCTATTCCAGATTTCTTCCAAGATTGCATTTATCTACAATCACCTAACCCTGTGGTCGAGTCGGAAGTAATTATGCAATCTTAAGCAAACACTTCATGCTCGCATTTACCTGGAGTCAGTGTGGTATTATCACGTTTTATGGACTCAATTAATCTCTCAGGGATGGGCGATACGCTTGTCTGGCCCTGTCATGCATCGAAGCGTGAAACGTGAACGATGACACTAGGGAAAAAAAGTGTGCTAACAATAGAATAATGCACCTAATTCAGCACGCACAACAAATGTAGTTCAATACTGCTGGATAGGGGAAGAGAGCGCACAAATTATGTCACAATTTTACAGCCATCTTCATTTTCTTACCAACCTCTCTCTTGCTGAGGAATCTTCGATTTATGGCCTGAAAAAGTCTCCCAGCTGCTGCTTTTCGAGTGACCAACTCTTCTTTGATGCCTACCTTTCGGTCTATAATAGCTCCGAGGTATTTAAAGTGGTCGACCTGCTCCAGGACCTGTTATCCCAACTTAATCTGATGTTTTCTTTCTTCTCGTGATATCACCATGGATTTTGTTTTAGAGCTGCTTATGACCATCCCTCTCTTCTCCAGCTCTTCCTTCCAGACTTGCAGGTTGGATTGGAGATGTGCCTCTGATTTAGCAATCAGGGCAACATCATCATCAAATGCCAGCTCTGAAATACAGACCTGTCTCATCTTCCAGTACCCCACTGAATACTTTCTTGTTCTCTCCTTACATGCCTTGATGACATCGTCCATGAGGAGTATAAAAAGATAAGGTGACAGGATATCACCTTGTCTTACACCAGGGGTGGTCCTGAACTTGAGAATGGTTATAAAAATTCAAAATTGTTAACTGGCTGATTATTCATGCCCCTGGGGGGGGGGGGGCTCTCTGATGAGACAAAGAAGGAATCGGACTTCTGCTCCCTCGGGCATGTCATCTTTTTCTTCTTCGTGGATCCTTAGCTGCTGGCTGTCAAAGCAATCAGTGGCAATCATGCCGGGTGGCATCTTGTAGGGCAGCAACAAATTGCCTTCAGCATCTGCCAGCTATGACGGTGTGTCTTCTTGGCGGCTCTGTATAAGTAGTTCTTGGTTGGGGATGGTAAAAAATCCAGAGAATTTTCCGTAGGCAGGTTGTGTGGAAAGAAGACAGTCTCGCCATTTCCTTTTCTGTTACTCTCCAGCATTCCACACTATACAGAAGCACAGGAACAACCAAACTCTCATGTAACCTTAATCTGGTGTTTGTGCTATACTAGGAAGACCTCCAGATGTTGTTTAGACTTGCAAAGGCTGTTCTGGCTTTGTTCATTTTGTTGTTGGTGTCTTTGCTTGTTCTGCCATCTGGTGTAACTATGCATCCTAGATATGTGAATGTGTCTGTTCCGCCTTTTGGTTCCTTATTTTAAATTGAGTGACATGACTCTGTCTTCTTCAGATTGATGTTCAGACCCTCTTGTTGGTTATATTTATTCAGTCTGTCTTTTTTTTTTCTTGGATGTGTTGATGTGAATGTGTGGGTAGAGGCATGTCATACAAGGGGACTAATATGAGGTTGTGCATGAGGCTGGCAACCTCATCATGTCAAACAAATTGCTCCAGAAACTACTGCTGCAAGTGTACATGAATGCTTGGTGCAGGTTTCATTGAGGAGACCAGCTATAATTGTGGCTCCATTCTCCATAAGGAGAAACAAGGCAAATGATGATGATTTTTCTTGGAAAAATGTTTGCTAGTTGAGTTGTATCTGATATATTTGAAGACAAGGTAAACCAAAAACATCTCTTGCTTACTGTCTTTGAAGATTGATAGAAATGTCTCACTTGTCTAATAACTGTTTGCTGACAGCTGCAGATTATTTATAGCTGACATCTCTCGTTTGTTTGAAAAGCCATTGAAAGAAGACTTGGTACCAGAAATGGGGGTGCTGGGTTTATTAACTTACTTTCCTGAAATAAGTTTTTCTCTTTTGACAATATAACATTGTATATTTTAACGGAAGCTGTGGCTGTACTCAAAAATCTCTCTCCCCCCGCACTTTTTAATAGACATTGTTGTGAAGCAAATTTCTGATTGTAGATCTGAATTTTATTTCTTTTGAATACCATATGAGATAAATATTCATGATCAAAAGATCTATGAATTGTTTGAAAATGCTTTTTATTATTATATTTTTTTTTAAAGCATAACAATCCAATTGCATGAGTATCCAATTGGCAGAGTGGTTAGAGTGCTTGCCCCTCACGGCAGAGTTATCAGATTCTGGGTTCGAAACCTGGTAGCTTCATGCTCCAGTCAACTCAGCTTTAAATGGATACCTAAAGGCAGCGAGAAAGGGAACTGGTCACCCCCACCAAATAAAGCTAGAGCTAGTATAGTGAAGTCTCTAACACTTCACTCCCTACAGCAGTATCTGCAATGGGACCACCTTTACTTTTACTTTCTAAACAGTTTCTAAAAAGGCAATCACCATTCCCCTAAACTTCCAATGACACATTATATTTCTTCCTGCCTGGTTGCATCATCATTAAGCGAAGTACGTTGCAGTGTTTTGTTAAGCCTGTGGCCCAGTGCATCCAATTTCAACAGGCATTTCTGTAGGGTTGCCTTCCTTAGCCCATGACTGTCCCCAGCCTGCCGTCATAGCTCATGGGGACACACAAGCTCCTCTACCTTGCCAAGGTGGAGACACAGTAGAGGAGTTCCCACCTGGTTTGAAAATTATAAATGTTGCTTTTTTAACCTCCCCTGATTTACTCACTTGCAATGCTGGCATAAAGTTTCACCTCTTGAATCATGACATAATTATATATATATATATATATATATATATATATATATATATATATATATATATATATATATATATATATATATATATATATATATATATATATATATATATATATATATATATATATATATATATGAATCGTCCCCAGTAACAGTCCTGTTAAGCATGTTTTTCTCCTTCATCTGCGTACCGAGAGATGTTGCAAGGACAGGCCCATTCGGTTAATTTTGTGTTCCTCAGTCAGTTGTTTGGGAACCCACCGTGAGCACACTTTACGGAAATTCAAAACGATCATGCATTATGCTGTAGGCTAAACCATGAGAACACCCTATTGCAGTTGCTACACTGTCTATTGTTACTCGCCTATCAGCTCGAATCATCTCCCCCACCCGCTGCACAGATGCTTCTGTCGCAATCTGAAGAGGACGACCAGGTCGGTCTTCAGCAATTTTTGAGCATCCTTGAGAAAATGTATCGACCCATGTACCACTTTACGCGACAAACACTTCTCACTGTAAACAGGAAACATTTCCTTATGAATATCCTTTGCCCCCAAAAAAAACGCACAACAGCATGCTGTTCTTCGGTCATACATTCCACAAGCACGGTCGCCATTTTTATCTGAGCTGCACATGCAACACCTTGCGTCTGCTACCTAAAGTAATCATCAAGCTGGATGTTGCTGCCACCTAATGACACCTTTAGAAACTACCAACTACAATTTTCAGCTATCCCATATCAGTTTGTGACTACTTACTGACTTCCCCTTGTATATGTGTGTGTGTGTGTGTGTGTGTGTGTGTGTATATAAAGCAAAGTATATTGAACAGCAATCAATCAGTCAGTACCCTTAAGCTTCCCAAAGTACATGCTCTTTCCTGTCACATGCTAATAGCTCAAGTTCTTTCCACGTTTTCTTTTTCAGTTTCACTTCTGTCTCCAGTGCTCTTCTCCATGTCTTTTTTTGGGTCTACCTCTGCCTCTCTTTCCCTGGGGATTCCAGAACAAGGACTGCCTTGTAATGCTATCAGCAGGTTTCCTCAATGTGTGTCCTATCCATCGCCAGCGTGTGTTGTGTGTTTGAGAGATATATTCTTTTGTGGGAAACCACCACCCCCATTCCATTTTTCCCCTTAAAAACAAAAAATTATGAAGTAAAAATTAGTGTTGTCTTGATTTAATCGCTACTTACCTTTTTTCTAACGTGACATTATGTCTGCAGGGTATTATTGGTAAATATAAGATAGCACCCCAGCTTGTGTCCCCCACATTTGCGTAGTGTTTTGCTATTGAGTTTGTGGCAGAGGTAAGACAAAGAAGCTGTAGTGTACAGAAAATTGTTCAGAACAATTATGGAGACGCATCGGTTGTGGAAATTAAAAAAAAAAAACTGGAGAAATCAATAAATGGGTTTGGAGCTTTCACGTATGCAAGCAACAAGCATAGATAAATTTAACATGCAGCCTGCTGAGCAATTTATTTTCAGTAATTGCACAACAACTGTGAGACAGGTGGCTGCCAAGTTAACATTGTAGAAACTCAGTTATGACTGCAGTAACTTCTGCAATATTGGTGCACTGTGGACGACCAGTCAGGTGACCTTTGACACCACACGATGGTGTAAAGACCCGTGGGGGGGGGGGGGTGGGGGGGGGGGGGGCGGGGGGATTCTTGCTTCTTTAGCAGCTGAAGAAAAATATGTTAGTAGCTTTGATGTTGACAGTTGACTTCTGTTTGTGGGAAAAAGTTAGTTAGTAAAGTTAGACTTTGAACCAGAACTGAGACGTGTACTCTTGTCTAGTGTTTGCATAAAAAGTTGTGAATATTATGTTAAAGCCATTAGATTTTTATCTCAGAATGTCTGTTTACTTCTGCAGTTGAATGTTGTGGGACAGTTAGTAAAGTAGACTGAACCAGAACTGAGACGTGTACTCTGCTGTCTAGTGTTTGCATAAAAAGCAACTGAATATTAGTAAAGCCATTAGATTTTTATCTCAGGAAAGCCATTAGATTTTTATCTTAGGAGAGCCATTAGATTTTTATCTCAGGAGAGCCATTAGATTTTTATCTCAGGAAAGCCATAAGATTTTTATCTTAGGAGAGCCATTAGATTTTTATCTCCGGAAAGCCATTAGATTTTTATCTTAGGAGAGCCATTAGATTTTTATCTTAGGAGAGCCATTAGATTTTTATCTTAGGAGAGCCATTAGATTTTTATCTTAGGAGAGCCATTAGATTTGCATCATCCTCTAGTAGATATAAAAAGGTAAAGGTAGTCCCATAGAAGATACTGCCATAGGGGAGTGACCAGTTTCCTTTCTCACTGCCTTTCCTTCCCTGATTCAAAGAGCACAGTCAGGTACCCATTTACAGCCTGATAGATGAGCGTGTTGGTACCGTGATTCAAACCCGGCACTTTTGCTGCGAGAGACCAGCGCTCTAACCACTCTGTCAATTGGATTCTCTCTAGTAGATATATTAGTGCTAAAAAAAAAAAAATTTAATCCCATGCTGTTATCCTTTATTTTTAACTCTTTATTTTCTCCGTGTAATTTGTAAAATTACCCCAATATACAGTCACGCGCCGCTTAACGTCCACTTTACGTTCTGTGAAATAGAACGTTATGCGATTTGGATGTTGTGCGAACACCATACTTTATACTTAGCAAAGTTATATGGGATACTGTAGTGTACCAGTATTGACTAAATAGCCAAGATACTGTACACATACAGTAAGGTATTTTCGAAAGTTCACATTAAAATAACGATAGACAGTACAGTACATACATAGGCCAGTAACATAGGCGTTTATTATGACTATCAAGACATATGTACTGTATTATAGGTTATATATGTACCGTACCATTATACGCCTGGCATCACAATCGCTTTGTACTGTATACAAGAGACATGAGATACACGTGTTGTGTGCGGGAAGCTGTTGCTTTCACTACGTCCGCTTCGTCCTGTTCTCCGATCGGGATTTCTGAACTCTATTATAACCTTATGGGACCACGGACGTATAAGCAGTCGGACGTTGTCCGAACGGACGTTATGCGGCGCATGACTGTACTGCAAATTTGATTTTGTTAGTGAAGAAACAAATTTTGTAGGTCAAAATGCAAGATAAAATAACTATTTATAATAAATTGGTTATTCTTTTACAGATAATAAGAAATAGAATGCATTTCCAGTGGGTTAACAAGATATAGGCACAGATAGTTTTGATAACAAAGATGAGATAGTAAAGAAGAACAGAAATAAAATTATTTTTAAAAACAAACGCACACATACACACACATAGCTCCAACTCACTTTTTTGTATCATATTAATAAGTTTTCTGTGTCATCAAGTCAAAAGCATATATTGTTGTAACAATTTGGTGATTTAGGGAAAATGTCATTTTGACCAGTAATGTCCTGAGGAGGAAAAAAATCAACATCCTACCAGCTTCAGGGTGTATAAATATAGCATGTTTCCTTCTTACGTGCTGGATATAGGAGTCGTCCACACATGACATAACGCAATTTTGGCTATTTTTTTAACCCTCCCTCCCCCTCGTCACCTGATTTCACAAATCTCTTACTCTCTCCCCCCCAACCCCCTAAAATAATGTCCTTTTTTATGATACTGAAAGAAACATATAATAAGATAGTGTCGTGAAGGTTAACTTTCAATAATCAACAAGCCACTGGGATCTACTTATGGTACCTATCGTGCTGCACCCAGCTGCTTGTAGGATATTCTTTCTGTCTGTCTTAATCGGAACCTCTTCTACCCCGTAAACAGAGTGTAGAGGTGACCCAAAGAGCACAAGACTCTCGGGTAAAACATGCAATCAAAGTGTTTGACAAACAGGTGATTAGCCTATTGTGCCTTGTAGGATATAAAGAGTTAAATCATCCACATTACACCTGTTTTTGTTTTGTTTTTAGGTCTTTTGGGTTACTGCTGAGAGGGGCAGCAATGAACAAGTCATATCAGTCTCATGAGTTCCATATACCATACCCATTGCAGGTGAAGGTATGTTCCATATTTTCTACTCTTGTGCTGTACCGTTCATCAAACTACAGGTCGGTAACCAAGAATCCGAAATATTCTGAAAATCTAACATTTTTCTATCCGATTTTTGGGCAATGTTTGAACTGATTTTGGGACAATTTGAACTTCTTTTGGGCAATTTTTGGGTTACTTTGGGTGAAATACAATTTCCGAAATATGACCATCCTGAGCATTTCGGAGTTTGAATTACCAACCTTTAGAGAATGTGCTGCCCAATGGGCTGATCACCCGTTGGCTTGTCACACCGATTACGGAAACAACGGCAGATGGATCTATTTGTTGTTGCCCTAAAGACGCCGCTAGGCGTGATGGGAAACTACAACAGAGAAAATCAATCTGCTGTTGCCCTTAAGACGCCACAAGGCGTGATGGCCTCTGACTGCTTGGTCGGTCTTTGGCTAAGGACGGAAGAAGAAGAAGAAGAAGAAGAGAATGTGCGGAATTTCATCAATACATCTTTGGTGCTAGCTTGTTGCACTGTGGCATAAGTCATTCATAATCTTATGCAGAGATAATATATTATTAGCATTGTCAGAGATAATCTTCTGGAGTCCTAGTTCTGGAATCCCCAGGGTAAGAGAGGCAGAGCAAGACCAAAGAACACATGGAGAAGAGAACTGGAGATGGACATGAAGGGTATGAAGAAGACATTAAAAGAACTTGAGCTGATGGCACAAGACAGGAAGACTTGGCATTTGTTGAAGGCCTTTGCTCCTTCTGGAGCTGGAAGATGATGATGAAATTTTCAGAGACTGAGGCTCCCTGCTGCAAGCACAGTCTCCATCATTCTTTTCATTTCTTATTTGTTGGTGTCCATTTCCTCCCAACTCCTGTAAGCATACCTGACTGTGTACATCGTCATTTGTTATTGCCCTTGTGATGTGGTGCATTCCTTCTAATTGATGTACATTTCCTTTGTTTCATTTAAATTTTGTATACTTTTCACTAGGCCATTATCATTAAAATATTGCAGTTGTTAATTTGGTTTGAAGGATTATCTTCATTGCACACGGATTACTCCATCCCTTAGGTCACACGAAGAGGATCTCAGCACAGTGCACGAACTCTGTAGCACCGACGACAATCCCAGTGTGTGTATATAGGAATCATATATTCTTAAATTGTGGTGGATAGGTTTCTAATTTTTAAAAATTTTGCCAGGGCAGTGGCCTTATGGTCTACTCTTTATGATTTACAGCTGCTGTGGGATTGCACAACTTGCACACAGGACCTACTATTTTTCACTGGTCTCACTACCTGGGGGGGGGGGGGGGGGGGGGGGGGGGGGGGGGGGGGGGGCGGGCGGGGCTGGGGCGGGCGGATGACATCAGGACCACTAGTTCTGAGGAAATTTCCATAAATTATATTCCGTCTACTGGGAATCGAACCTGGTACCTTTAGAATTCGAGGCGGACACCATGCCTCTTAACCACTCCGACCCTCTTGGAGTTGTTAGTCCCATTGTTAGTGATGCAATTGCCAAGGCTGTAGAGTTGAACTTTACTTCTTTCTTCTTCCATTTTGCTCTCTGGGTCTGTTACTAAAGTTGACCCCTGGCAGGCAGGAAGCTTCTCCCCCAGAATAATTCATGTGCTCTTGCTGTGGTTGGTTTCTGTAACAGTTTATTTTACGTGATGAGGTCCCCCCCCCCCCCCCCCCACCTCTCATTAAATACATTTTACAACATTGGATGGGGGGTTAGCTTAAATTCTTGTTTAAAGTGTGGTAGTGTCAGTAAAATATTTATGGTTAATCCAACTGAAGCCTTGTAGGTTTCTGGGGGGGGGGGGGGGGTTGTCCTCGGAAGAGATAAAGAAAGAATAGGACTACTGCTCCATCATCTTCATTCCTTTCCGTTCCCTGTGGAACATAGGACAGAAACAGTTGCTCTCTATCGATTTCTATTCTGGGCTGTCTTTTTCAGCTGTGCCCAAGTCATTCCAATTTCCCTAGCCTCCTCTTCCACAGTTCTTCTCCAAGTTCTCTTTGGCCTCCCCACTCTTCTTTTCCTGCTGCTCCCTCAGGCGTGTCATAAAACCCAACTAATATGAAATTGTGGCATGGGACTAGCAACCTTACCTTGTAAAACCACATGGCTACAGGAACCACCAGTACAAGATCACATAAATGCTTGACACAGGATTTCAGCACGAGGACTAAGCTGCATTCAGGATTGCATACTATGTAAGATGTAAAAAAGGGAATGATGAATCAAACAAACAGCTGTGGTATAAATCGGTCTTTTTATTTACAGCTGCCAATCAGTCATCACCTGCGTGGTTTGAACACTATCAGTATTGCTGCTCGCAGATGCAAGAAAGAAGTCAGAGGTAAGGGATACTGTAATCTGATTGGGTAGATACCAGACACTTGTAGAATCTGGCTATTTGAAAATATGATGCACATTTTACCAGAACAGTAGCCTGTTTTTTTTCCACTTTCGCCGCCTGGATTTTGTTTGACAATACATCTGTCTATTCAGTAACTGACCAGAATCAGACATAATCTTATTTTATTGCTTAAGATTAAATAATATGAGGGGCGTTCAGAAAGTATGCACCACATCATTTTTCTCAGCTAATTATGAAGATAGAAGCATGAAATTTTGCACACTTCAAATATGACATGTGCCAATTGTGTGCACCAAATTGCACCGCAACCGGCCAAATAATACGGCTGCCCTAAACCGTTGAAATGGAGCATGTTAGCAACTTGCGTTATAAACAGCGAATTGTGATAGAATTTCTCGTTGCAGAGAAGGAAACTGTTGTGAACATTCACAAGCGTCTATGTGATGTGTATGGAAGTTTTGCAGTCGACAGGAGTACAGTCAGTCGCTGGGTTCAAAGAATCGGGAAGTGGAGATACAGAGCTGCTTGATCGGCCGTGCTGTGGACGTCCTGCCACAGCCACCAACGCAGAAATGTTGAAATGCGCTGAGGGCATTATTCTTACTGATAGGCGAATCACTACTCAACAATTGGCCTTACAGCTGTCAGTCAGCATTGGTAGTGCAAATGCAGTTATAAAAACTCTCGGATTTTCTAAGGTTTGCGCAAGATGGGGTCCTCGAAGTCTCACAATTGACCACCGATTGCAAAGGAAAGCAATTTCTTCTGAATTGTTGGAGCGTTTCAATGCTGATGGAGAGAAATTTTTGGCTAAGATCGTTACAGGTGACGAAACCTGGGCACATCATTTTGAACCTGAGACAAAAAGACAGTCAGTGGAGTGGCATCATCCGCAATCACCACGAAGAAAGAAATTCAAGACAATTCCTTCAGCTGGAAAGGTCATGATCACTGTCTTTTGGGACATTGAAGGTGTGATTCTTGTGGACGTTATGCCAAGAGGAGAGACAATCAATTCGCAAGCTTACATTAAAACATTGAAAAAACTCAATCAACGTTTTCGCTGAGTTCGGCCGCACAAGAATCCAGCAGACCTGCTTCTCCTTCACGACAATGCGCGACCTCACACAAGTCTGGCAACATGGGAAGCAATCACCAAATTGGGTTGGACTGTACTACCCCATCCACCCTATAGTCCCGATTTGGCACCCTCTGATTTTCATCTATTTGGTCCACTTAAAGATGCATTCCATGGGACAAGGTTTGAAGATGATGAAGGAGTGATTCATGCAGCGAAGAAATGGCTACATGATCAAGACAAAATCTGGTACGGGCTAGGAATACATGCACTTGTTTCGCGCTGGCATAAAGCTGTACAAGTTTATGGGGATTATGTTGAATAATACCGATGTTTACATGACATATCCATGTATATTGTATATAAATTTCATGCTTTTTGAATAAACAGCTCCTGAGAAAAACGATGTGGTGCATTACTTTCTGAACGCCCCTCGTATTTGTGCACTGCCTGTGTAAATTAATTGCAGTTCTCAAAGTTGTGTAACTTCCTTTGTTTTTTTTGTTTGTGTTTTTTTTTTAAAGAATGTTTAATAGAGTGGTTAGAGCGCTGGTCTCTCGCGGCAAAGGTGCATGCTTCAGTCTACCCAGCTGTAAATGGGTTACCAGACTTTGCACTTGAGTTAGGGAAGGAAAAGGTAGCGAGGAAGGGAACTGGTCACCCCACCTTTTGAAGGTGGACCTATTATAGTGAAGTCTTTAACACTTCACTCCCCTACAGCAGTATCTGCTATAGAACTACCTTTTTTGCCTTTAATTGTAATATATATTTTGTCATGATTTTCAGGCAGAAAATGTGGCTTCAGAAGTAAGAGCAGTGTTGTGAATACCTCAATTAAAGATGTCTTAGCATTGTACAAATCACCGCTGGCAGCATCATCCACTTTCACATTAGCATCAGAATCATCTTTCATAACAGAATTGGCCTGTGTAGCTTCTTCACCGGTGAACTACTTTTGGCATGAGGAAAACACTCAATGGTTTGTAGTTTATATTACTGAAGTACTAGTTACTGTTGCTATGTTAATAACTCAAGTGATAGCTTCTAAAAGAAAAGCATAATAAATATGGGATAAGAGCTGAGTAGGTTTCATAAGTTTCCACTTGCTATAACTGATATTGATAATAGTTACCTGATTTTGCACAACTGTCCTGAAGAGTATATAGAAATTCTGTTTTAAGTCAAAGAGACATCTCTTTCCATGTTACGATGGATGGGTATGACAAAAAAAATCGAAAAAAGGTGAATCGTCTTACAAGAACAAAAGACAAAGAAAATAGCCAACGTTGCGGCCACAAGACCTTCATCAGGGAAAGGAAAGAAAGTGAGGGTTAAGTAAGACACATAAGAATCTAAATAAATATAAAAATTGGGTACTTCCCGAAAGGCGACTAAGACCTAGCATGCCCGCAGAAGGGAGATTGCGGCATGAGAAAATGAAATGGCTGCCACTTTCCATGTTATGACATGTTTAGGTTATAAGTTCATGTATAATTCAAAGTTAATGAAGCGCAACACAGAAATCAGAATCTTCAACTCATGTCAAGGCAGTCCATGAGCATGGCTCTGAAACATGAGAACAGCAAAAACGACAACCAATAAGTTAGAGACTTTCATAAATCGGCCCTCGTATAGAATGAAAGGATTCAAATGGTATGGCAAGATCACCAATGTGGAAATCATGAGAAGAAAAGTGTCAGTGGAACAGTTGATGAAAAGAATATGCTGGTGATGGAAAGGACACACATTGAGGAAACCTGTTTATAGCATTACAGGGCTGTCCTTTATCTGAAATCCCCAGGGTATAAGGTAGACAGAGACCAAAAACACATGGAGAAAAAGAACTAGTTGGAGCAGATGGCCACAGGACAGGAGGAATTGGGGTCAATGTCGAAGATACTGTGTTTTCATTTTCCTATCACAAATGTAAATTGTACAGGGCTGTCCTTTATCTGAAATCCCCAGGGTATAAGGTAGACAGAGACCAAAAACACATGGAGAAAAGAACTGGAGACAGAAAATGATAGGGGATGAAAAGACCTTGGGCAGATGGCACAGGACAGGAGGACTTGGTCACATGTCGAAGGCCTTTTGCTCCTCAGGGAGCACGTAATGTATGAAAGTTCATGTATGCAAAGATGATTACAAGATCATCTCTCTCTCTCTCTGTGTCTCTCAGTTCACAAACAGCTCGCTTTGATATAGATAGATGTTTCAGACTGTGTTTTCATTTTCCTATCAAATGTAAATTGTAAGAACACAATGAAGGGATTACTCACTTTTGTTAAATTAAGAGTCTTGGATGTGTTCTCTTTTATCCTTCTTTTATTTGATGTTAAAAAGCAAAAGCCAAAAGACATACAATACATTAGCCAAATAAGTGCATTGTAAGTCTATGTTGTGTAGTCCTTGTTCTGGAATCCCCATGGTAAGAGAGGGAGAGGTAGACCAAGAAACACGTGGAGAAGAGAACTAGAGACAGACATAAACTTGAGGAGGAAAGTGTGGAAGGAGATTGAGCTGATGGCACATACCAGGAGGACTAGACATGTGTTTATTGAAGGCCTATGCTCCTTAGGGAGCTAAAGGCTATTGATTGAAATGTATGTTGTAATAGATTTATGAGTTTTTTAAAATAGAATTAAAAAAAAAAAAAATTTTCTGCCAGCCTTGAAAAGAGCACTTGCCAGATGGAAGTGGGGGTTGTTGCAGCCGATGTCATGAACGGATGTAAACTATCAGATACAAGTAAGATAATGACATGATTTGTTAAATAAACTGGATGTGTATCAATTTTGTTCATGATTAGTATGAGAATGATCATGTGATGGTAATTTGCTGCTTAACCCTTTACAGTTCCAGACATGCCTTGGTTTTTATTTTGATTATACTGTCCCAGTCGCCTGAAAGTGCTCAATAATATGTTGCTTTACTTGGATGCTCCATGACAACGGAAGGCTCGCACGTACTTGATTTTGCGAGTTTGATGTAAATAGGGGCCATTTGAAAGTTTATTTTGATATAGATCGCACTTTTCTAAGTTGGGTTGATTTTTATTAGTTAAAATTACACTTTGTAAAAATGACATTTCAAGCAGTGGAAGAGATTTTAAATGAATTTAGAGGGAACAAATCTACATTTCTGTATTGTTTTGATAATGAAGATTATTGAACCTACATTGATGTGTACTATGACTCATTTGTTGACGATAGTGAAAGTGGAGAAATTGATGCAGGAAAATTGTAGACACTGGATAAAGAGGTACATTTACTCCTGTGGAATTATTCCAGTTGTATGAACTCCCGGGCCCTAATATATTTTACGTGATGAAACAGATGCGTATGGTTTTCTTATTATTTATACCTGAAGATGGACTTATGAATAAATCAACAAAGTTAGTTATGTTGTTTCAGTTGTAGCTTAATTGTAACCAACATGAAACAAGCATGAACTGGCCAGACGCTTGGGCAGGAAACAAAAACTGGGTGTCCAGTGCAGTAAAACTTCAGAAAAACTGACACTTGTAGAGTTCCAGAGACCGTTTGTGTTTGTAAATTTTGTTCTGTACATTGGTGGAAAGGTGTCTGTTTGTAAATTTTGTTCTGTACATTGGTGGAAAGGTGTCTGATAGTCAGTTTCATGAAAATCTGAAAACAGTGCATGTAAACGCTGTCCAGGACATGACTCAATAAAAATAAGGAAAGAAGTAATTTTATTTAGTTTTGACATTTTTTTAAAGTGGAAAAAAAACATGAAATTTAAAATATAAAGTTAATAAAGTATGTCCATTTTACTCTACAATTAACTTTCTTATATAGATTATTGTGATTATGGATAATTTATTAATAATTTTGTTAACAACAGAAGCAATTAAGAAAAAGGTGTGTCCTTATCTTGTAAATTTTTGTCGATTTAGGTGTCTGATAGTAAAAAGCAGTTGTCTTGGACATGTGTGACCATTTTACTTGTCCATTTTACTCTACAATTAACTTTCTTATATAGATTATTGTGATTATGGATAATTTATTAATAATTTTGTTAACAACAGAAGCAATTAAGAAAAAGAGTTGTGTCCCTTATCTTGGTCGATTAGGGTAGTAATATTAGCAGTTGTCTTGGACAGTAAAGGGTTAAAACACACCATTTTACTTGCATGATACATACTATTGCTGCTCCTGAAATTGGTTTGTGCCAAGTTATTGAGAGTGAGCACACCTTTTCACAGTCCATTGTCATCATCATCATCATCAGTTGCCATCTCCACAACGGAGGTTGGCTGTAATGGATCTCCAACGTCTTTTGTCTCTTGTCTTGGTGGTACACTCTGATAGACTCTTTCCCGTCCATCTCTTGATGTTATCTTCCCACTTATAGCGCTGTCTTCCCCTTGCACATTTACCTTCAACTCTCCCTACTGTTATGGTCTTCTGCAAGGTGTTATGCCTTTTTATGTGGCCAAAGTATTTTAGCTGCCGAACTTTGACCTCTCTCATTAGTTCTCTTTTCATACCTAGATTTTCTAGGACCTCCTTATTTGTTTTCATCTCTTTCCATGAGATACGCCCCATTCTTCTATATATCCACATTTCAAGAGCCTCAATTCTTTCTTCCAAATGCTTATTCATCGTCCATGTTTCTGCACCATACAGAAATGCAGAATATATATAACACTTTATGATTCTCAGTTTTAATTTATGAGATAACTGTTTGGATGTCAGTATATGTTTCATGTTGTTGAATGTAGCTTTGGCCATTCCTATTCTCTTCTTGATTTCTGTTTCACATCTGCCATCTTCTGTTATTATATGACCAAGATATACGTAGCTCTTGACTTGTTCCAGGATTTTCCCATTTACGCTTATCTTTAATGTGGGTTTATCGTCTGTTTTGCTAATTATCATAGTTTTAGTTTTCTCAATATTAATGTCGAGTCCATATTCATGACTTATACTGTTCACTTGCTTCACTAGTTCTTGTAACTCCTGTTCGCTTTCAGCTAACAACACGGTATCATCTGCATATCTAAGGTTGTTTATTGATCTTCCACTGATGTTCAGTCCTGGTATTTCCTGTATCTGTTTGAAAATTTTTTCGGTGTATAAATTAAATAGGCAGGGGGACAGCACACAACCTTGTCTGACACCTCTTTTTATGTCTATGTATGGTGAATAATTCCTTCCCGATCTTGTCCATTGTAGTCCCAGTCAAAGAAAGATTAGGACTACTGCCTCCTCATGCATGTTATAAAAGGGGACTTAATGTGTTTGTAGTTCAATTAAAATAGTTTATATCAAGTGTATGTGAAGATAATGAAAGTCAGTTGTGCATGGAGACTGATGAAGTTTATGTAAGTGTGTACGGAGGTAAAGACGTTCATATAAACATGTATGGTGTTTGTTATAGCCATTGGTATAAATCAGCCTTTCTCAACCTTTTTACCATTGAGGAACTCTTGAAATAATTTTCAGGTCTCAGGGAACTCCTGCTTAAAATTATTGTATCCACAGCTCATGGTACCCTAGCTGTATCAATAAGTTGTAAATATAATAATCCAATAAAAATTGTCAGTGCTCTTTTGAGTAGAGAATTATTTTTTTCTGTGGATCTATTTATTTTGACCAACTTATTAGCCTGATCTTTTTGTGTGGTTCATCCTCCCTGCAAAGGATATCCGTTCTAATGCAAGTCAATAGTGTAGGTAGAAGAACCTTTAGTTTTTAAATTTTCTACCGGATTTTTTTTATTGCCTTTTAGGCCTAAAAGTCATATCAAAAATTTCTACTCTACATGATGCAAATTAAATATGGTATGTGTAAGAGTGAACACAGCCCTATTGCGCACTGACTTACGGGGCTGCTTAGTCACTGTTCACCACTGCATGCACTAATATTTTTTTTCATTCACAACCTCGCGCAAAATCCCTAGCGATCTCTCACAGAACCCTAGGGTTCTGAGGAAACCCGATGTAGAAACCCTGATATAAATAATAAATTTTGTCTATTGTATTCTTTAACACTCTTCTGTAAAACCAAATCTCTTCAGGGATTTTTAAAAATTGATATAACTGTAAATGAGGAAAAAGAAGTTAATTTGTGTTTGGAGAGAATACATTTGACAACATAATTATATTGAAGACTTATGTTTTGTTTTTCAGAAGAAGCTGATGTAACGAAATCTGATGATGAAAAACAGTATGTTAATAAATGTTTGTGGAGTTTTTTGAGGCAGCAACGGACAAACAGGTTGGTTCATTATTTTGTTATGGTCAGACCAATGAGGGAAAACACTTAACTGTAATTAGTAACTTTCAATCAGTACCCTTTAGCTCCCCAAGGAGCATAGGCTTTCAACAAACACATGCCACATCCTGTCACGTGCCATGAGCTCAAGTTCTTTCCATGTTTTCCTCATCATTTTGACTTCTGTATCTTAGTATCTTCTCCATGTGTATTTTGGTCTACCGCTGCCTATCTTTCCCTGGGAATTACAGAACAAGTAATGCTATCAACACGCTTCCTCAGTGTGTCCTATCCATCGCCAGTGTCTTATTCTCATCTCTTGTTCCACTGGCACTTGTCTGGTTCTTGTCATCAGTTCCACATTTGTAACTTTGTCATTCAATTTCAATCCCTCTATTCTACACAAGCCCCCGTTTATGAAAGTCTGTAACTATTTGGTTGTTGTTTTTGTTGTTCTTCATGTTTCAGAGCCATGCAAATAGGACTGACTTGAACACTTGAGTTGAAGATTCTTATTTTCATGTTGGGCTTGATTTCCATAAGTTTCCCAATGCAATGAAAGAACCTCTTGCTTTTTGTATTCTTATTTTGGTATCATTGTCCAATTTTGTCTATATTGTTAAGATATGTGTACGATTCTACATCTTGTGGTGTTTCTTCAAGTTTGACCTTGTTATCATATCTTGCATTTATTCTCATTATCTTTTCCCTGTTTATTTTCAGACCCACTTGTGACCTCTGATCGAGTATTTTCATTTTTTTCTTGCATCTGATTATGGTTATGGGACAGAAGTGCCAAGTCATCTGCAAAATCTAGATCATCAAGCTGTGTCGTCAGATTTCACTGGATTCCATTTGTGATGTGTGATGTCGATGTTTTCATAACCCAATCTATTGCTACGAGTAGTAAGAAAACAAAAAAGAAATGGAGACAAGAGGCATCCCTGTTGCACTCCCGTTCTAATCGCAAATGGTTCTGTAAATTGTCCTTCATGAAGAACTCTGCATGTCATGTCTTCATAAGTCTTCTTGAATTAACCCTTTACCGTCCTGCCCAGTTTACTACATCTTTATCTTAATGTCCAAGGCAAGGGGAGAAACTCCATTATCTAACACAGGGACCATCTAAAAAAATTCGTTAAAAACAAACTGAGTTAAAATTATGTTTATTAATTTTAAATACACACAATTGAATCTTGTACCATCTGCGGTATTTTTAATAATGGTATAAAAATTGTGCAATGAAAATTCCATTAAAGTGGCGAAAAAATATTTTTAAAACAATTTTGAACGTTTGTTGTGCTAATTCATTACCACAAAAAATATAAACATTAATTTTTATTAACGTAACATAATTATTCATGATGGGATGATCAGATCAGTTCGTTGCAACACCCACATCTGATTCAGCGGCAGCCTGATCGTTTCGATAAAAAAAACGTCATCTCTCGGTTTCCGAAGCAAAAATTCCTCCGCCCGTAAAGCCAAGATTTTAAAAAATCACAACATTTCAAAATATCGATCGATTTTAAAAATAATTTAAGAAAACGGAAGCTGTGCTTGATACAAAAAATCTCCATATAACTCAGGTTTCGTTTATAGCGAGATCCCGTTGCACTATGGCAACGAATGACAACACCATTTCACTTGCGGTTTTGGTCGGTACCTTAGACTTTTTACGCAGGCGGTTTTGGCCATTTTAAACGGTAACGGGTTAATAACATTGATTCATTAGAAATGACCACAGATATTTAGTTGACTGCTTGAGTTCACCAATATGAACATGATTGATATTGAGGACCATAAAATGAATTCATCCATTCATTTTCCTATAGAGCATGGAGCCACCGCTTCAGCTGGGCCCCCTTGCATGAAACCTGCACCAAGCATACACATGCTCTTACAGCGATGACTTCTGTAGCAGTTAATTTTTACATGGTGAGGTTGCCAGCGCCCATGCACACACCTCATATTAGTCACCTGGTACGACATGCCTGAGGGTGCAATAGTTCGGTTCTTTCTTTGCCTCAATAAGAAGATCCTGCATGGGAAGTTAATTCATTGGAAGGAAGGGCTTTTACTGTAGTGTTCGCTGTAGTTGACTGTGGCATCAGTACTTATCTGAGTAATTGTATTTTCTGTAGATTGACCAGTGATATGGCCGAATTTGGGGACACTTGTAATCCTGATGACCTTATTACGAATATAGACATCGAAGATGACAGTGACGATGATGCATTCCTCATACCTCAGTTTGATGGTGCCTCAGATAAAATGTCAGGTAAAGATTTATAAAGTATAAAGTGCTTACTCAGTGAATGCTTCTTTTTTCTTATCCGTCGTCAGACTTCTACATTAAGGACTGTAATAAAGGCAGCAGTCAGCTGAAGGTTCCTGATAATCTCCCAACAGTTTTTCAGGGAGAAAAGTGGGTTGTTGCCATATGCTACTCCGTTCATTGCTGTATGTTGGGCAGGACTGCAGCAGATGTTCAGCTGTCATGGGGCTGGTGCCACAGGTGCCGAGATCTGTTGTATCAATCCTGTACTTGTGGTATAGATGGTACTTCAACCTGTAGTATCCAGTGCTTAAGCATCTTGCTAAAGAAGGGGGAGCACTACAACAAAATGATTTAAGGACAATTAATGAAATGGATAAAACAACCATAAAAGCCACATTCAAGTCCAAATGGGAAAAAAGAGCAACCAAGCCATATAAAATATGATGCCTATCACCAGCTATCTAGGCGAGACCAGGTCATCATTTTCCACTTACTGAGTGAATGATTGTTGACCCTTTAGTGGTTAGTCTGATGTGCAAAGAGATTTTAATTCTTAGTGATTTTTTTTTTTCTTTTATAGAGAAGAGATACTTGCAAGGTGAAGGAATGTGTTACGGGAAGATGTGGCATATGATACCACAAATAGTGAAGCGTAGAACGCTGAGCCCATGTGAGAAATAGTAATATGCTCTACTGATAGAAAATAGTGACCATCTGCCAAATAAAGAAGGATAAACAAAACAGATTCTAGATTAGCAGTAAAAAAACTCTCAGCCCGGTTTGGAACTGCACTGCATTTTCATTTGAAATTTAGATAAAGCTTTTCAACACAATTTGAAAATCTGTAGCTGAGGCACCTGTCGTGTCCAAACATCATATCTTCATCAACAGATATCCCTACTTAGTATCAAGAAAATCTCTTGAGACCACGGAGATTTGGTTTTACAAAAGAATATTATTCAATACCATGGACAGCTAAACAAAGTAAATGAGTATGTATTGAAAGAGGCCAGTGCTTAAAAGAAAAACAATTATTGCTCATAATGGAAGAAAGCAGTTTACTTTCTTTGGACAGGAAATCTGGAATATTTTGTAACCACCGGAAAGATTCAAGGAAAAAGACAAAGGATGACTAAGATAGAAAATACTGGACAGTTTGACATCTTGTCATGGAAGGAAGCCAATAGCAGAGTTGATAGCCAGCACTGGAAACAGGAAATTGAGGAGAGACATTATCAATTACGCCACCGGACGTGATACTAAAAGAAGACATAGTGGCACAGAAGTAACAAACACAGACATGTGGAAGAGAACCAGGCAGAAACTATTACAGCTTAAAATTAAATTTTAAAAAAAAAGTAGAGATGGGAAGGACTAACTTCAGGAAACAATCTTCTACTATAACCTGACATGTCCATGGCTGAAACCGACAGGGAGAGAAGAGTGGAGAAAACTTTAAGAAGAACAGTAACAGAGAAAGCCAAAATAACTAACGCCTCATGGGCAGAAGTGAAGAAGATGGCCCAGTTAACATTCAGTAAAACATGATTTGGTTTGGGCTTTCAACCGCTTCATGGAATTGTAGGGAGCACATTGTCTGAAAGCAATAACAGTTGCATATAGACTGCACTACTCCAGATACTCTGAAACTTTACAACATACATGTTTTTCAAGGTTTATCTTTAAAGAGCTCAATGTTTCAAACGGAGAATCTTCACAGCACCTGGGTTGCCTGCCACTGATGTAGATAAACTGCCAAGTGATATAATTGTTCTAGTTACTTTCTATAAAGTCGTAGTCCGTAGTCCGTTCCAGTTCGTCGCCTTTAGAATCAGTCCGGTTTTCTCTCTTGTAGTTCGCGTAATCATGATTTAAAGCAAACAGGTGATTGGCCTGTTGTGCCTTTGCATGGTGGAGGGGCTGCCTCCTTACGGCCTCCATGCAGGCCGCCCTCCTCCTTTTTCATCCGGGCTTGGGACCGGCATAAGTCAGAAGAGTTCAGGACCACCACTGGTGTAAGACAAGGTGATATCCTATCACCTTACCTCTTCATACTCCTTATGGACGATGTCATCAAGGCATGTAAGGAGAGAACAAAAAAAAGTATTCAGTGGGGTACTGGAAGATGAGACAGGTCTATATTTCGGAGCTGGCATTTGCTGATGATGTTGCCCTGATTGCTAAATCAGAGGCACATCTCCAATCCAACCTGCAAGTCTGGAAGGAAGAGCTGGAGAAGAGAGGGATGGTCATAAGCAGCTCTAAAACAAAATCCATGGTGATATCACGAGAAGAAAGAAAACATCAGATTAAGTTGGGAGAACAGGTCCTGGAGCAGGTCGACCACTTTAAATATCTCGGAGCTATTATAGACCGAAAGGGAGGCATCAAAGAAGAGTTGGCCACTCGAAAAGCAGCGGCTGGGAGACTTTTTCAGGCCATAAATCGTGGATTCCTCAGCAAGAAAGAGGTTGGTAAGAAAACGAAGATGGCTGTATACCGCTCCACCTATGTCCCAGTCTTGACATATGGATGCGAGTCGTGGGCAATGACTACAACCCACAAAAGCCAGATCCAAACCTCAGAAATGAGGTATCTGAGGAAAGTGGTTGAAGTAACAAGAAGAGACATGGTCCGCAACCAGACGATCCGTCAAGGCCTAAAATCCCGTCCGCTGCAGACCCAAATAGAACAGTCCCAACTAAGATGGTTTGGCCATGTCTGCAGAATGGGAGAAGATCGGCTACCACGACAAGCATGGGAAACAAAGAGCCAGGGATCCAGACCTCCAGGACGACCCAGAGTCCGCTGGGAGGACAACATTAGACAATCTTTGAAGGACCGAGGACTAGAATGGAACCAGGCCAGGAAGAAGACAGCTGATAGAATGGTCTGGCGCTCTCTCTTCCAAACCTCTACACCTCACGGTAGAAGGGGAACGACTAAGTAAGTAAGTACTTTCTATAAAGTTTTTAGTTGGTAGCGACTGTGCAGAATGTTACAGCTGATAGTGACGGTTAACCAAGTGATGTAGATGGTAGTGACTGTCTCCTTACTAAGTGACAGGTGATGGTGATCATATGCCAGATGTAAATGGTAGTGACTGTCTCCTTACTAAGTGACAGGTGATAGTGATCATATGCCAGATGTAGATGGTAGTGATGTCTCCTTACTAAGTGACACGTGATAGTGATCATATGCCAGATGTAGATACAAATGATGGTAGTTACCAGTCAAGCAACAGAAATGATAATGATTATCTTTGATATCTGTAATGTAAACTATCTTTGATGTCTGACATGTGAAAAGAACATTGTTTATTGTTGAATTCTTTAATGCCCCATTTCAGCAAGTCATAGCTTTCCTATGGTTATTTGAAGCATGGCATTAAAAAAAAACGCAACATGTAGTGGGAGCTGCCAATGACTGTTTAAGCCAGTCAAAATGAAGACACTACATTAGTAACCACTGAACCATTTCAACATTTAAAAAAATATTCTGCAGTAATAACATTGACAATCCCCAGTGCCACCATTAAAAACTAAAACTGCCAGGGATTTGTGAACCTGGTTTAATATATTCTTCATTATATGTGTTGCTAAAACCTGATAAATTTATCATTCTCGCTAGTTTTCGTAGGCATGTGTGGGAGTGTAATAAAAGATTATTTTAGCCTTCTGGTTATTATTAAGTTTGCTTGGCCTTAGGTCATATAGTTTTGAAATTTTTATGATGCCTTGACATTTATATTTCCTATAGGCTCAGATAAGAAATCTGATCAAAACCAGATACCCGCAACAGGAGCAGTAGGAAGAGGAATGGAAAAACCCCAGAGTTACTCGCCTGGAAGTTGGACGCAGCAAGATGGACCACAGGAGTCAGGTTCGGTTGGAGGGCCATGGCATGGTCACAGTCGGGCATGGTTGCAGCAACAGCATTACCAGAGTTGGTTACATTATAGGCAGCATATGCCTTCTGCATTTCCTACACAGAAGGCACATTCTTTCCAGTCCCCCAGTCACAATCCATATGCATCTCCCACTCACCAGCAGCCATTTCAGACACCATCTCCATCTCAACACCAGTATCAGTATCCCCCTTACCAGTCTCCACCGTCTAGTCAGCCATACCAAAGCCCATCTCAGCTTCCTTATCAGTCTCCACAATCTAATCAGACTTTCCATTCCCCCCAGTCTGTAGACTCGTCCTTCTCTCATCAGCCGTATCAATCACCATCCACCAATCAGTCATATCAATCACTGGAGGCCACCAGTCAGCCATATCAGTCACCCATTGGAAATCAGCCATATCAGTCACCATCCTTCAGTTACCCGTTTCAGTCTTCTCAAGGTGACCCTTATCAGCCTGCCAGTGTTCAGAGGTACCCATCCAATTTTCAGTCGTCTTTTCACTCTCATCAGGCATCCCATCCTCAACCATACTCACACCCTTATCAGTCCCCAAGTCAAGAAGGAAGCAACCCTGCCAAGTCAGCTTGGAATCCTCAAAGTTATTCTGGGGACAATCAAGGGCACATAAGTAGCCATGGAACACGTCCTGAAAGCAGCTCAGAAAGGTATTTAGTGGAATCTTCTGAGCCTTCACCTGACGTGTATGGGCAGCCTGTCAGTTCAACATCTGGTGGCCAAGGTAGCTTCTTTTCTTCACAGTGTGTACATCAGCAAGAGCTGACAAATTTTGCTCTGTCAGCCAAACCTGTAGGTACTCACCAGTTTGATGTGTCACAGCCTCATAAAAAGTCACATGGTAAAATAGAGAAAGACAACATGACACCATGTGAATTCAGGCCCTCTCAGTCACCATGCATAAGTCCAGCACACTCTGTTGCTTCGAAGAGCCCTGTAGAAATTAAGTCTACTATCACTGGCACCCCACCATTGACTTTAGAAGCTGGTTTTTCACTGTTAGAGGCACAAGATCAGATCAAAAGTCCCCATAATGATACAGGAGACATCAAATCAATAGTCCCTTCAACCAACACATCATCAGCTACTGCATCTGTCACGCATATATCCATGCATGAAATTGAGCCTGTTACCTCATGCTCAGCTGCTTCAGTTGACAAAAAACCATCTATAGGCAGTTGTATAGAAATATTAAATAGTGCTACATCATCGAGCGTAAATATGAAGGAAGTTGAAGTAAACACTTCTACACCTATGATGCAGCAGTTATTAATGGAGGAACAGGCCCGAATGAGCATTAGGAAGGAGGTCAAAGAAGCTGTAATGAAAAAGCCCATTGCTAATCCCGGGCCATCAAAGCCCAAGAGAAAGTACAGAAAAAGAGTTGACCAGTGTGTAATAATGCCGAAGCGACCTCGTAGCACCAGCCTTTCCTCTCCTGTGCCCCCCATGGTGGAGTATTGTGGATATTCTCCCCAGCCCATAGGGAATTCACCCATGATAGGCCAACCTGGAAGATCTCACTCGGTAACTCTTCCATTCAGCAGCGAGTCCAGAATGCCGTCGCCCCTATGTAACTATGGCTGCCAGCAGTGGAACCAGCAAAGCTTATCACCAAGTAGTCGGTGGCAGGAACAGCAGCATCAGTGGCATAATTTTGGCAACTCTGGAGACACCAGCTATAGCACTCCAGAAAAGAGTAACAACTCTAGCTTAATGGTCAGCGGATTACAGCATAGGTCATTTAGTGTTAATGCTGTTCAGTCTCCTACCTGCTTACAGCTAAATCAAAACTTTTCATTCTCCAGTAACCAGAATGCTGTTCAAAACAGCTCAGATGACAGCTTGCAAACATCGCCTGGCTATATTCGTGAATGTTCCAACAGAGAACACATCAATGACAAGTCATCTCTGTCCAGCCTGTTTCAGCTTGTGTCAAATGTAGGCTCATCTGATACCAGTTGGAAGAATGCAACAGTTTCTGTTATGCCCAACCTTTATGCCAGTAGCAATGGTTCAGAAACTCCTATATCTATACCTGTCTCAGATTTAAATCTAGATGATCCATCTGTCAAAGATGTAATAACTTTAGAAACATGCAAGCAAGAATGTGAGAATATTAACTCTCCCACAGCTGACATGATATCTTCAAAAGAATCAGCCCTCATGGACATTTACTTTTCTGGTGACCTTAAACTTGAATCTATAACCAAGCCCTACAAACCAAACAGAATGAAGCCGATGGCCTTATTGCAAACTCAGAGCACATATTTAGATTCTGCCGCTTGCACCATCGAGTCCAATCCAGCATATAACTATACATTTCATGTGCCAACACCAGTATTTAAGAAGCTCAAGTTCTTCAATAAGGTTGAAAGCAGGAAACATAATGTCAAGGTGGTGAGAATGCACCCTTTGGATGCTCGTCGTTATAGTTTATTGAAGATCGGTAGTGAGATTGTGAAAGCTAACAAACTATCTGAGCATGATCTTGCAAACTATAATGGCATCTTACCTCTGCCATCTCACTTTGAGTCCTCAAATGACTGTACCAATAGGGTGAATCTAGACATTCCTACAGTAAGTGCAGATAAACAGCGTGCTGTTTGTGGTAATGAAGAAATGTTTTCCAAATTTGACATGGATTTTCAACCCAATAAGGTAGCTCCTCCAAGCTCTTTTAATGCTAGTCCAGTTAGTGCATCCATGGCCAGCCATTCCCCTGTTGATTCAAACTGGGGACAGCAGTACACCGGCTATCAACCTGTAAATTATGAGGGAATTACTTCTAGGTCACAGCAGGCTTACAACTCAGCTACCGGCGCATAATTCTATCCCTTTCCAACAGTTCAACCTGGAAAGACATAATTCCTGCCCACATTCAGCACCCTCATCTATTCAAGACATCTTTTACCCAGACCAGCAAGGTCTGCACATGAACCGTCCACTTTATCCACAACAGCAACACCATTTTCAGCAGCTACAGCAGCAGCAGCTTGACCAGCAGCAAGAATGTTCTAGTGGTTCTCACCAAAAGCCAAAAAATGGATTGCGTTCCCCGGGCCAGCATGGGCCAGCAAGCAGAATTGAGAGTCGGAGAGTGTATGTTAACAGTGGTGATCCGGAGGTAGGGAAAGACGAGAACATCACTAAGAGCTCTCATTTTAATACCCAGGTGAACGCTCACAGTAATGACAACCATGCTGAACACATGGCCGGCGTTGCAGCAGGACAGCACACTATTGTGTGTTCCAGCTCGAAACAGTCGGTGTTTGAACAGCCCCAGTCAGCAGGACATAACACCGATGATGACAGCACTTATCATAATGTATATACTGAACAGTTAAACAGCAGAGACGAGTTGGATGAAAAGCAGCAGACTTTAAAGACACCAAGACAAAATCCTCTTGATTATTCACTTGATGTTGAAGACAATGTGTCTGTTCTGTCAGAGAATGGTGATGAGGAACTTGGCGATGAAGTGGCAGATAGTAAATATACCTTAGAAAAATGTGGTATGTCAGAAAAACCAGTACAGTTGGCCAAGTTTAGAAAATGTAATGCTGATACTTTATTTATTTTGCAGCATGACAAACGAAGAGGCAGATTGAGCTGGAGGAAAAATATCAAGGCTCTCAGTTTGACAATACCAAAACAACATACATATCTGAATCCACTAGGCTCAGATGGAATACATACTCCTCCGGACGTTATGGAAAAAGACTATGCTTTAAGTTCCCAGATAGAATCAGATGACAGTGAAGATGATGTTAATAGTAAAGATGCCTCTGCTGTTGGTCGATCCAAAAGGTCTTCTACACTGGAAAAAGTAAAGTTTATGGATGGAGGCAGACATAGCCCAAGACAGGCAAAATTACACTCTCTTTATTCAGAATGCCTCCATGGTCTGAAGCAAAGAAAAAGTCAGGAAGATCTTATTGAAGGAATTCATTACATTGTTGTGGGAAAATTCAAAGGTCATCAGGCCATGCTAGTGAAGGTTAAAAAGTTAAATGTTAACCCCACAGAGAGGGTCAGGGCAGAGAAGTTTGAGAAACTTGCAGCAAAAGAGGTGGTTAGAGTGGTCTCACCAGTGAATTCTCTGAAGGGGAGGGTGTATGATGAAGAGTCTGAATTTACTAATTATCTCAGCAGCACCACTGAAAGCCAGAGTGATACAGAGACACACAATCCACATTTTGAATGTGAAAACCCCAGCTTTGACCAGCATGCTAGTATCAGATCTCGAAGTTCCCATCGACCCTCAAGAGGACGATCAATGCCACATGTAAAGTTCAGATCGACACAAGATTCATCTGTAAAACATGGAGAAACTGTGAAGGCCAGATCCCAGTCAAAGTCAGTAAGAAATGAAATCGAGCCAAAAAACGCGTTGGTTGGGTCAACAAGTGGGGCCAGTGAAAATAATGTTCAGAATACAAACTTTGTACATGACAATTTCTTTTTCAGGTTCAAACAAAATTTCATCAGGCATTTCAGGATAAAAAAGCAGGCAGTTGACTCAGATTTTGAAGAACATGAAAATATGTTCTTTGAAGGCATAAGAAGATCCAGCTTTCATAATTTCCAGCAGAAATTCATGGCAAATATCCAGAAACAAAGAAGTGGTGACTACTCATCCAGCTCAGATGATGAGGATGATGTTTTGGATGAGACCGTTTTAAAAGAGAAGATTGGTATTTCACAAAAATTAGAAGTTCATCAACTAGAAAGTAAGGTTACTCCATGCAGGTTAGTGAAACATGAACATTTTATAACCAACGTTGATGTGCGGGCTGCCCAGCCAGCTGTACATGATAAAGTTGGGACATTTTCTGACCTGTATGGTGGTGGGAGTCTTCAGCTTGGCGATCCAAAGGCAAGTAAAAATGGACATGAAAATATGTGGTCACGTATAAAGGAGAATGGCTCATATGCTGCTAAAGATAATGCATCAAACTCGTACAAGGAAGGAACATCTTGTAGTAGTATCCGCCGACATTCTGTAGGATGGAATAAGAGGCTTCAAGAAAGAGTTGAAACTGAGAAAGGAACACAGTCTTTAAAAGATAATAATAATGTGGAATATGAAGAAGGTGCCAAATTGGTTTTGAAAAACATGAAACCTTCCACAGAGACAGACATAGAGGCATGTGACGTTCACCAGCAAAACCACCCGGAGAACTCCATGTTGTGTTCAGTCACAGACTCTAGCATAAAAGACAAAGAGGACAAGGAGGACTACCTTAAATGCCAGATGGCATTCTTTGAGGATATATCCTCAGATTCAGACACCAATGATACAATTATTATGGATAGGTGTGTGGGAAAAGAGAATGTATTTCAGGGAGATGCTACAAATTTGTATGTGCCACTTTCTTTACGTACCTCTTGTCCTGGTAAGTATTCCACAGAGACTACTGTCATGGGCATACCCACTCAAGAACATAATCGCTTAGCTGTTTCAAATGTTCTGGTATGCAAGCACACTGAGCAAAATCAAGTGTGCTGTTCTGATTTAAGATATGACGGTGCTGAACTGCCACAGGTATGTGAATCTAAGCACAGTAAATCACAGGTCTGCAGAAATGAACAAGGAGTTACATCACAGATATTGGATACAAGTGTAACACAGATTTCCAATATATCAGCACTAGAATTTGCAAAAGATAGTGCAGATGTTTCAAACTTGACAGATCAGCCGAAAGATGCTTCCTTTGTGGAAGCAAAAAATTTTCCTGCAGCAGAAATTTCACCTGTTTCAGAAGATGCAACAATAGAACTAGACAAGAGTGCATCCACTTCAGCGAGGAACTCTGGTAAATGTGTTAAAGGACAACTTGATACCTCCAAATTAATTTATCCTCTTGAAAGTGAAACAGTGAGTATTTCCATAGGCGCTGATCATAATATTGAATCTGCAGTGTTTGCAGACACCATTCATGGACAGAAAACATGTAGGAAGGATATGAAAAAGTCGGGACGAGTCAAGGGAAGTAAGCTGGCTAAAAGAACACAGCCATTGGATGATGGTAACAGCATTTGTAATGTTCAAGTAAGAGTTCTGCTAGAGAGAGCTCCTTTTAATAAGAATAAAAGTCTTCGTGAAAGAACAAAAACTTATTACACATATTGTGCTGACTGTTCTGAAGATAACTTGAGTGATTCTAGTGTTGAAGACTTTGCCACCTGCACCTCACAGCATAAGAGTTCCAAAACTAACAGGAAACCAAAAGGGAGAGGTTCCAAAGTTAGACGGGTAAGAAAACTACCTAAGGTCAGTATAGAAGCTGGAAGACCCACCAGGGAAGGAGAGAAGGGGGTCCACCCATCTTCTCGTGGCAGAAGGAAAAAGCCACCAGGTGGAGACAAACTTCTCAACAGTCTAAGTCTGCTACACATGGCGACGCTAGCCAATCTTACAGATACACAGTCTGACCTGTCTATGCCGGAGACAGTTATTCATGCTCAGAATGAGCAGCACTATTTGCAGCATTCAGACAATTCAAATGGCAGTCACGGCGACATGTTTTCTACCTCACCACAAAACTCGGACAAGACTGAGATACCTGCAGCAGTGATGTGTTCACCAGCTGACAAGAAGAGATGGAAACACACTAGGAAGAGAAGATGCACCATAAAGAACAATGCACCGTTAGGAAGACCGCACAGTTTTTCACAGAGACAGACCAGGTTGAAGCCTGGATCAGCTAACTTAATTAGTAACCCACCATCACTCAGCAGGCTTGTGAATAATTTGTCTTCATCCTCACCAGTCCCATCAAATTTCACTTTTAACCAAGTTGATTCTTATCAACCTGAGGCAGCAAACCCAAGTGAAAATTCTAGCACACACATCACTCTGCAACTTCTGGAGACTAGACGAGCCCAGGTCAACTGTGCATCTTTCTCCATGAAGGACATCCTGAAGCTCACAACACCAGATGACTCTATGGATTCTGACAGCAAGGACGGAGCTGCACTGGTGAGACCCGCGGAGTCAAGAAGAGCTCAAGTGAAAAGCACAGCTTTGTCTATGAGTGATCTTTTGAAGCTGACAAGTGTAGATAAATACCCTGAAACAGAAAGATCAGAACCTTCCAACTTCATTAATTCTCTTGTGTCAGATTCTGATGTATCCAAAGCTGACGTGTCTGTTAAAAACTTGGAAATGTTAGATGCAGAATTGTCCCCTCCCAGCTCTCAAACACCCCAGGAAGCCACAGCAGATTCTTGTTATGCATTACCTCAGACTACAGATTTTATCACCACCAGCTGCCAGCCACAAATGGAAACCTTAGAGGCATCTGTCTCACTTATATCACAGTTGGCAAAATTTAGCAGTTCCCCTTCTCGACCGCACATTAAAACTACAGAAGCCTCAGAGTTACAGCTTTCCAGACTGACAGATTTTCATAATTCTGTCTTTTCCTTGTCTGAAAAACACGTTGAAGAGCCCCGTGATCAAGTTTCTGGAGAAACATCTGGAAATGAAACTGAGGTTAAAGGACAAATGAAGTTAGCATCATTACATGTCAGCGATTCGGTGCCAGTGAATACTATCAGTGACAGCGGTAAATGTGACAAGATGCATTGTTCAGGTAATATTAAGAATAAACTTGATAAAGATGTCTCTGAATACAAAGCCACAGTTGTTAGTAGAGTAAAATTTCACCAGAAGACAGATATGTCACACAGGCAAGGTTCTTCATCACTTCCAGAATCCTCAGGACTCAGAAGCAGTCTTGAAGTTAAGTATGTGTCAAAACCAGTATCATTTTTACCGTCTTGCCAAAATACAGTTAAAGATGCATCTATTTCCACATGCTCAAGTCCACAAAATTTATCACACCAGACATCATTTGAAGCTCTGTCTACATCTCCTAATGATCAAAGGAGAAAGGTTGTTTCAGAGAATGTAGATGGCTTAGATTGGTCAACATCCACTCCAACAGCAGGAACCATTTCACAAGCAGTTGCAGGTAAGAGTGCATCAGCGAGCTCTGTAACAGGATCTGAGAAATCTAAGTTTGATTCTCATCCAGCTGTACCTAGTCAGATTGACTTGCAATCCAGTGACCTAGAAACTCCCATTTCTCCAGTTCTGGAAATTCCAAGGATTTCGGTAAGTTCTGATGAATCATCAGTAAATGAGAAATTGAGCTGCAGCAATCTTGAACCCCTGTCAGTGATAGCAAAACAAGATAACAGGGAGAATCACAAAGACGTGAATGAAAGTAATACAGAGAAAGAAATGAAGCCGCTACACCCCATACAGGTACTCCCCAACTCACAGCCACAAGTTCTTCACAATGTAAGGAACCCATCCTTATACTACCCCTATTGCTGGCAGTGGCCTGCTCACACACCCGGTTCAGATCCTGCTGTAAGCCCCCTCAATTTATGTACCACTCAGAAATCTCTGAACAATTATTCTCCTATTACGCCAACATCGCCTGCCTCGCCCAGCTACCCAACTCAGGCTCAGTGTGCCACTGATCTGTCTCCTTCCATCACAAAAGGAAAGCAGTCACTGTACTCTTGTTTGAAAGCTGGCTCTGCTAGGACAGAAACTAAGGCATGTACTACTAGTCCAGGTGACAATGCTAGACATGATTACAAGGTTCAGAGTCTAAAAAATTTCAGAATTTCAAACATGTTTCCTAGCAAGTCATGTGAGCGAGAACAAACATCTGATAATATATGCAGAGAACGTACTCCAACAGAACCATGGAAAGTTAGGCAAAGTAGCAGAATAATCTCAGAATTTCAAAATCATTCCTCAAGCAGAAGTAAAGGCCAGTTCAGCAGTCCATCGAAAACAAGCTCTTCTAGAATCACTGATACATCAGAATCTCAGGTAGACTCCCATGTTTCAGAAGGTGTCACTCAAACAGCTTGTGATCCAGCATATGGAAGTTTACCATCAGCTAGTCACTCAGAAAACTTAGCAGGAGCTAACCTTAAGATTCCATCAGATGTAGTCACACTGGATGCAAAACCGAGTTCCAGGTTTAGAAAAAATGGTGGGCAGTACATTGTTTCAGAGAGTGCCTACTGGAGTGGAGATTCTGCAGTGACACCCGATTCTCTTGGTTCTTTTGACACTTACCAAAGTACATTTTCAAGTTACAAATCTAGTCCGAGTCAAAATGAAACAAGCCCAAAGATGTCTGAAGCAGCTGCAACGAGAAGCAACTTATATGGTGAGGTCTCAGACTTAACAGTCATGAGTGAAGCTAATGATGAAGTGGAGAGCTCAAAGCTGAAAAATGTGAGAAAGCTGAGAGGAAAGTTTAGACTTTCACCGTTAATGAATTCATCATTAAACTTAGGTCTCTGTGATAGTCAGCTGATCGGTCTAACAGATCATGATAGGACAAAGCTCATTATAGATAGTGATAATGTTGAAACTGTGTCAAAAATGACAGATACCTCAGGGGTTAACAAACAACTCAACACTCAAAAGAGAAGAATGCTAAATCAAGGTCAGTACTTACAGGATCACACACCACAGAAGCGTGGAAGGGTTATGAATAATGAGAAGGGAGAAGACAGTTGTGATGATGGTTCAGAGGGAAGCTGTCATATGAAAGTGGACAAGCCGTAATACAGTATCCTAGAGTCACCCTTCAAGCAGCAGCAGTGTAGAGGAGTGCCCAAGTGTCATCAGTCACCTTTTGTATTAGCAGTTAGGATTTGCGAGATGAAGTCAACATGACTTTCAAAATGTGGAGGTTTTTTTTTTTTTTTTAGTTCTCGAATTGATCAGACACAAAATTTGGTGAGAATCGATCAAGGCCTATGCTCCTTGGGGAGCTTAAGAGTATTGATTGATCAGACACAAAATGTGTACATGGTAGAAACTGTCCTGTTAAATTGTTTGATTTTGTGAATGTTATTAGCATTTTTATATGTACATATGTTTATTAAGATGGCGGGAAATCATATCATATTGCTGAAAAGTTTTTAACTCCTTGACTGCGGAGCAGAGCGGTATCCATATATAACAATGAGCAGAGCAAGTGGATATCATAAATAATGTCTTTCACAAATATTTGGCAAAAAGCAGTGGCTTAGCCAGAAATGAAACATTGAATTTCATCCATCTCATGCAGAGATAAACCTAGGCAGCAGAAAGAAAAAGTGCTGTCACCTATTGGGTATAATGGACAGCCAAGCACACGGGAGTTGCCTGTCCTGTTTTTACAGGTAATGATGGCAATGCCATAGTGCTTATTAATGAGAACGTGACCTATACACTCAACTATATATACAAATGACCCTAAATTGCTGTTATGAATTGTTCTACACAGAGGAGATCAGGCAATATTCAGATGAATGTAAATTAATGATTACTGTACGATTATGATTACAGGAGTATTCCAGTGATTACGTTAGTTTTCGGCATGCATGTGTAGTTGTTATACATTTGTTTTTGTAATGTTTAAAGTGCCCTTTGACAATGTTTTTGTTAGATTTTTTGTTTTAGGTTTCTACTATGAAGGGAGTGATTTTTAAAAAAATATTTAATAAATTTTGTTGGTATTTTTGTTTAATGTACTGCTTTTATATGAAACAGATGGAAGGAAGTGGATGAATTTTGAAGTTGGTGTACATAAGTGTGGTGGTGATGATGATCATCATCATCTCCTTTTTTCCCGCCTCCTCGTGCAGATGGCTCCCTTGAGGAAACCTACACCAAAGCACAGTGGTGGTTTCTGCAGCAAACTGTTTGTATATGATGAGGTTGCCAGTCTCCTGCACAACCTCATTTTCAAGTGTGAGGCTGCTGAGTATAAACTCTTCATGTATGGCAGCTTTCTAAAAGAAATATATAAATACAGCTGTAACTTCAGCCAAATGAGCATCCTAAAAGAATGTAATAATCATTTAAAATTTCAAAGGGGTTTGTTTGTAAAGATCCTCAAGGTTTTATAAGTTTTCACTCTTTAACCCCATTAAAAAAAATTTGGGTTCAGTTACATAGCTTTCTTACAAACCCAGAGGGCTTCACCAGACCTGCAAAAGTGTACTGAAAAAAAAAAGTAAAGTAAAAAACAGATACAAAGAAAATGTGACAAAAACAGATGGAAAGCCCAGAAAGGCAATACAGTATTTGACTACATTTATAACATATAAGGAAGGGAAACCAGAGGTTCGAGTCCTGGGTAAGTCTCTTGTTTTTCTGTTGTCTGGTTTTCTACTTTATTTCTAAATTGCCTGAAAACATACCTTTATGTTTGTCTAATATTTATTTAATATTTGACTACACAATATCGTTATTGTCAGCTTATAATTGGTTCATTTTTTGTTAATCCATGCTGCATATATATTATGGAGTCAAAAGAATAAATGTGTAAGGCATAGTTTCATGATTTGATCACCTGAGGGTTAACCTGTTCCGTGTTTAACAGAGGGCTACAACTGTAGGTTACTTTTCTTCACCTGTGGGTTCTCATAGTCTAGTTGTACTGGTATCCTGATGATGTGTCGGTCATCTCCACTTTCTGTCTTTAACCTGCAGCTGTTGGTCAGTTCTGTTCCCCACAGATATAACACTTTTATTGTTATCATTTCTACAGTCGTAATTAATCATTTAAAAAACAGATGCATGCACATAATAAATATATCACAAGTTGCACAGCATAGTTTGCTGATCAGCAGACACCTCTAATTCTGGACATGAGCCCAACATTTAAACAAAAAAATGTTATTTCCTTTGTCAGGCTGCACTTTCAAGTAGTTTTTCTTGTTACAGCTTTATTTACTTATTAATTTTTTGGCCATAACTTTCATGAAGACTGAAGGATTTTATAGAAAAAAACATATTACATAAATTCACGCCGCTCTAAACCTTGGCTGAACAGTTTTTTGTTTTGTTTTGTTTTTTAAATAAAAAAAAACCAACTAACCAACTTTGTTTACTTAAAAATCTGTACTGAGCCTGAAATGTCTTTTTAAATATGAACAGACTCTTTCCATACATTGAGTTTATATTACCATGCCATGAGGCTGGGACTTCTTTGGCACAATAACAATAATGTAGATGGTGAGAAATTTGTATCAACAAATGCAAAGATATAAATGATAAATGCAGGAAGGAAGAAAAACTTGTGTAAACTACAATAATTTATATCAACCATAATTCTGACCTCTAGTCATACATTAACAAGAAATATAGTAAATTTTTTGAGGGCATACAAAGTACTGTATATACTCGAGTATAGGTCAATTCAACTATAAGCGACCCCTAAACTTTAGGACTTAAAACCGCCCAAAATGAATGACCCGATCGTAAGTCGAACGAGTTTTTCATCGATTCCGAATGCTGGAGCATTGCATTGGAACTTCGACTTTCTGCAAATTTTTTCACTTTCAGCTTAACCTGTTCCCATTTAAAACGCTTGAATTCGCCCCATTAATACGTAAAATGCATGTGAGAATAAATTAATTCGGTATAGAAGATGAGAGAAAGGAAGGGCAGAATGTCAGAAGTGCCCAATTATCAACCCTTTGAAAATAAATGCTGACAGGTTTCATAAATCTTTTTTTTTTTCTTGGTTGATTTAACTATAAGTCAGGGGTACGTTTTTAAAGGTCGAAAATGCAAAAAGATTTCTTGACTTATACTCACGTATATATGGTATGTAAGCTCATTCATTTCATTTCGCTTTTCACTACCTATGAAGCTGGCCTCCCTTGCAGGAAGCCTGCACCAAAGCAATAATGTGCTCTTGTATCAGTGGTTTCTGTGGCAGACATAATGAGGTTACCAACCCCATGCACACAACCTCATGTTACTTGCCTCTTAGGACATGCTTGAGGGAGTAGTAGTCCTATTCTGTTTTTTTGTCTCCTCAGAGATCCCTAGGGACTATAGGAGAAAAAGTATGCAAGTACAGGTATACCTCACGGCTCCAGACCACCGCAATAAAGCAGGTGCATATGAAAGCCTAAACGCGCAACAGCACTAGGTCTTAAAAATAACAAGTTTATTGTAAAATTAAATTGCTGGTGAAGAGCCAAAATCTATCGGAAGAATAAGGCACGTTCTAATAAATAAACATGAATAATTTGGAAATATGTATCTGTGTAGCGCAATAAAGCGAGGTATACCTTGTAGTATGTACTACCACCTTTTTTTTTTTTTTTTTAATACGAAATATTAAGTGGTACTAATGAATTTGTTGGTCATACTAAGTGACAGTACTGAATCTTTTTATCATTCAAAGTAATGTAAGTGAAACCTACAGGTAGTAAATGTTATCACTCATAAACTAAACAGCAACATAGAATTGCAGAACCTGTTGTTAGGGATCGGCCACCATAACAGATATGATGGGGAAACGAAAAGCCAGGGATCCAGACCTCCAGGATGACCCAGAAAGGACAACATTAGACAGTTTCTGAAGGACAGAGGACTAGATTGGAACCAGACCAGGAGGTATAGTTTTACACTCTCTCTGGCACACCTAAGTAAGTGGTGATGTTAGGAAAATAACAAGAGACATATCTACCACCCCAGTATTTCAACAATGCCAATGCAGCAAACACTTCAACTAAAACAACATAAATACGAGGGAAGATCAAAAAGTAATGCCTCCTATTTTTTATGTATGTAAATACTGCATCGGTGTGCAATTTGTAAATTTAGCAGGATTCCTCAAACACTCTTCTGCACTGTATAGCATTACCAACCTTTTTCAGTAACAGGTGGCACCACTGTAACAGTTTAAAAATGGCTGCCAAAGACTTTCGGTTAAAACAACGTTATGTCATAGAATTCCTCAATGCTAAAGGCGAGACCCCAATTCGCATCCACGAACGTTTGAAGAATGTTTATGGAGATTCAACAGTGGATGTTAGCACTGTCCGACGTTGGGTACATCGTTGTGACGAAGCTGAAGTAGGTCAATCCTCAATGGCTGACGCAAAGCGGACTGGCCATCCGTCTACCGCAGTGACTCCACACAACATTCATCGAGTTGATGGCATCATTCATGGTGACCGTCAGGTAACACTGGATGAACTTTCTTCCATGTTGTCCATTAGTAAAGGCAGTGTCCAGAACATCATTAAAGACCTGGGTTATTCAAAAGTTTGTGCACGGTGGGTACCCAGAATGTTGACAGACAGACAACATCGCCGACAAGAAAGAAGTTCAAAAGTTCACCATCTGTAGGGAAAGTTATGGCCTCCGTGTTTTGGGATGAGAAGGGTGTGATTCTTCTCGACTTCTTGGAACAGGGAAACACGGTGAATGCAGACCATTACATTGAAACTTTGAAGAAGCTTAGAGGTCGTCTTCGGCGACTTTACCCATTAAAAGATCAGAGAACTGCATTACTGTTGCACGATAATGCCATGCCACGCACCGCTAAACGCACCATTGATGCGATTGCAGAATTTGGCTGGACATTATTACCACATCCCCCTTACAGTCTCGATCTTGCACCTTCTGACTTCCATCTGTTTGGACCACTGAAAGATCTTCACGGACATCACTTTGAGGACACCGAGACCCTTAAATGCGCCGTACGCCAGTGGTTTAGGAAAAAGGACACAAATTTTTACCGTGCGGGGATACATGCCCTTGTGAGAAGATGGACAAAAACTGTAACAAATAACGGAGACTACATTGAGAAATAAATTTTTGAAGTTCAGACTTGGGGCTACATTTCAATGTGAATTTTATCTGTTTTCTTGCCTATTGAATGAAATTAAAAATTACGAGGCATTACTTTTTGACCGTCCCTCGTATATGAATTTTTCAACTAAAATTTCAAGGGAGTCCAACAGTATTACTGAACTAAAATATATATATTTTTTTTAAACCTACAACCACAAGAAGTTATACAATTCAATAAATTGGTGCTGCGAATAACAAAACTTAAAATATGTATGGTAGGTCAGGACACTGATAGCATCACAAGACAGTCTTTGCTTTGGAATCCCCAAGGTAAAAGAAACTAAAAGGGAGACCCTCAAACATATGGAGAAAACTAGAGAATGACAGAAGAAGGCTAATGAAGACATGGACAGAACTTGGAACAGATACAACAAGACAGGCGAGCTTGGCATGATAGTAATGGGATGTCTATCCACGGGGGGGGGGGGGAGGTGTGTTATGGATTATTCCCCCCCCCCCCCCCCCTATTTGCAGCCAACAAACTCTCTCTGCCTCTCTCGTTTCAACTTTTATCGCTGTAGTACATCATTTTCAATGTATCAGATTGGCTGGAGAGTGGGACAAAATTTACTAAAAATACCTGGTAAATGACGAGGACAGTAAACAATGTCCACCATGTTGCCAGACTGGCTATCCATATTTTTTTTTTACACCTAAACCTTAACCCCAACCCTGTTTTGAGCTTTGTCAAACAGCTAGCCTTAAACCTAACCTCAACCCTGTTTCGAACAATAATCAACAAAGCCCTACAACAGCTGGAGATAGGAAAGATGACATAACCAGGAAACATCACAAATAAACACAAACAGTACAAACCAAAAGCACACTCGGATCTACATTCCAGCTAGCAGTCCTTTTCAGGGCTGCCGGAAAACAACAACACATCTGCTACAATGAACACAAATTGAATGAAAAATATATGGAACAAGCAGATGACTTTAGACAGCTACTAGGGGTCCTTCTCAGGACCAGCCCTTTTCAGGGCTTACATTAGCTTAGCATCTAAAACGAAGGAATCGCACATTATACACCAATTATAACCAAAAAGTTTGCTTGCAGGGAATTATAAGTGCTATATTGAAGCAAAACAAAGATTTTGAGTGTTGTCAAACAGCTAGCCTTAACCTAACATCAACCCTGTTTCGAGCTTCGTCAAAAGTAATAACGCCTCTCAGGTAACTCATTTTATAAACAAAAACCACCAACAAAAAAATACCCAACTTGAAGTCTGAAAACCCTATGTTTTTTGGCCAACATGGCGGCCACCGACCTACTATTCCCTACTTGAACCAAATATAACAGTCTAAATAAAGTATCAGGGAAGAAGTGATTGGATCCATTTATATATTTACTGAAGCAACTGGGGTTCTCCTTTTGCTGGCAGGGATTAATCCTTCATGGCATGCACACTCGTGGTACCTGAAAATCTTGACACAGTGTTCCCCTCCTATACTGAACTCTGAAGCAGCCATATGGCCTTCAGGACCAAGAGCCAAAGAGTGGATAGTTGCTGCATCATCTATTGGTGTTAAGACCTGGAGATGACAAGAGTGTGTTGGTTTGTGGTTCATGACTTCTTTTCTTTTACCAAATGCTTAATAAAGCAGTGGAAAAATGTTCAAGTGTGAGTTAAGGGTCCTTCATTAAATAAAATTTGGATACAAATAGTTGGATTACATCTTTGCAATGACTACGATTCGGAGGTTGTCAAGATCTCTCTATACAAATATGTTTCTTAAGCATGCAGAGTTAACTGCTGCTTTGTTCCATTCCACTGCATTGTCTGTCAATTATAATCTTCATCTCCTTTTCCTTCCTTCTATCTTGAATAGATAATTCTATCTATAATAATAAAAAGTGAGAGAACTCTAAATTCTATTTTTTTTTCATACTGTTACCTCTTACTTACTTAGTCGTTCCTCTTCTACCGTGAGGTGCAGAGATTTGGAAGAGAGAGCGCCATACTATCCTATCGGCTGTCGTCCTCGGTCCTTCAAAGATTGTCTAATGTTGTCCTCCCAGCGGACTCTGGGTCATCCTGGAGGTCTGGATCCCTGTTCTTAGAACCAACTCCCATTTATCACCTAATCTTAACGTGTGGCAGACACTTGTCAAGCTGATCTAAATGTACTGTGTATGCTAACTTATTGTAAGATGTCTCCCATTTCTAGATATACTGTGTATAGACTAAACTAACTTTTAAGATATGAAGTTTCCTACTTCTAGATGTACTGGGTAAAGTATGTTGTAAGAAGTTTCTTATTTCACGATGTCCTGGGTATACTATCTTGTTATAAGAAGTTTCTTATTTCTAGATGTACTGGGTATACTATCTTGTTATAAGAATTGTCTTATTTCTAGATGTACTGGGTATACTATCTTATAAGAATTGTCTTATTTCTAGATGAACTGGATATAGTATCATGTTGTAAGAAGTTTCTTATTTCTATATGTACTGTTTATACTATCTTGTTAAAAGAAGTTTCATATTTCTGGATGTACTGGGTATACTATCATATTGTAAGAATTGTCTTATTTCTAGATGTACTGGGTATACTATCTTGTAAGAAGTTTCTCATTTCTAGATGTACTGGGTATACTATCTTGTAAGAAGTTTCTTATTTCTAGATGTACTGGGTATACTATCTTGTAAGAAGTTTCTTATTTCTAGATGTACTGGGTATACTAACTTGCTGTAAGTAGTCTCCCATTTCTGTGTACAAAGTGACAACATGATTAAGTGTGTCAGCTACCATAATCTGACCAAGAGGTGTCACGCATACACCTCCAACAAATACAGCAAGTCCATGTGTGTGAGCTTTAGGTCTAAAGCATCCAAGCTGTTGACCATCCAAAGAGTATCTGTAGATATGGCCGTCTTCTGGGTCATTGACAACTATCTGAAAAGGATCAGAATTCACACAATTTATGTAAACAAGCATTTTTTAAAGAACATACGGGACTAACTGTTAGAAAAGCTTCAATGTTTGTTAGAAAATATATGGCTGACAAGTCATTTTAATGTTTGTTAGAAAATAACTGGCTGACTATTCAATGTTTGATGGTTGTTAGAAAATTACAGGCTTATTCAATTTCAACATTTGTTAGAAAATAACCAGTTGATTAGTCAACTTTGATGTTTGTTAGAGAACCTACCGATGGACTTTTCTACTTCAATGTTTGTTAAAAAATAACTGGCTGACTATTCAACTTTGATGGTTGTTAGAAAATAACCAGTCCAGCTGAATCTTCAACATTTGTTAGAAAATAACCAGCTGAATATTCAACTTCAATGTTTGTTAGAAAATAACCAGTCCAGCTGAATATTCAACTTTGATGACTGTTAGAAAATAACCAGCTGAATATTCAACTTTGATGGCTGTTAGAAAATAACCAGCTGAATATTCAACTTTGATGGCTGTTAGAAAATAACCAGCTGAATATTCAACTTTGATGGCTGTTAGAAAATAACCAGCTGAATATTCAACTTCAACATTTGTTAGAAAATAACCAGCTGAATATTCAATTTTGATGGCTGCTAGAAAATAATTCACTATTCAACTTTGATGGCTTTTAGAAAATAACTTGCTGACTATTCAACTTTGATGGCTGTTAGAAAATAATTGGCTGTCTATTCAACTTTAAGAGATTAAAAAAAGCAATATATAAAGACAACATGAACTGACATTACTGTGCATACACATTTGTTTCCCTTTAAATGCTTTGCTGGCTGGTATAGGTGATCACATTTCTTCACACCTTCTTCTTTGTTTTCAATTCTATTGCTGACTTTCTTCCATCCAATGTTAAACTGTCCAGTAACTTCTCTTTTTGTCAGGCTATATCTATTTTCTCATTAATGTTGCCTGTTGGCACTATGCATTCTAACTTTTCTCATTGCATGCCAAAACACTGTGGAGTGCCTCTTTCTGTGTGTAATAAACTTACTTCACATAGTGACCTTTTTCAGGACATCGTCAATATTCATTTCAATTGTCCATGGTATTTTTAACACGAATATGTAAAACCTTACCTTTGTCACTCCTGTGATCTTGTTTGTTTATTGACTGTCCATGATTTGCTTCAATATAGCAGGATTGGTTAACATGGAAGAACTCCCCTTTTCTCTTCTATTGACACACATTTTTTTGCATAGGATGTTTTTTATTTTTATTTTCTGTAATTCATTCATAACCCTCCACTCCCAAAGGAGCATAGGCCTTCAACAAACACATGCCATGTCCTCCTGTCACATGCCATCATCTCAAGTTCTTTCCACGTTTTCATCTCTGTTTCCAGCTCTCTTCTCCATGTGCTTCTTGGTCTACCTCTGCCTCTCTTGCCCTGGGGGTTCCAGAACAAGGACTGCGTTGTAATGCTATCAACAGGTTTCCTCAGTGTGTGTCCTATCCATCGCCATCGTCTTCTTCTCATCTCTTGTTCCACTGGCACTTTTAAAAAAATTATTTTCTGTAATGCTTGGGCTAATCTGTTCTTTATTTCTGTGTTGGTGAATGTTCTGTGATCTTATAAATATTATATGGTCAAAACCTGAAGGTTTAAATCTCAAATACATGCTGTATTTTCTGGCTGGAAGGCACACCTTTTTTCTTCAAAAACCTATCTAGATGATCACTCTGCATCTTATAAGATGATGATGTTCACCAATAAGATGATGTTGTTCATCAATAAGATGATGATGTTAATCAATAAGGTGATGTGATGCGGGTAAATCTTACGAATGATTATCCTTTCAGGAACCGTCCTCCCGACGTCCTGTGGTAAGAGTGCCTTAGACTTCAGGCTTGACACTCCTTAATACAATGGCCTGCTGAATACCTTCCAGGGTTGTCCTTGCATATTCCGTTTCAGGAATTAATATATATATTTTTATGTTTGGCCAGTCACACATAATCTCCCTGGCCCGCACCTCAGGTACTCAATAACAAGGCACAACTTCTTGGCACAATTCACATCCATTTAATATACATATTACTCCATTGAGTATCATATGACATCTTAGCCTTTACTAGCACATGTCTCTACTGTCCTTGATTTTGCTCCTCACAGTTTTAATGGAACAGTCAACTTACGTGCCCAAGAATTTCCACTACACACTGCTAAGACTAAACTGACATTATACTGTTAGATGAAAGCATAAGGCAGTGATGGTAATCGATCTTGCAGGTGAAATATCAAAATGCCCAAAGGCAATTAACACATTTTTAAAAGCCGGTCCTACTGGACACATTCCGTGCGTACTGGTCAAACGACACAAGCAGACTCCTCGTTCGAGACGCTAGCTCGTCCCACATCGAAACTGCCGTCTGCCGATAATTCAGGGCAGAAGTCAAGACGTCACTTCCTGCAACCACGGGATACCGTGTGTAAACAATATATATCAGGAAGTGATCGACATGATATGATATTTACTCATATCATGATGATGTTCACCAATAAGATGATGATGTTCACCAATAAGGTGATGTTGTTCACCAATAGGATGATGATGTTAATCAATAAGATGACATTCATCAATAAGATGATGATGTTCATCAATAAACTGATGATGTTCATCAATAATCTGATGATGTTCATCAATAAGCTGATGATATTCATCAATAAGATGACGTTCATCAATAAGATGATGATCATCATTATTCTTCTGCTCCTCAAGGAGGATGGGCTTTTGATAAATGTTTGCCCCACTCCTCCCATCCTGTGCCAACAGTTCCAGATCTTTCCATCTCTTCCTCATCCCTTTGACGTCTGTCTCCAGTTCTGTGGATTCATGAACAAGAACTGCTTTGTAATGACGTCAACAGGTTTCCCCAATGTGTGTTCTATCCATCACCATTGTCTTCTTCTCATTTCTTCTTCCACTGGTACTTGTCATCAGTTCTAGACTGGTGATCTTGTCATACCATTTCAATCCTTCTGTTCCAAGCAAGCATCCATTTATGAAAGCCTGTCAACTTCTTGGTTATTGTTTGTGTTGTCTCCCATATTTCAGAGCCATACAATAGGACTGACTTTACATTTGAATCGGTGATGCTTATTTTTTGTGTTGGATTTCTTTTTTGACTTCCATATATTTTCCAATGCAATGAAAACTTGTCGTGCCTTTTGTATTCTTAATCTGATATCACTGTCTGTTCCCCCAACTTTGTCAAGATGTGTGTATAATTCGACATCTTGTAGTGGTGTTTCTTCAACTTAAGTGCAATCTACTGTTTCATTTGCTGCATTTATTCTCTTTATCTTTGCCTTTCCATTGTATTGTCTTCAGACCAAACTGCTGTGGCCTCTCATCAAGTATTTTCATTGTGTCTTCCATCTGGTTATGGGACAGAAGAGTGAGGTCATCAGCGAAATCTATGTCACCAAGCTGTTCACTAAATTACATTCTGTCTGAATCAAGAAGTCTCATTTACAGTTCAAAATTACACACAGTAAGCATGCCACTTCAGAGATATAGAATATAACACCATGCTGCACAATTACAATAATTTAGTAAATACTAAGGAGAATGTATTGACAAAGCAAATACATAATAAAAACAAAGGAGAATATATCGACAAAGCAAATACAGAATAAAAACAAAGGAGAATATACTGACAAAGCAAACACAATAAAAACAAAGGAGAATATATCGACAAAGCAAATACAGAATAAAAACAGGAGAATATATTACAGAATAAAAAACAAAGAATAAATCAACAAAGCAAACACAATAAAAACAGGAGAATATATCGACAAAGCAAATACAGAATAAAAACAAAGGAGAATATATTGACAAAGCAAAGTCCACTCAGAGTTTGCAGACATAAACCAACATGGTTAGTCAGACTCTTTTAGTTAAATTCAAACAGACAACTAAAATACATTGTCCAAAAAATGAACTTATTAAAGGCACAGATATACACGGTAAAGGTAGTCCCATTGCAGATCCTGCTGTAGGGGAGTGTTATAGTGAAGTGTTTGAGACTTGACTATTCTGGGTCCAGCTTTATGAGGTGGGGGGTGTCATTTCCTTTCCTTGCTGCCTCTGCCTTCCCTTACTCAAGAGCAGAGTCAGGTACCCATTTGCAGCTGAAAGCACAGATATCAATAAAGAAAAGGGACTGACATACATAATTAAAGGCTTAAATAACTTAGAAAGCAGGAATATATTCAGCCAAGTGCAGCTCACGGCTGTTTGCAAGCAACACTTTAGTTTTACCTTACCGCGCTAGCGAGACAGAGGTCACGGGGTCAAATTCCTAACTGGGGGGGGGGGGGGGGAGAGAAATGTGGCAGGTGCTTATTTCTTTTAGGCTAGTTTATTATTATAAATACCGGCTTTAATTTTGCGTTAAGCTAGACTCGAAATGTTAGAATAAATTTTAGAAAAAGAACGAACATTTCATCACAATTAGAACAGAATAGTCTGAAATAGTGTAAAAAGTACGTTTTTTAAATATTTTTTTATGGTTTGTTTCTTCTGCAATAAACTAAAACGTCATTCGATATGCATAAAAATCACAGAAATCAAAAGTAGAAAACCTACAGAAAATAGATATCATAATTTTCTTTTGGATTCATGCATCAAACATGAATTACTGAAACATTAAATTGCAAGTCCAAAATTATTACTTTAAAATAACACACCCAATTGTGCCCAAACCATGAGAGCTAACCATTATCTCTCAATCATACATCGCAATGGTCATAATGTGCTCTAGCCCCAACATTTCGCTCAATTATCATTCACACTTCCTTTTTTTTAGGAGGAATCTGTACATTCACAGATGGAGAAATTTGTTTTCTCTCCTGTGCCCATGTAAGGCCTACTGTTTCCTTCATGGCTATTGCTAATTCTTTGGATATTCTAACTCTACTTTCAATTCCTGCTTTCCTGCAAATTTCCCGTTGAGACGTTTCTGAACAGTGTCGTAGTTCATGTGCCTGCTGCAGGTCTAGTGAGTTGGTTGATGTTCCAGCAATATGTTTCCTAACAGTGTGGAGAAATTGAGATCACTTATGTTTTGTTGGCGTTCTGATGACTGATGTTTCTTTTCTATGTTTAATTAGTTTTTGTAGTACAATAGGTTGTCCTCTGGTTTTGCATTTTATGATATTATTTTGTGCTGTTTCTAGTTTTTTCTAACAATGAATGTGAATAGGGTTTCTTCCTCTTGTGTTAGTGGTTTTGAAGGTGGCTTAGCAAGTAACTGTTGTACTGTGATGTCGCTTTTGAAGATAGGCGAGGTGAATGTACTTGTCATATGTATAACTGATTTGGTAGGTGTAGATGTGGCAACAAAAACTGGCATGCTAGGGTGAGTAGTATTATCCACCTCCAAATGTATAATGGTATTGCCATTAGTGTGAGCTGACACATTAACCTCCAGCTGAACAATATCATCACTAGTGTGAGCAGGCACATCAACCTCCTGCTGTACAGAGCTGTCCTGACTACAGCTAACTGACTGACTAGACATGGAGGGGTCAGAAAGAACATCACAAGGGCTAGAGCAGCTTTTTGTTTTTAAAACACCAAAAGATATCTTTGCAAAATAATTACACAGTTCGCATTCACTTATAGTAATATTATGGTCATAGTCTTTCCAGACGAGCTGACTGTTTTCCTATAGTAACTTGGCTGTTTCAAGACACTTTTCACTATGCCTCCTTTTTGTGTTCTGTATTCGTAAGTAACACTTCCTACAAAATATAGTCGAATGCTCTATCGGTTTATCATCTAATACGTTAATTCCAAACACAAAGAACAGATCATTAACGTAATTCGAACAGTTCAGTGCTTTCCGATTTGAACTTTTTGTTTTGGAAGTTAATGCTCTGCTGCCACACGCTCTGCATAGTGCACTGACTCATATGATGCAACAAAGTATGTTCCATTTCACTGTTTTGTAGTATAGTCTACTTATGTATGTATAAAGCTAATGGAGTATTTGGGAGTATCAAGTCCAACGCCAGGCTGTAGAATGTTTTATCTGTGAATGAAAGAAGATATACAAACAGTTAGTTCGAATTCTTTGGCACCCGTCGTGTGCACATGATTGTCTACCAAAGAACACTTATGGAACAGTCCTTGTCTCACACACAACAAAAAAAAGACATTCATATTATAAATACAAGATTAACAAGACTTGAAAGATAGATCAAAGTATGTGTGTGGAAATAATCTATAGCTTTACATGTTTTCTGACGCCTATATACGTAGCCAAATATTATTATAAATGAATGAAAATGCAAAAACACATGGTACTTTACAAAAAGTTATTTTATACAGCCTTATTAAGATTTGCGAGTATCAAGAATGCGTTTACAGTGATTTAAATGTTATAACATCTGGTGACAATATTCTTGTTCTTCTTATGCCAGACTGACAAAACTGACTACCACACATTTTCAAGCTGCGAAACCCATAAAAAAAAAATAGGTGGAAATAATCTTTAGGTTCTCCTCGATAAGTCTATATAATTATGAACTCAAAAAATGGTATGCATTTCAGATATTACATTAATAAATAGATTACCTCTGTTATGAATTTCCTCAAATGATGACACTTTTTTCAAAAGTCTGTTACTCCGTCAAAAATAATTCCAAACAAATAAAAATGCAATCAAAGATAAAACACAGAACAAAGTTGTAGTACACAAAAGTATTTTAGCGCTGTGTTTTTCCAGAACGACTGTGTAATGATTTATATATTAACGATTTTACACACACATCAGCTGATTTTTCCCGCCAAAACTAGCGGTAGACAAAACTGCACGCTGGAAGATTTATTACCTCGGGGTCCACATTCAGGTCGTCACCGAACTAAAGAAGCGCTTCGGTGTAAGGTACAAACCGCCGTGAGCTGTATCTGCAGCAATGATCATCAAAGCACAGAATGCTGGAGATAAAAATAAGGTTGATGGCTTCTTTCGAACAATAAAAGATTTTTCACAAAAAACTAATAACTGATACTAAATGGCAATGACTGGGTCTTACCGTGGAGTCGTAAGTCATGGAAATATGTACTGGACAAGATCTTGACATGGCCTTTGATCCCACAAGGAAGCACTGTTTCAGTTCTTTCTCATATGCATTAAATATGTAGAGTTTCTTACTGGTAGTAACTACTGCAACATTCATGTCTCTGCCGCAGCACAAGCTATAAGGCACTCCAGGACCAGGTAAGTAAATATGGTACTTGTACACAAATTTTTCTGTAAAAAACTGTTAAATGAAAATTCAAAATCTGTACAATTTAAACAGCTAGAAAGACTGTTGAATATAAATAAGTGTGAGTGTCATTATTATTCAGACAAACTTACTGTCTTTAAACGAATATAACTAATAAACATAAGTATTGTTCACTCCAGCGCAATCAGTATTAGTTTTAATCAACTTTGGATTTTGGTTATGGCAGGAAAGGACTGGACGGCAGGCTGCTAACCTGTTAAACATATTCTCCACCACCCATCTACATTTACATAAAGAAGCTGTAAATATAATGGCTCAGGATTCTAGTCAGAAGGCAACAAGAACAACTAGTAGCAAGGTGGACTGCTGAAATAGTTGAAATAATTAGGACAAGTGTTCACCAAGGCCACAGACTGTTTTCATAACACTAAATTCTCAGTGAAAAATAACATAATTGAGTTAAGGGAGGAAAAGGCAGTGAGGAAGGGAACTGGTCACACCACCTCTCAATGCTGGACCTATAACACTTCACTTCCCTACGGCTGTATCTTTTTTACCTTTTTTTTTTTTTGTTAATAACACATCAGCTGTCATAGCTTGTATATTTTTATAACCAGTAACTTTTTCACTTAAAACACAATGAAAACAATAATATGCTAGTCATCATTTTCCTTTGCACTCCCTACGGAGCATGGAGCCATCACTGCAGCTGAACCCCTTGCAGGAAGCCCACACCAAGCAGTCATATCCTCTTTCATCAGTGGTTTTCTGTGGCAATTAATTTTACATGAGAAGGTAGCCAGCCCTGTGCATAACCTCAAAATTAGTCACCTTGTACAACACTCGACAGAGGTGTTGCGTGCTAGCCTTCAAAGCATGTATACACTGCTTAGACATTGCATCCCAAAAGATATCTTCTAATTCTATAGACAACTGGCAGATAGCAAAAGAACAGTTGGGCGACCACAGCTGAGGTTCAAAGATGTGTGCAAAAGAGACATGAAAGCACTGGACACAAATCCAGTAATCTGAGAGGATGAAGCTGCCGATCACACCAAGTGCCGATGCTGTCTAAGGCGCCATCTCAGACTGGGCAAAAAGAAGCTCTCACAACAAGCAGATGAGAGGAGAAAACGTCGAAAGGAACACCAGAAAAATAAGCAAGTCACCTCAGGGCCGCATTTCCAGAGTCGGTTATATCCGAAGGGGCTATTATTATTATTATTACAACACTCCTGAGCGAGCAGCATCCTTTTATTTCTTTGTCTCTTCAGAGATGCCCAGGAACTACACAGGGCAAAATGTTAGTACCAACAGAAGAAATTGTAGAAGACGAATACCAGCATGTACCTGCACTCGTCCATTTTTGCTGTCTGCGACGGCAATATCACCATTGGGTAGTTCAATTACATCACAAGGCTCATTAAACTCTCCCTCCTGCTGACCATAGCTGCCAAAGTGCTTAACAAACACGCCAAACTGGGTGAAATGCTGGATGCGATGGTTTTTTGTGTCTGCAACCAAGATGTCACCGTTCAATGTTATGTAGATGCCTTTCGGGCAGTTAAAATCTCCGGCTGCACTCCCATATTTTCCAAGTTTATAAAGAAGTTTGTCTGGTCTGAAAAAAAAACGTTATAATATTGAGTTATTTTTCTTTCCATATTTGTTCAAACTCTGAGCTAAGAAAATTGTGTTTTACCCAACAAATACAACTGATGCCTTGCAAGACAAAATGTTTCATTTGTTGTATTTTTAGGATACCATAAGTTTTATCACCCAGTTTAGTTTCCATGGGTCTCGGAGGAGACAAAGAATAAATAAGATTACTGATCCCTCAGGCATGTCATAAAAGGCAACTAATATGAGATATAGGTCAACTCCGCTTTATGGCACTTCTCAATAATAACCCTTCATATTTTCGGTGCATTCTTTGCTCTTACGGCACTTTTCGACCAACCTATTATTACCAATAGAAATCTCTTACATCGGAGTCAGACGCCATCTTGATGTTGATCAGTCAGTCTCATCCTGCAATTTGATCCTTCAGCATCTCTCAGTGTTTGAACGTTTTTAAACTTGTGTTATTATATACAAAATGGGACTGAAGACGCAGCAAGAGAGATGAATGCAGTCAGCGAGTCATAGCTTGACTGCTTGCATCAGGGTCAGCGAACCAGAGCTGACCAAGACCCAACGCCATCTTCAAGTGGTGGTCCTGGAAAAAAGGCTGCATTATTGCAGTCTGGCCAAGAGAGTAGGGATCGAAGGGGGAAGGCAAACCCGGTCCCAAAAATGCCATGCTGAAATTGGATGTGTGGGGCCGAAAGGTGCAAATACCGCAGCTTTGCTGAAAACAGCGATACAATGCAACCAACGTCCTTTTCAGGACGAACGCAGAAGAAGATGATGACTTACAAATTTTAAATCTGATATTCACCATTAAAAGAAAAGAAAAAAAAATACATACAAAATGCTAACAAAGCTTTTATTTGATATCACTGACAAACAACATTTTTCTTTCTTATATAAGAATAAGTGTTCTTAGGTCAGTTTCTTGCGCTGATTTCAAATCTGAAATCCGTTTATCTCTATCACGTCGGGTTCTTAAAATATTTGTGAATACATATATTTTTGGGAAACCATTATTTGCTCCGTTTCATTTTTACTATATAACTTATTAAAAATTAATAAAAAGCAACATAATTCTACTTTTTATACTGCTAAAAGATGCATGACATATGTTACGCGATTTTTCTAATAGTTACTGTATTTTGAAATAATTCTGAGCAAAATAAGGCTTCTAGAAGTTGTAGAAATTCGGCTGATCTGTTCTGTTACGTGTGCGGATATTTTATCGATCGTGTTGACCAGAAAAACTTTACACCATTACTAAAGAAAGCATATGAACTTTATTTCGATTTGAAAGTTGATGATGCAAATAAATCTTGAAAGCCAAATGCAGTTTGTTCGATACATTGGCAGGTTGGTTACGAAAATCGCCGAAGCATAAGTCGATGCCTTTTGGAGTGCCAGTAATATGGCGTGAACATACAAATCACGCTACTGATTGTTACTTCTGCTTGACAAATATCCATGGTTTCACTTTTAAAACTAGAAAGTCTGTGGTTTATTCAAATATTGAATTGGTTTCGAAACCAGTGCCTCATGATCCAATCACGTGTCCGATCCAAGTACTACCAGAACAATATCCGTTGGACGTGAATGAACCATCAGAAAGTGATAGTTTACCTGCTTTAGAAACTAATTCTGACTCAGATTACATACCGGTGAATGATGGTGTTTACTTAATTAACTATTCAGAACTTTCAGATCTAATACGTGATCTCGCTCTTACCAAAGGACAAGCTGAATTACTCGGTTCGCGACTCAAAGAATGGAATCTTTTAGCGCCCAATACTCCGATATCTAAATTTCGTCATAGACACAGAGAACTTGTTCAATACTTTGAGATGGATGATGACATTTGCTATTGCAAAGATGTAAACGGTCATGAGCACATAGTCAACGAATGGCGATTTTTCATCGATTCTTCCAAGACTAGTCTAAAAGCCGTGTTATTGCATAACAAAAATTTTTTTTCATCAATTCCAGTCGCCTACTCTGTTCATATGAAAGAAACTTATGACAATATGGCTATACGTTTGGAAAAAAATAAAGTACAATGACTACCAATGGCGGATTTGTGGAGACCGAAAGGTCATTGCAATTCTCACGGGCATGCAGACTGGGTATACTAAATTTTGTTGCTTCCGATGTGAATGGGACAGCCGCAACATACAGGAACATTATGCAAGAAAGGTGTGGACTATCCGGGATCGTATGCAGCTCGGGCATAAAAATGTAATACACGAGCCATTAGTTAACAAAGACAGCTTCATTTTACCACTGTTACATATAAAGTTGGGGCTCATGAAGAATTTTGTAAAAGCGTTAGATAAAACGAGCAAAGCTTTCACTTATCTTCGAGAAAAGTTTCCGCAAGTTAGCGATGCAAAGATAAAGGGAGGTATCTTTGTAGGACCTCAGATTAGGAAAGTTATTGCAGACAAACAATTCGAGAACTTGTTACATGGTAGTGAACTTCGCGCATGGATGGCATTCAAATCGATCGTCGATAACTTTCTGGGAAATCACAAACCTGTCGACTATGTTGCATTTTGTTAAGCAGTGCATAGATGCATACATAATTATGGGCTGTAACATGTCCCTCAAAATCCATTTGCTCGATTCGCATCTTGACTTTTTCCCTGACAACCTTGGCGAAGTCAGCGATGAACATGGAGAACGATTCCATCAAGATATCGCCGTAATGGAGTCACGTTATCAAGGACGGTGGAGTGTGACCATGCTTGCCGATTATTGTTGGATGCTTCATCGCGATGTACCACATGCCATTCACCGACGAAAGTCGACTGCAAAGAAATTCAAGCCTACATAACTGTTGACCAAAGGAGCGTACCTCCCGAAATAACTTTCGGTGGCACGAGGTTGGGCAATGTTAGATCAAGCTGTTGCCCATGCAGCATGACCCGGCCTGGACGTCAGAGGAACGGTCTAGCCGATACAGTCTGACACCAGTAGCAACAGCCTAGTCACTAGTAGGAAACGGAACCTGCCCTCGAATGATGTTGTAATACTGTATGCGTTGTTAAAAAACTTCAATTGCGTATTTCTAGAGATCCCGACCTGATAGAGAAAAACGGTTTGCAGATTTAAAAACAGCGCATTAAAATTGACCAGAAAAACATAGAAATGTTAGAGAAAGAAAAAAAAAGTTTTTTTTTGTTAGTCAGTGTATTCAGACAGGAATTCTTACAGAGATTATGATTTTATCACATTTCTGGCTGACACATTTCAAATCTGAGATTCACCATTAAAAGAAAAGAAAAAAAGCATACAAAATGCTAACAAAAATCTTATATTCAGACGGGAATTCTTAGAGAGATGATGGTGCTTTGATTCATGTGCCAGATCAAACAATGATGTCTCATTTAATTCCTGAACCTGTTATTAGTTTTCATTTGTTATTTTTGTTTGTTTTGTTTTTTTCCTAATCTTTCTATTATTAGTTACAAAATAAGTGGAAATTACATTTTTTTTCAGTTCATATTAAAACCCTTACTTTTTAGATCCTGAAGCTAGTTCCTTAGTCTTGCTATGCAGATCAGCTACAGCACAACTTGTCTCTATCAAACCGTGAGACAGAAGCCATGTCTCAAACTCCTTCATGTCTGTGTGGTTTTTCATTACCTCATGCCGGCAGTCATGGACTAAGTGAAAAATATTGTGGAATAACACAATAATCTCAATCAATCAATGCCCTTTAGCTCCCCACAGAGCATAGGCCTTCAACAAACACATGCAAAACCCTGTCATATGCCAAAAGCTCAAGTTCTTTCCAAGTTTTCCTCATCATTTTCATTTCTGTTCACACTTCTCTGAATCTCTTAACTTGGGGATTCTAGAATAAAGACTTCCTTGTAATGCTTTCAAAAGTTTCTTCAATGTGTGTCCTATCCATCGCCAAAGTCTTCTTCTCATCTTTTGTTCCATTGCCACTTATCTCGTTCTTGTCATCAGTTCCACAATGGTGACCTTATCATGCCATGTCAATCCTTCTAACACAATAATTTACCTTGTAAAATATATTTAAATTTCAGCTGAAAGACATTCTACAGCTTCATCATAATGGACGTCTGTGATTTCAAACTGACAAAGATTCCAAAATGCATTGGAAGAAAACTGGAAGCAAACAAAGGTGGACACAGAAAACATGAAGTAAGTGAAGAAGGTTGGCCAGGATAGGATAGTGTGGTCACATGGAGCTAAAAGATAAGGAGAAGCCAGAGACATCTGCTTTTGGTGAACTATAAATGGGTAACATCTGAACATCTTTCCCATGCTTGACTTTTATAAACAAAACTTGTTCTTGTAGACATGCATACACAAAACAAGTATTTCCAACATTATTTACCATTTCTTTCTTCACTGAAACACAAGTAGCAAATACTTCACATGTAAAAATATTATAACTAGGGCTGGGATTGATTTTAAAAAAAACTTAAACGATTAATCAAATTTCCTTAATTTTGAAGACTATCAGTTGCAAACAATTTGATAAATTATTTAATAAATCATAAATAAATTTTTTTTAAATCTCTAAGGACTTCATTTATTTTACTTGATATAAGTCAACATCGTCCTGAAAATATAATGGAAGTACTGAAATGTTCCAACCAAACAATTTATTATCATTAACCATACTTGCCAAATTCCATATCTTACTTAGTCGTTCCCCTTTTACCGTGAGGTGTAGAGGTTTGGAAGAGAGAGCGCCAGACTATCCTATCGGCTGTCTTCCTCCTGGCCTGGTTCCATTCTAGTCCTCAGTCCTTCAAAGATTGTCTAATGTTGTCCTCCCAGCGGACTCTGGGTCGTCCTGGGGGTCTGGATCCCTGGCTCTTTGTTTCCCATGCTTGTCATGGTAGCTGATCTTCTCCCATTCTGCAGACATGGCTAAACCATCTTAGTTAGGACTGTTCTACTTGGGTCTGCAGGGGGTGGGATTTTAGGCCTTGACGTATCGTCTGGTTGCGGACCATGTCTCTTCTTGTTACTTCAACCACCTTCCTCAGATACCTCATTTCTGAGGTTTGGATCTGGCTTTTATAGGTTGTAGTCATTGCCCATGACTCGCATTCATATGTCAAGACTGGGACATAGGTGGAGCGGTATACAGCCATCTTCGTTTTCTTACCAACCTCTCTCTTGCTGAGGAATCCTCGATTTATGGCCTGAAAAAGTCTCCCAGCTGCTGCTTTTCGAGTGGCCAACTCTTCTTTGATGCCTCCCTTTCGGTCTATAATAGCTCTGAGATATTTAAAGTGGTCGACCTGCTCCAGGACCTGTTCTCCCAGCTTAATCTGATGTCTTCTTTCTTCTCGTGATATCACCATGGATTTTGTTTTAGAGCTGCTTATGACATCCCTCTCTTCTCCAGCTCTTCCTTCCAGGCTTGCAGGTTGGATTGGAGATGTGCCTCTGATTTAGCAATCAGGGCAACATCATCAGCAAATGCCAGCTCTGAAATACATACCTGTCTCATCTTCCAGTACCCCACTGAATACTTTCTTGTTCTCTCCTTACATGACTTGATAACATCGTCCATGAGGAGTATGAAAAGATAAGGTGACAGGATATCACCTTGTCTTACACCAGTGGTGGTCCTGAACTCTTCTGACTTATGGTTTGCTGTCCTCACATAATTTCTGCAAAACTTGTAGAAGCTCTGTATAGCATGAATCAGAGGTGATGGAATGTTCTTCCTTGCCAAACAGTCCCAAAGTTTGCTCCAGGGGACCCTGTCAAATGCCTTTTCCAGATCTATGAAACAAAGATGGATCTCACTCTTATACTCAAGGGCCTTTTCACTCAGCTGTCTGAGTGTGAAGATTAGGTCTTGAGTACTTTGGTTTGCTCGGAATCCGCACTGGACCTCATCCAACTGTTGCTCAGCTACGAGTCGGAGTCTCTGCTCTAGGATTCTAGAGTAGATTTTACCAGGGACACTGAGAAGGGATATGCCTCTATGTTTTCCACATTGTCGATTGTCACCCTTTTTGAAAATTGGTGTTATGATGGCAATCTCCCAATCCTTTGGTATGATCTTGTTGCACCATGCTGCCTGTATGATCCTTAAGAGTAATAGGTCGCCTGATGCTCCCATGTACTTAACCATTTCTGGTTATACCATCATGCCCTGCTGCTTTGCCCATCTTGATTTTCTCCAGTACTGCCTTCAGTTCTTCCATCTTTATGTCATCTTCATCACCATTGGTTTCCTCTTCTGTGCTAGTGGTTATCATTTCTGATGCTTGACCTTGCTCACCATCAAGGAGTTCTGAGAAATAATCTTTCCATCACTTCCTTCGGGGCAGTAAGCAATTTGCCTTGCTTGTCCTTTATAAATTTGAGAGGGCATTGTTTTTCCTTCCTCATGTTCTTTAGGGTCTTATAGAACAATTTCTGGTTTTCTTGCGCATCTTTTTCTAGCTTTTCTCCAAATTCTTCCCAGGACTTCTGTTTAGCTGCTAGCACCTTGTTCTTTGCTTCTGTTCTGAGTGTCACATATTCTCTATTTGTCCTGCTGTGTTTTTAGCTCCTAAGTATTGTTTCCCTGCCATTTTCTTCTCTCTTATTATCTCTTTGACTTACTCTGTCCACCAAGGTGTCCTCTTTCTCTTGTTCCCAAGTCGGACTTCACTACATGCTTCTGCTGCAGCTGTCTTTATGATGTCCTTGAATTTAAGTCAGAGGGTTTCCAAGTCATCATGTTGTTCTTCTGTGTTTCCCACCGCTGTAGCAATAAGCCCCTGATATCTGGTCTTAATTTCTGGCTCTCTCAGCTTGTAGGTCTTAATGCTCATTTCTCCCGTTTGTTTACTTGGTTTCTTGTGTGATGTTGGGCAGTTCCTAGGGTGAGCAACTCTTTCAGTTATTCTTTTGATTGTAAGCAGGTAGTGATCACTTCAAATCTCTGGTCCCCTCCAGACTCCAGCATCCCGGACATATTTGAATGAGCTCCTCCTAACAATGGCATAGTCGATCACTGACTTCTCATTCTTTGTTGGTTCTTCTTCTTCCTCGTTCATCCTGAAAAGGACGTTGGTTGCGTTGTGTCCGTTTACAGCGAAGCTGCAGTATTTGCGCCTTTTGGCCGACACATCCGACTTCCGCACGACATTTTTTGGGACCGGGTTTGCCTTCCCTTTTCGATCCCTACTCCTCAGCCAGACTGCAGTGATGCAGCCTGTTTCCAGGACCACCACGTGGAGGTGGAGTAGGGTCTTGGTCAGCTCTGGTTCGCTGACCCTGACGAAGGCAGTCAAGCTATTGGTCGCTTACTGCATTCCTCACTTTTGATGCGTCTTGGGTCCCCTTTGTTGGTTCACATCTAGTGTTTGCATGTATGCGCTTATGGGGGAACTTTGTGTTTGTAATGATCAGATTCTGCTCACTGCAGAATCTAAGGAGTCGCTTTCCATTGTCATTGAGAGTATCTTCTCCATATCTTCCGATAACTCCACCCCATCTAGCCTGGTCATTTCCAACTCTGGCATTGAAATCTCCGAGCATGATAATTTCATCTAGGCAGTCATCCACTGTCCTTTGAAGCAGCTCGAAGAATTCCTCCTTGACCTCTGCTCTCTCATTCTCATTTGGCCCATAAACTATGATCAGGTTGACTATGGTTTCTCCTTCTTTTAGTTTTACAACCATAATGCGCTCTGAGACAAAGTTCCATCCCTTGATACTATCTTTTTGGTTTTTGGCCACAATGCAACCCACGCCCCCTTAGCTCTTTCAGATGTGGGTATAACACTGTAGAGCAGCATGTTGCCATCTAGATCCATGAGTCCTTGTCCCTTTTTCTTTGTTTCCGTTATAGCCAGGATTTCTAATTTTGCTTTCCTCATCTCTTCCACCAGCTCCTCTTCTTTACCATTTATACTTCTTGTGTTCCAAGTTCCATAAGTCATAGTCCGTAGTCCGTTCCAGTTCGTCGCCTTTAGAATCCGTCCGGTTTTTTCTCTAGTAGTTCTCGTAATCAAAAGTTTAAAGCAAACAGGTGATTGGCCTGTTGTGCCTTTGCATGGTGGAGGGGCTGCCTCCTTACGGCCTCCATGCATGCCGCCCTCCTCCTTTTTCAGCCGGGCTTGGGACCAGCCTAGGCGGAGTTCAAATTCCATATCACAAACCTCTAACATTGCAAATGCTCTAGCATTTAAGCAAAATAACATAAACATTGCTAAAAATGAATAATTGATTAAAATTTGTTTTGATGAATTACAATTTTTTTAGACCGATTAATTCATTAATTAATCATTAAAGATCACAGCACTAACAGACAAATGTTTCATCATTACTTCCCCTCCCTGTAAAGCCTTGAACAGGTACATTCCAAACCCTCCTTTCCGGGGCCATCCACTCAAGATCTTTCCGTTTCTATTTTTTTCCTTTTAATACTGACTCCAATTTCCTTTTCCATGTTTTTTTCCAGTCACCCTCCTTTTTCTTACCCTGGGGGTTTCCATAACAAGGACTGCCGTATAATTCTATCAATGGGTTTCCTCAGTGCGTGTCCTATCCAGTGTTTTTTCCTCACCTCTTGTTTCCATGGTATTTATCTATTTCTTTCCAACAGTTCCAGATTAGTTTGGTTTGAAGGACTATCTTCATTGCACACGGACAACTCCATCAGTGCTCCGATCTCCTGCCTTAGATCACACAAGGAGGATCTCAACACAGTGCAGACCTCCGTAACACCGGCGAGAATCCCAATGTGTGTATATAGGAATCACACATTCTATAAATATTTTTGTGATCAGTAGGTTTCCCGATTTAAACATTTTTGCCAGGGCAGCTGCCTACTCTCAGCGGCCGACTCTTTATGATTTCCAACTGCCATGGGATTTTTAACGTGCACAACCTGCACATGGGACCTCCTATTTTTTCGCCCTTATCCGAGAAGGCAAGGCATCCGATCTCACTACCCAGGAGACCAGGGGGGAGTATGACATCATTAGGACCATTGGTTCTGAAAAAAAAATTTCCATAAATTATATTCCCTCTAATGGGAATTGAACCTGGTACCTTTAAAATTTGAGGTGGATGCAATAGGCCTACCTCCTAGCCACTCCGACCCCTAAATCCAGATTAGTGATTTTGCCAAACAATTTTGTGCAAGAACCCATTTATGAAAATTTGTAACTTCTTGTTTTTTACTTTTGCTGTTCTGCTTACAATTGGACTGCCCTGATATTTGACTGGAAAATTCTTTTTGCGTTGGCCTTGATTTCTTTCGATCTCCATATATTTCCCAGAGCAATGAAAGCTCCTCTTTTGTATCCTTTTGATGTCACTGTCAATTCCTCCAACTTTGTCAATGCAGCTGCCATGATGCATGTATGAGTCCATACTTTGTTACAGGATTGTGGAGTCTGCCAAAAACTTTTCTGACTCAAGACTCCTGAAATTTTAGAAGTCTGACTCTGACTACAGTTTGTTTTAACTAGTGATATGGCATACAATTATGCACCTATATGGAGTTATATGTATAAGTATGTTATGTGTGTGAATAAATGAATATGTGGCTTTTGTAGACTACATTTTAAACCATTCATACAGTAATACAAAACAACAAATCATCCACACCTGCACACATATAACTGGTTTGTCATATGAGGCAAAATAGTTTCATTTTAACAATGGTGGGAAACTGACAGCTTTATATAGTTTATTTTCATTTCTTGTGTGCTTTTTCTAAATGTACCAACAAATTTCAAACTGAGATAAAAACTTTATGATCAGAAGCAACTGAAATTTTCCTGCATTATGTAAAGATGGATGTACTTTAACACGAAAGTGGTTTTAGAAGTTCTACTATTTTAAAATGTTATATCAAATTGTTTAAGCGCTCTCTTCTCTTGCACGGATAAAACGTGGATCTGCCTTGACTTAAGTCTCGTAACATTTGGAGTCAGTCGTGACATTTTTTACAGACTCCGACTCCACTAAAAAATGACCAACTCCACAACTCCGGCTCCACAGCCCTGCTTTGTCAGGGTGTTTCCAAAAGTGCTACCTGGCTATTATTTGCCACATTTAGCTTGCACATCATCACCATCCTTCAACTCCCTAAGGAGTATAGGCCTTCAACAAAAGTATGCCAAGCCTTTCGTGCCATCAGCAAATTTTCAAGGTCTTTCAATGTCATCTTCATCCTTTCACGTCTGTCTAAAGTTCTCATCTCCACGTGTTCTGTGGTCTTCCTCTACCTTTCTTACCCTGAGGACTCCAGAACAAGGACTGCCTGTAAAGCTATCAACAGGTTTCCTCAATGTGTGTCCTATCCATCTTCAGCAGCTTGCACATGCTGATTTACTAATTTATCATTTGAATGAATTTTTACTACATGAACTGTTTATCTTTTTATGAGTCAGTGTTTAAGTCATAATTAAGCCTACCTACTAGCACTCACAGACCAAAAATATGGACAGCAAAGAGAACTGCAGATAGACATGGAAGGTATTAACAAGACATGGAAGGTATTAACAAGACATGGAAGGTATTAACAAGACATGGAAGGTATTATCAAGACATGGAAGGTATTATCAAGACATGGAAGGTATTATCAAGACATGGAAGGTATTAACAAGACATGGAAGTAATTAACAAGACATGGAAGGTATTATCAAGACATGGAAGGTATTAACAAGACATGGAAAGTATTAACAAGACATGGAAGGTATTATCAAGACATGGAAGGTATTATCAAGACATGGAAGGTATTAACAAAACATGGAAGGTATTAACAAGACATGGAAGGTATTAACAAGACATGGAAAGTATTAACAAGACATGGAAGGTATTAACAAGACATGGAAGGTATTAACAAGACATGGAAGGTATTATCAAGACATGGAAGGTATTATCAAGACATGGAAGGTATTATCAAGACATGGAAGGTATTAACAAGACATGGAAGGTATTAACAAGACATGGAAAAACCTTCAATCAATACCCTTTAGCTGCACAAGGAGCACAGACCTTCAACAAACACATGCCCAAGTCCGTCCTGTCACGTGCCGTCAGTTCAAGTTTTTTCCATGACTTCCTCAACATTTTCACTTCTGTCTCCAGCTCTCTTCCCCTGTTTTTTCTGGTCTACCTCTGCCTCTCTCTCCCTGGGGATTCCAGAACAAGGACTGCCTTACAATGCTATCAACAGGTTTCCTCAATGTGTGTCCATCCTAGTGCCCCATACATCGTATGTGAACACTCTTGAGCTCTCAAGCTATTGAATGTCACTTTCAACCACTTCCACCAACATTACCAGTATTGCTAGTCTATTCCAATAGTGTCCTAAACCAAATCCTTTAACTCCCACGCAGTCAATGGCACAAAGGCTACTTAATGCATCAGGTGTTAAGTTTACCTGGTCTGTCATGACGCTCCCTAAACAGCTTCTTTCCATTCTCATGGTATAATGCTCGCAAGCTCTTCACACCAACACGAGGAGGGTCATAGGTAATACCAACCGGATACACACGATAATGAGACTGGTAATCAACCATGACTGGATATCAATACAGGTCTCAGTCACTTCTCTGCAACAACAATTGAGTTTAACAAAGATTCCAATAATTTCTCAGAAACAACAATTGAGATTAACATTACAGTTACTTCTTTCCGACTACAGTTGGTTTAACACAGATTCCAATCATTTCTCAGCAACAACAACTAAGATTAACAAAGATCAGAGTTACTTCTTTTCAACAACAAATGAGATTAACACAGAACGTAGTCACTTCTCTGCAACAATAGTTTAGATTAACACAGATCACAGTCACTTCTCTGCAGCAACAATTTTTATTAGTGACTCTAGCAAGCATGTGGAATGTTTGTTCACAATAAATGCTGTATCTTTATCTATCTATTATTACTTTTTGTTGCAAGTGGAATTTAGGTCTACAATTGTTGCTCATCAGTGATTTCTATTTGCTGTTGTATTCTACAGGTCTGCACATGACATTCATGTTATATTGGCTTTCTTTTCTGCAGTTCTCCGCTGGGTTCACTCTAGGTTCTTCTCATCTCTTGATCCACCAGCTCTTGTCTGGTTCATGTCAACAGTTCCACATTGGTGACCTTGTCGTAACCTTTCAATCCTTCTGTTCTATGCAAGAAAGTCTGTAACTTCTTGGTTGCTGTTCTTCATGTTTCAGAGCAATATAAAAGGACTTATCTGACATTTCTCATTATAATTATCTTTCAAGGATTATTGTCCCTTGTTGGTGATTGACACTGCATGATGTTTATTTTAAAAATAATTTGAAAATACTATTTTATTATATATGATTAAAGACACTATATGTCTTAACTCTCAAAGGCCAGAACGACGCTGGTAGCGTACATCCGCAAAACCCCTAGAAGCCGAAACAACGATGGTAACGTCACTTTTGTGTTCCTTGAAATTTGTTCCGTATTTTCGTAATTAGGTATTTTAACATAACGGAAGTTACTTTTTTTTATTCAGAAGAGCGCTATCTTTGAGTTGTGATTCGGAAACACGCTTGTTCTAGCTAATTTCACTGTGAAAAAATGGTAAATCTGTCAGCTTTCGATCAGCGATTATTGTTGTTTATACAGACAATGTCTAGCGAACCAACCACATCATGTTTATCAAAACGTAGGTCTTTTTTATCTGTAGAAAAAGCTAGGGAACTGTGTATCTTTGACGAGTTTAATGAGAATGATGATTTCGAAAGTGAAAATGATGATTTAGAATTTGAACTTAATGAAGAAGCTAGTTCTAATGAGGAGGGGGCGTGGTCACAGCCAGGCCCTAGTGCTACAAAACGACAAAAAGTTTTGACCAAATCATCGACAAAAAGGGGGAAAAGCATTAGTACCAAGGAGCAACAAGGTGCAATTAGTAATGAATGGATTTCAGTACCAAACATCAGTATTACAGAGACCCAAAACGCATTCAGATTTCTTCCCAAATATGGTCGCAAACCAGGAGTACACGATGACTTAGGTCTTAGTGAGGCATCAACTCCTTTTGACTGCTATAGGACATTGTTTACTAATGACATTGCAAATTCAATAGTACATTCTGTAAATGAGTATGCAAAACTTAAAGTTCTTAAAAATAATCCATCCCTAAAAAAAATCAAGATTTTCCAGCTGGACAGCACTATCAAACTATGAGTTGTTAAAATTTATGGCTACAATAAATGCTATGGGTATTGATCCCATAAATGCTATGGGTATTGATCCCAGACCTTCTATTAGAGACTATTATTCATCAGAAACTGATTGCCTTTATGCTCCATTTTATCACAAAAACTTTGAAAGAGATAGATTTTTGTCTATCTATCAAACAATGTTGCATGTGGGACAGCCTGATGCTGAGGGAAAAAGTAAAGTGGAGCCATTCATCAACTCTTTGATTGAAAATTTCAATAATGCCTTTATGCCCTTTGAAAATGTTTCAGTTGATGAAATGATTGTAGGATTTAAAGGGAGATGGAAATACAAGCAATTTAATGCAACTAAGCCTAGTAAGTATCATATAAAGAGTTTTGGTCTTGTTGACAGTACCACTGGGTATGTTTTATCCCTGCTTACGTATTATGGAGCGAATACCTCATATGATCCAAGCACAGACACCAATAGTGGGATGGCAATAAAAGTCTTTGGAACTCTATTACAGCAAATTGGAACTGGTTATCATATATTTGCAGACAGGTTCTACACCACCAGGGCACTCATTGACTATTTGCTTCAGCAAAAGCAATACTATACTGGCACCCTCCAGTCAAACCGAATTGGCTTTCCATTAGAAATAAAAGCACTTTCCATACCACACATGGAACGGAAATGCTGGCAAACTAAAGATTCATCTTTGCTTTGTATTGGATGGAGGGATAAGAAAGCAAAAAAGCCAGTAATCATTGTTTCCACCAAAACAAATACAGGAATGACTACCACGACAAAACCAAAGCCAATAACAGTCCATGACTATAATCAGAGCATGAATGGATGTGACCGTGCTGATCAAATGCTTGGGTATTATGGCATTCACAAACGACGCAGCAACAAGTGGTGGAAAAAAATATTCTACTGGATAATGGAAATTATTTGTACCAATGCTTTCATCCTCTATAGGCTCACAGGCAGTAGAAAAATGACATTAAAACAGTTCAAAATATCTCTGATTGATGCTTTGCTTCAGTGGGCCGCAGATCTAATGCCCGAGCCACAGAGGAGTATCAAGGCAACCCCGGGAAGACCAAGGACAGCCAACCCAATTCAGAGGCTTGAAGGAGCTAAGCATATGATAGCTTACACAGAAAAAGACAGACGATGTAGAGTCTGCAGCAAACCAGATTCTCCAAAAAAAACAAATGTTTTTTGCGAGGGTTGCGATGATTATCCTCACCTCCACCCAAAACACTGCTTCAAGATATGGCAATCGCAAGCCACCATTGACTAAAATGTAAATATCCTTTCAGATAAAATTGTGTACATATTGTTTATGCATAATAATGTAAGTACAATACAACATTTATTACACATAAAGGAGGGAAACCCGAGGCCTGTAAACAGTAAATTAATATGAAACAAATATAAAGGTATGTTATCAGGCACTCGCAGGAAATAAAGAAGTAGAACACCAGACAAAAGAAAAAAAACAGACATGAGTGGCTTACCCAGGATTTGAACACTGGACCTTCCGTGCGACAACCCCGCCTAGCCATGCAAGCGAATCACACTATCCGCCCTGCCATCTACACATCATCTAAAAATGATGTTTCAATGGCAGGTCAACAGTGCGAATCACAATACACGACACCAGAAGTCCACCATGGGCAGTTCAGCCTATTAATGACGCAATCACTTCTGTTGTATTTCTATCAAGCAGTATAGGCCGAATCCAACAAGACAAGGACCTTAATACTGTGTCCAGTAAATGATAGTAGACTAGAACAGTGAGAACAGATAGTGGGTAGGTTTGGTATTGTATAAACATTTATTACACATAAAGGAGGGAAACCCGAGGCCTGTAAACAGTAAATTAATATGAAACAAATATAAAGGTATGTTATCAGGCACTCGCAGGAAATAAAGAAGTAGAACACCAGACAACAGAAAAACAACAGACATCAGTGGCTTACCCAGGATTTGAACACTGGACCTTCCGTGCGACAACCCCGCCTAGCCATGCAAGCGAATCACACTATCCGCCCTGCCATCTACGCATCATCTAAAATTGATGTTTCAATGGCAGGTCAACAGTGCGAACCACAATACACGACACCAGAAGTCCGCCATGGGCAGTTCAGCCTATTAATGACGCAATCACTTCTGTTGTATTTCTATCAAGCAGTATAGGCCGAATCCAACAAGACAAGGACCTTAATACTGTGTCCAGTAAATGATAGTAGACTAGAACAGTGAGAACAGGATAGTGGGTAGGTTTGGTATTGTATAAACATTTATTACACATAAAGTAGGGAAACCCGAGGCCTGTAAACAGTAAATTAATATGAAACAAATATAAAGGTATGTTATCAGGCACTCGCAGGAAATAAAGAAGTAGAACACCAGACAAAAGAAAAACAACAGACATCAGTGGCTTACCCAGGATTTGAACACTGGACCTTCCGTGCGACAACCCCGCCTAGCCATGCAAGCGAATCACACTATCCGCCCTGCCATCTACGCATCATCTAAAAATGATGTTTCAATGGCAGGTCAACAGTGCAAACCACAATACACGACACCAGAAGTCCGCCATGGGCAGTTCAGCCTATTAATGATGCAATCACTTCTGTTGTATTTCTATCAAGCAGTACAGGCCGAATCCAACAAGACAAGGACCTTAATACTGTGTCCAGTAAATGATAGTAGACTAGAACATTGAGAACAGGATAGTGGGTAGGTTTGGTATTGTATAAACATTTATTACACATAAAGGAGGGAAACCCGAGGCCTGTAAACAGTAAATTAATATGAAACAAATATAAAGGTATGTTATCAGGCACTCGCAGGAAATAAAGAAGTAGAACACCAGACAACAGACATGAGTGGCTTACCCAGGATTTGAACACTGGACCTTCCGTGCGACAGCCCCGCCTAGCCATGCAAGCGAATCACACTATCCGCCCTGCCATCTACGCATCATCTAAAAATGATGTTTCAATGGCAGGTCAACAGTGCGAACCACAATACACGACACCAGAAGTCCGCCATGGGCAGTGCAGCCTATTAATGACGCAATCACTTCTGTTGTATTTCTATCAAGCAGTATAGGCCGAATCCAACAAGACAAGGACCTTAATACTGTGTCCAGTAAATGATAGTAGACTAGAACAGTGAGAACAGGATAGTGGGTAGGTTTGGTATTGTATAAACATTTATTACACATAAAGGAGGTAAGCCACTCATGTCTGTTGTTTTTCTGTTGTCTGGTGTTCTACTTCTTTATTTCCTGTGAGTGCCTGATAACATACCTTTATATTTGTTTCATATTAATTTACTGTTTACAGGCCTCGGGTTTCCCTCCTCTTTGTGTAACAAATGTTTATACAATACCAAACCTACCCACTATCCTGTTCTCACTGTTCTAGTCTACTATCATTTACTGGACACAGTATTAAGGTCCTTGTCTTGTTGGATTCGGCCTATACTGCTTGATAGAAATACAACAGAAGTGATTGCGTCATTAATAGGCTGAACTGCCCATGGCGGACTTCTGGTGTCGAGTATTGTGGTTCGCACTGTTGACCTGCCATTGAAACATCATTTTTAGATGATGCGTAGATGGCAGGGCGGATAGTGTGATTCGCTTGCATGGCTAGGCGGGGTTGTCGCACGGAAGGTCCAGTGTTCAAATCCTGGGTAAGCCACTGATGTCTGTTGTTTTTCTGTTGTCTGGTGTTCTACTTCTTTATTTCCTGTGAGTGCCTGATAACATACCTTTATATTTGTTTCATATTAATTTACTGTTTACAGGCCTCGGGTTTCCCTCCTTTATGTGTAATAAATGTTTATACAATACCAAACCTACCCACTATCCTGTTCTCACTGTTCTAGTCTACTATCATTTACTTGACACAGTATTAAGGTCCTTGTCTTGTTGGATTCGGCCTATACTGCTTGATAGAAATACAACAGAAGTGATTGCGTCATTAATAGGCTGAACTGCCCATGGCGGACTTCTGGTGTCGTGTATTGTGGTTCGCACTGTTGACCTGCCATTGAAACATCATTTTTAGATGATGTGTAGATGGCAGGGCGGATAGTGTGATTCGCTTGCATGGCTAGGCGGGGTTGTCGCACGGAAGGTCCAGTGTTCAAATCCTGGGTAAGCCACTCATGTCTGTTGTTTTTCTGTTGTCTGGTGTTCTACTTCTTTATTTCCTGCGAGTGCCTGATAACATACCTTTATATTTGTTTCATATTAAAGTACAATACAACATATGATTTACTTTGAATATGACCTTTTTGTTTCCAAATTTTAATAATGATAGTATGGTCCGCTGGAGAGTCTCTTAAACATTAACAAAACATCACAGAAAGCTGAAACTTGTAATTAATATTCATATATGGATTAGTGTTATTTAAAAAAAACCATGGAGCACTTTGGATAATATTTCAGTCTTTATGCATGGGTTGGTGGGTACATTTTTCATTCACTAAAATGAATTTTAAAAAAAAATTGTTTACATTATTACTGATAATTGAATATAATATGAAGAACAGCACTTAAAAGCCCCAATATTATAATTCTAAATATATTTATCTTTACTGTGAAACATAATTTGTGTGTCTTTTGTTGTGTAATATCAACACAATATATGATTTAATTTAAAAGTTCACGTGGCCTTGAATATCTTCTTTTTTATTTTAATGATGATGGTACGGTCTGCTGGATGGTCTGTAAAACATTAACAAAATATCACAGGAAGCTGACACTTGTAAATAATATTCATATATGGATTAGTGTTATTCTAAAAGATGCTGGAGCACTCTGGATAATGTTTCAGTTTTTATGCATGGGTTGGTGAGTACATTTTTCATTCACTAAAATGAGTTTTTATTTAAAAAGTAGTCTATAAAATATGTAGAATATCACTAACATCCTTCATATTCTAATTCTACATTCATTTATCTTTACTGTGATGTATAATATGTGTGTCTTTGTTGTATAATAACAATACAATGTATGATTTAATTTAAAAGCTTCACGCGGCCTCTAATGTCCTTTTTCTTTCCAAATGTCTATAATGTTTATATGGTTCGCTGGATGGTCTGTAAAACATTAACAAAATATCACAGGAAGCTGACACTTGTAATTAATATTCATGTATGGATTAGTGATATTTTAAAAGACCCTAGAGCACTCTGGATAATATTTCAGTCTGTTGCATGGGTTGGTAAATACATTTTTAATAGACTAAAATTATTTTTTTCTTGAAAGTGGTCTATATTATTACTCATTACTGATTACTATATGTAGAATATCACTAAAAGTCTTTCATATACTAACTCTACATTCATTTATCTTTACTGTGATGTATAATATGTGTGTCTTTGTTGTATAATAACAATACAATGTATGATTTAATTTAAAAGCTTCACTTACTTACTTAGTCGTTCCCCTTCTACCGTGAGGTGTAGAGGTTTGGAAGAGAGAGCGCCAGACCATTCTATCAGCTGTCTTCTTCCTGGCCTGGTTCCATTCTAGTCCTCGGTCCTTCAAAGATTGTCTAATGTTGTCCTCCCAGCGGACTCTGGGTCGTCCTGGAGGTCTGGATCCCTGGCTCTTTGTTTCCCATGCTTGTCATGGTAGCCGATCTTCTCCCATTCTGCAGACATGGCCAAACCATCTTAGTTGGGACTGTTCTATTTGGGTCTGCAGCGGATGGGATTTTAGGCCTTGACGGATCGTCTGGTTGCGGACCATGTCTCTTCACGCAGCCTCTAATGTCCTTTTTCTTTCCAAATGTCTATAATGTTTATATAGTTCACTGGATGGTTGATAACGCTTGTTTCTTGCACCAGATTGACATGGACTGTTTTTTTGTGATATTGCTCGTCCAGTCACAATGTTCTGTAAATGGGTCAGGTTACCGACTGTTGGGGCCCTGACAAGGTGTACTGTTAAGTGCGTATATTCTGATGCAATGGGTGAGTGTGAACATCAATAATGACAAACGCGAATGGATGACAGTTCGACAGGTTTACAGGACACTCACTCCAATCACAGGTGGAAGTCAAGGATGGCTGGACTACTGTGGTCGTTTCATACTGTTTAATAGGACGCACACACTTAGACAGTACGTGTATAGTTACAGCAACATAGGTCGACATAAATAGCATATTGTTGATCAATGGACTACCATCTTAAGTTAGCATTCATGTTGAATAACATCACAATGGAACATCTGTAGACAAGCATTTAGATTTCCACGGTTTATCAATATAATCATCAGGCCTTACTGACCGAGTGTGTCGGTTAATAAATACTGTTCAAGTATGACTCCTAGACAGAACCTCTTTTCTAGCGAAGATTCCTTTAGGTAAAGTACAGCAAATCTATCTGAAGATACTGTTAACCCACCAGTATTGGGTTTTCTTTATAACTGTGATCTCTTAATCATCACCTGATAATAAGGGGCATCCCCGTTCTCTGATTGATGATCGACAAAAAGTTAGAATCCAAAATGGCTTCTGGTTCCCTTTTGAGCATCGCTCACTATACAGATGTATAGCAAATCTTCAATAGAAGCTTTGTTCATAAACACAAATGTTTCTACAAGAATCAGCATATTCTTTCATCTTAAATGCTGCATACAATCATCTACAGTGCTGCTAGGTAACATATCATCCCGACAGATGGATATGGATAATCCTAATGTAGACATCTGCCCAATTAAGCCTAGGACGAAAAAGTTCAGTAAAATGTTCTTTTACCTGGGCATAGGAAATACACTAGCAAACACAAACGCTCTCCTGGCGTCACTGAATCAACACTGGGGAACTCATAGACTTAACAATCCTAGAAGAAACTATCCTCGTTCCCATAATAAATCATAGAGATCACAGACTTTGGACAGGTCTAAAGCCATGACATCCCGCCAGGCTCCTTCATCACCCAAGCACTGCCTAACGTATCCTCATGCGCCGAAATTGCCTGACCCCAAAGTACAGTACAAGGAAAATAGTCCGACATAGACATACAAAGATAACACAATATAAGACCGAATCGTCTCAAACAGACAAGGAGTAAACATAGATTTGGATCATAAACATCCCTGCATAAACCTCAGCAAGAATAATCTGTTTCTGGCTATACCAGACACAAAATATGACATAAGTCTAGATTCATACGCCAAGTTCGATATTCAGGAAAGATACAAGAACAGATAACTCATAGAATGAATACACATCGACTAATCTGAGTTCTGTCCCTTAGACTTAAGAATCGTGAATTCAAAGATAAATATATTTTTATCAGACAAATAATTACATTTTACATTTGTATGCGTGTCAACAGTAATCTGTGCGTCACACAAAAGAATATGTGCGCAACAATGGTCTGTAAAACATTAACAAAATATCACAGGAAGCTGACACTTGTAAATAATATTCATATATGGATTAGTGATATTTTAAAAGATGCTGGAGCTCTCTGGATAATATTTCAGTGTTTATGCATGGGTTGGTGAGTACATTTTTCATTCACTAAAATGAGTCTTTTCTTGAAAGTGGTCTATATTATGACTCATAACTGAATACTATATGTAGAATATCACTAAAAATCCTTCATATTCTAATTCTACATTCATTTATCTTTACTGTGATGTATAATATGTGTGTCTTTGTTGTGTAATAACTCAGAAACTTTAGAATTTATAAAGGTACTGCTTTAAGGTACAAAAATAATTCTGGCAAAACTGATGAAAAAATTCCGGCCTGCAAGAGTTAATTACAGTCCATCACAGGTTGAACAGGATATTTTTCGTCTTAAATTTTTTTTTTTTTTTTTAAATCTTGACCATTTTTTCTTGAGTTCATCTGTAATTGAGTGGTTATTATCCCCACTTACTGATGCAGTAGAATGTGAACTATGCCCCATTTGGAACCCAGCTGCGACAGATCTTGCCAGTTAGTAGTGTTATATGGTTACAGTAAAAACGGGTGTATATATCATCACTACACTTAATGGAAAATTGTGGAGGATCACTAGATTCGAACTTCAACATGCACAATTTCTACAAGAGTGACATTTGATTATCGGCATCATTGCATTGATTGGCATTTTGTTTGATTAGAGATTAGATATCAAAGATTTTCCTATATGATCAATACTAAAAGATGATAAAAGATAAAAGCTCTGCTTCTTTCACACATGCATTACAAAATACAGGGACAAATACCAGATTTCATCCAAATGGCTATTGATAAGTGGCCGAACTCCTTATTAATAACTACCCCTCCCCCTTTTTTTTAAATTAAAGAGTGCTCATAATTATTTTCTAAAAAGCTTGAAAGCAGGTAAGGGTTAGGGTCAAGATTAGCATCAGCCATGGTTGTCCTTTGAGTGTTGCCACTTATTTGAAATAAATACAGCAAAATGCTGAAAATATGCTTATTGTTAGCGGTTTAGTTTTAGGTTTTAAAGTTAGGTTTAGAATGCACAGAGAAAAATAGTTGCTAACGCTAACCCTGTTTTCAGCTTTTTTTTTTTTTTTTTGTTGTTGACAAAGCTCAAAACAGGGCTGAGGTTTGAAATAAACAGTAGGATATGTTTTTTTTTTATGCCACCCAAATAAGTTTCCCAAGGATTTTTAAACCTAAGCCTTATTTCTGCGTCTCTGAATTCTTTTGTAACGCCGTATCACACTATGTTACATTTCGGTTGAAATTAAGAATAGCAGGCCGTCTGTTTCGGCCTAAAAACAGAATTAGGAGACGCGGTAAATGGGCTAATAGTTAGGAATCTAAAACCTAACCCTAACAACGTGGGTGACTTATTAGGATGGCATCGAAGAAGACGGACCACTATGCTTCATTTCAACCGGTTTGGGGTTAGGCTACGGTTAGCTGTCGCGTACATATGCATAGCCATTTGGGCAACATGGTGTCTCTTGTCTACTATTCCCTTATTCTACCCACTTATTTCTCATTTACTGTAAAATTACCTCACCAACGATTGCACAGGGACGTATGTTAAAATCACATAGACTTGTTTACAGATAGCATACGAGTCTCAATTTTTTAATATTCATAGCAACGCCAATGGAGTGATCGAGAATTTTTCAAAAACCTAGAGAATACAGGTGCCAGACTAGGAGACTGCGCTAGAACAGATATCGCGATTTTCTAGTGCTAAAAGTTCACGATCTGTGCAAAGTAGCTTGAACATAAATTTAAAAAAATAAAAAAGCATACCCAAGGAATTCACCACCCATAAGGCGGTGCATTCAATATAAGGACTTTTTGAGATAATTTTCCAGAACTTGAAATAAAATGTAGGCTATTGTTTTCAGTACACGGATAAATTCTTTGCAGAAATTAAAAGCCTCCCAACCTTGTCTACCAACTCCACCAAATATTGGAAGACTAGCAGATTCAGTTCCAAAGCAGGGGATTTCCTGGTCACCAAATGGAAATAAGATAAGTGATCACCACAAAGCATACTTATAACATGTATAATGCAGATTGCACAATAATTTGTGCCCTGCAAAGCATATATCATCAGATATGTCCATTGTAAAATTGATTTCTGGCCCAAAATGTAAGCAGATTTTCCTTATATCTCAACCAGTAGAAAGTAATAAGAGACCAAAGGTATATAAATGTTATGCAGTGTGACGAGATGGAGAAGAACATTCTTATTTCTGGAGGCATGGAATCCTTGATATGTTCCATCATGATCATCTCTTTGAGTCCCTCAAAATCCTTCAGAAGTTCCCCAAACTGCACCACTTCAGCAGATAGGTTTCCAGTTGTGCTGTGTACTGACTATAAGTTTCCTGTCTCCTTCTTGGCATTTCTAAATTTCTACCCATAGGCCTTCGCATTTAACTCATACAAAGTAAGGAGTACATGTTTCAGTGCTATGAAGGCCTCCTGCTCTTCTGTGGGTAGCTTCAGAAACACGCTGTATGCCATGCCTCGCAGACCTTGTGAGAACTCCATTTTTCCTTTTCCAAACCATACACAGAAGCTAGACATTCAAAATGATCTTTGTAAGCTTCTATGGAATTGACCTTCTCTATGAATGCTTCCAAGCTGAAGTTAAAAGATCCACTGGAAACACTCTGGGTGGCATTGTTGTCAGAACAAGGTGAGTGTTACCTATCACTTTGCTCACAGGCTGGTAATTCATCGCTGTGCGCAATGGAGCAGAACGCGAATACGCTTCGATTGTAAAAGCGTGCGAGTTGTGTCTGGCTGGTGTTTTTCGAAGTGTATGGATTTTTATGTGAGAGCGACAGACCAGTGTTTATTGTTATAAAATATTTCAGAGTCAGGATAATTGACTCAATTCATTAAGAATGTGTGCCTGATTATGTGTGGCTTAAGGAGATGGACAGTAAGTGATTTGAATCAATACGGATTTGTAAAGTATGAAGGCGTTGTAGACGATACATAGACATTCTGACTTTAAACCGGCACAACGACATTATTGCTTATGGCTGCTACTGATCATATTTGTATTACTGGCGTAACGTCATATCATCATATGCTCTCAAAAGAAGTGAAGTACACTTATGTTGTATTGTGACATATTAAATGTGATAAAACGTACAACAAGCTGTTGATCAAGATTATTCAAGTTGGCCATTCCGTACGTTACTGTTGAGACTGTTGTTTATTATATCAAAATATCTTACAAGACCAGTGCAGCACATTAATATACTCGTTACCCAATAGCCTTCAATAAGTATAAGGTAACAGTATAAAGTGGTGGCCAGTATACACGGGATTTCGTTCTACCCACAAGATTTTATCAAATGATACTACTGTCCCTAGCCACATCGACGAATTTTACAGTATCGAAAAGCAATAGAAATTTCGGCGCAACCTATGCCAACCGGTTTTCTTCAAACTAGGGCCGGCAAGAAGAAACTTAAAGAGTAAACAGCACACTTCAATCATAATATTTGCTGAACTTTACCAATAGAAGTTCGTATTTTCTTCATCAACATTTTTGAGACGAAAGTTATCATCACTCTACGCAGTTCCAGGTTGGATTCGTCAGGAAAAATTAAAGTAATCAAACAACATTTCTGCAGTCAAGACAAAGCACAGTCATTCAACCAGTGAAACAAGATGGATAGTTCTACATGTGGGGCAATCTGCATCGATGAAATTTCGCTCTACCTGTTGCATATGTTGGAGGCAACAATACTGTCACGTGCATTTATACTTCGGAGGAAGGATCATAAAAAGATAAGTGGACTAGTTTGTTGTAGCCTTAGTCTTACACAATTCTATAGTAGAGCCTTTTTGTTTATCTGTTTTATGTTTGTTGGGGGTTTGTGGGACCTTGATAAGCAGAATTACATCTCATCTTCGGACGGGTCTGCAATCAAGGGTGTCAGTAGGGAAATTTATGTAATATTTTCTCAAAGAGGCCCGGCTCAAAATGCTGTGTGGAAAGCGCTCTTTGTGAATATACTATATTTACTTTATGTTATAGACGTGCTGTCCTGTTTTTTCACTGTTGTTTGTATTTGTCAATTGTTTTTTTTTAATTCAGTTTTTCTGCATTTTTGTACGTCTATTGTTGGTCTTCTCTAGCTATCATTATGTTGATATATGGATTTTTGTTGTAAATTCGTCTTGTCTAGTCTAACCTTATAGTGTAAGCATATATTTCAAACATTATCCTTTTCTTCTACACCTTAGTATTTTCTTCTGTTGCTACACTATTGTACTACGTGTTCTGTCTTATAGTGTACGACACTAATTTTTTTGTTTGCATTGATTACTTGCTAAGTCACATTTGCAGAGTACTGAATTTTAACGAATTGGCATTGGTGCTGTTTATCGCTCATCAGTACCCATATTCATATTCAGACTAAGTAACTTATATATATATATATATATATATATAAATAAATATATATATATATATATATATATATATATATATATATATATATATATATATATATATATATATATATATATATATATATATATATATATATATATATATATATATATATATATATATATATATATATATATATATATATATATATATATATACTTCTTCTTCTTCTTCCGTCCTTAGCCACCGACCGTCAAAGCAGTCAGTGGCCATTACGCCTAGTGGCGTCTTAGGGCAACAGCAGATAGGTTTTCTTTGCCATTGTCTCCCATCACACCTATTGGCGATATATATATATACTTAAACTTACATAATGTCTAGTCTGGAGCATTTTATCCAGCTAGGTAAAGAGATGGGAATGCAAGGCCAGGAGCTTAAAGATTTTGCCATGGAGCAACTGGAAAGAGAAGAAAAGAAACTGGAGAGGGATGAGAGAGCAAGAATGAGAGAGATCGAAAAAGATGAACGAATTCAGTTAGAAAAAATAACAGAAAAGAAAAGACAAGAAGAATTAGAAGAAAAGAAAAGACAAGATGAAATAGCAGAAAAGAAAAGACAAGAAGAATTTGAAGAAAAGAAAAGACAAGAAGAATTTGAAGACAAGAAAAGACAAGATGAAATGGCAGAAAAGAAAAGACAAGATGAAATGGCAGAAAAGAAAAGACAAGATGAGATAGATTTAGTGGCTAAGAAAGCCCAATTTCTGCATGAAGAAAAAATGGCTTCTGTAGAGTTGGAGAGACTCAAATTGGAAGCTAGTAATAAACAGAGTAATCAAGAAGGGGCAGGTTCGGTCAAGAGAGAACATCCTTCATCATTTAAACTTCACTTACCTAAATTTAATCAAAAATTAGACGACATTTCGTGCTTCCTAAACCGATTCCAGACAGTGTGTGAGGAATACAAACTGGAAAAATCATCATGGGTGATACATTTAATGTCATTACTGACAGGTGAAGCGTTGAAAGCTGTGTCAACAATGGATGAGGAAAACATAAAATCTTATGAGGCAGCTAAAACATTACTTTTAAGAAAGTATCAATTAGACGAGAATGGATACAGGCTAAGATTTAAAAAACTCACACCCGAAAGCAACAAGGACTTTAGTGAGTTTATTTCAACTATAAAGTTATGCTTCAATCGTTGGATTGAGTTGGCTAAAATCAAACATACGTATGAGGACTTGATGGACCTTATTTTGAGAGACAAAGTACTTTCTTCCATTAGCCCTGATTTTTTGGCCTATTTACATGAACGGAAGCCAGAATCGTTACAATCCCTTGAGTTGTTAGGGCGCCAGTTTATGACGGCACACCCAGGGAAGAGTGTGAACAACTCTACTATTAAAGAGGCATTACCTGTTGCATCAGCTCATTCAGTGCAGATAAACAACCCTAGAGCTCGATCGCAAAGTATGGATAGAAATTTTGGCAGGAATAATGACCGAAATAGTGGATCTTTCCGAGGACGGTACAATTTTGGCAATCAACCTTATCAATATCAGAGAAACTCCCAACGATATTTTGATGGAAATAGACCATCACAGGGTTACTTTTAACCTAACAGAGGATGGCGTAGATCTGATAATACCTACATGAACAGAGGAGACAGATCCTATTATAGAAAGAACAACCAAAACTCTCCTCCATCTCAACACTGTCCAGGTTGTACGTGTCCTCAGCATTCTAATAATCCTCAGAATGGTAGAGAGAGTCGGAATTATTACCGGGGTAATAACAACTTTAATCGCTCTCGGAGCATGGATCGAAAAAACTCGAACTGGAATCATAATACGAGTAGTAACACAGGAGCAGTTAATCCCAATGGGGAAAACACAAATATTGCAAATGCGTGTGCAGCTGATTTATTTAATCCATCAAATTGTTCAGAATGCAGCACTCTGTTTCAGCCAGATGTGGTCTCCAGACTTTCCTGCGGTCATCCTGTGCCCGCGTTGTTACCTGCATTAGCCTCTCATGATGGAAAAGGCTCGCTAATGTTTCACAGGGGTTTTTTAAATAATCAACTAGTTTCAGTCTTGCGTGATACAGGGTGCACAACTGTTGGAGTACGTAAATCGTTGGTAGACCCATCTTGCTGCACCGGGGAGAATGTAAAATGTGTCCTATTTGGAGGCACGGTGGAATTCTATCCTGTGGCCATTGTGCACATTGATACTCCAGTTTTCTCAGGTCAAGTGAAAGCTTGTTTATTACAGGAACCAATTGCTGACATAATCATGGGCAATATTGTGGGTATAAAAGCGTGTTCACTCCAAGATATAGAAATCTGGGAACGTCAGCATATACTACTCGCTAATATGGTCGTTACAAGAGCACAGGCACATGCTCAAGAGGAAGAAGAAATGACTAACAATCATGACAAGGAGGAAGATCAACATCTTATGCCGATGTTAACGAAGACATCATTTATTATTATGCAAAAGAATGACAATTCTTTAAAAAGATTTTTCAAATTGGTAAAATCAGATGATGTCGGTTGCTCGGAAAGGTCACAACCTTGGTATACAATTAAAAATGACATATTAATTCGTAATGCTAGAGATGCTACATCGGTACAGCAGCAAATTATGGTACCAACCAATATTCGACCTTACATTCTCAGACATGCGCATGATACAAACTGTGCAGGCCACATGGGCTTTGCTAGGACGAAATATAGAGTCTTACAGCATTTTTATTGGCCTGGAGTAGTCAGGGATGTCAAATTATTTTGTCGTTCGTGCAAGACATGCCAACAAGTGGCTACAAAGGGTGCTTACCATAATGCACCTATACAGGCTGCGGATATTTCGGTGCGACCATTCGAACAAATGGCCATAGACTTAATAGGTCCACTGTCAGTTCCGTCAGCCAGAGGTCATAGATATGTCCTCACCTGTATTGATATGTGCACCAGGTGGCCGGAGGCAATACCTCTTAAACACATTGCTACCACCGATGTGGCTGATGCACTATTCCTCATTTTTACGAGAGTGGGGTTCCCTGACAATATTTTATCAGATAGGGGAACACAGTTTGTGTCAGATGTCATGAAACTATGCAATATTGATAGATCTCTTAGCTCTGTTTATCATCCTATGTCCAATGGCATGATAGAACGTTTAAATAAAACTCTGAAACAAATACTGGGGAAAGTGACCACGACGTATCCACAAGACTGGGATAGAGTGCTCCCAGCAGTGCTGTTCGCTTATCAGGAAGTCCCAAACGAACACACTGGGTTCTCGCCTTTTGAGCTCATGTATGGTGCTCCACCACGAGGACCCATGTCGATAATAAAACAATTACTTACAGGTTCGGAGATGACTCAGGAATGCCAGTCATCCTATGAGTATGTGGTGAATCTACGAAAGACACTTATAGACGCTTGGAAAATAGCGACTGATTCATCTGAAAAGGCAAAAGAAAAAGCTAGATCTCTTCAAAACCGTTGGAAAAAGTTAAGGAAATTACTTCCTGGAGACAAAGCTTACGTCCTGCTACCAACGAGAGAGAGAATAGCCTTCTCATTTCGTGGAGTGGTCCATATGAAATTATTTCAAAATTGACAGATGTTGATTACATTCTTGACGTGAAAGGCAAGAATAAAACCTTTCACATCAACATGCAGTGTCCCTGGTAAAATCTACTCTAGAATCCTAGAGCAGAGACTCCGACGTCTAGCTGAGCCACAATTGGATGAGGTCCAGTGCGGATTCCGAGCAAACCGAAGTACTCAAGACCTAATCTTCACACTCAGAGTCTTGAGTGAAAAGGCCCTTGAGTATAAGAGTGAGATCCATCTTTGTTTCATAGATCTGGAAAAGGCATTTGACAGGGTCCCTTGGAGCAAACTTTGGGACTGTTTGGCAAGGAAGAATATTCCAGCACCTCTGATTCATGCTATACAGAGCTTCTACAAGTCTTGCAGAAATTATGTGAGGACAGCAAACCATAAGTCAGAAGAGTTCAGGACCACCACTGGTGTAAGACAAGGTGATATCCTATTGTCACCGTTTGGTTATACAGCGTAAGATACGCTGCAGTTTAAGTCAGTCGAACAGTTATTTGGGGTTAACAAGATGAAAGAGTATATAAAAATGGGTTAGAAAATCAGAATAATCTAAGTGATAACTTATTTGTTCTTAACATGGGAGATAAAAGAATGAAAATGTAGTGTTTTTTGTAAGGGAGGGAACCTTTTTAGACCTTAAAGTAATCTAAGTATATATCATTAGAGTTTACCAAATTTGCATATCAGACTAGTTTTAGTAAAGAGATAGAAGGATTAATGAAACTAAGGTAAAAAGTGCTAAGGGGAATAACTATGAATATTAACGCCCTTTACAAGTTTAGTGAGTTAGGATAGGGAACCGCACGTGAAAAGTGGGCGAAATGTAAACAGTTATGTAGCACAGTTCACGGGGTGACAGCATAGAATTAAGCGTGGCGATAGGTGAGTGAACTGAACAATGGACCAATCGTATTAACTAAAACAACTTTGGACCATCAGATAGGAAATTGAAGGACGAAAGGAGATCAGTCCAGATATTGACGCGCTACTGAGCGGTCATGTTTACAGAGTCCTACCAGAGAAGTTGACAGAGCAAGTCAAGTTTTGCTGAGCTCTCAAGAAATGTGAAACCTGCGGTTTGCAGAAGGTCTACAGAATTAGCTAGATATAGAAAGGTAGTAATAGGAAATTCAGGAGAACACTTAGAATTGATTAATAATTTGTGCTGCTATACCTAGGATTAGCTCATAGGGGTGATAGTAAGACAGTGATAGGTGACGGACTTCTGAATATTCTGGTAAGAGGTCTTTAACTCTAATTATGCTTGACTTAAGTGAAGAGAGACATGTTTTTTTTGAAAAACGCTCAACATATTGTCACAGGCTAAGGAAGCTCACATTTAAGGGAGCGAGCTACAGAAGAGAATATTGAAGCTAAGGCAATATTAAAGCTTAAAAAGAAAAAAAAGTGAATAACTTATATTATCAGATAGCCAGGTTGGGCTGTCATACAAAGAAGATGAGACATTGTTATTAAACAAGAAAATTGCATAGAGTTTTGCAACACTGTCGTATGGTTATGCGCTCTCTCGCCAACGTAAGTATCGAAGCCAGATACTACAACACTTGTCGACGTTGGATTTACAAATAAGTTGGTTTTGTTTGAGATGCTTCTTAACAGGGTATAAGACTGATCAGGTTGAAACAGATGAGAGGACAGAAGAGTAAATGGTGAATTAGATTACTGAGAAACAACTCATGCGCTCTCACTAAAGAGTAAGTATGAAGATGCCTCCACAGCTGCACCTGACATTATAACTTTATATGTAATTTATGAATTGATATTGATGCATGCAATTGAGCCAGGCCTGACAGGTTATAGCACTTTAGTCAAGAGTCTACAGTAAGGAATATAATAATAAAATCTTTGGGAAAATACATAGAGCCTGGGTCTGGATGCCTGGATATAAAATGGAGATTGGAATGTACCTTTATGAAAAAGGATTGTGGAACATGTTATGTAAATAAAAGTTATTATATTTGGAAATACAGCACTCAAGTTGGTTTAATCAATAAAAGGATGTGGAGTGGGTATGTGAGAAAGAGTTAAACCTATATAACATATATAGCCTTAAAACACCCTATACGCATCAGTCGCTGCTCACCACCAAGGAGGGAAGAACGTGGTCTGGGTAGAAACAAAGACGAACCTATTCTCATCCAGGAATCATCATCTCTGGCGGAACAAAGGGGCCAGTAAGAGAAATAGTCTCACTTGGAGGAAAGATAAAAAAGTGAATGATAGATAACTAGGCCTGCCTCAGTCACCTAGTTATAGTTAGGACTGGACAGGGACCATCACTAGCTCGGTCACATGATATCCTATTTGGTGCCTTTTGGACCAGTCTTCAACAACACAGGGCACACGGTCACATAATAACCTATTTGGTGCCGTTGGACCAGTTCACGGCCCACCACCACCGCCACTGTGACGTAATAACCTATTTGGCGCCGTGACCACTCCTCCAACAGCGACAAAATGCCACATCACAAGGAGAGATGGAGTAACAACAACAGCAACAACATCCCATATTTGCTACACCACCTTTAGAAGAAACATAGCAGCATCTACAACAACAACTGTTTAAACATGGAGAGTTGCGCAAGAACCACACAGAACAGAAAGAAGAGAATAGCATTGAGAGACTTCGCTTCAGAGCTAAAGCGTTGCAGGACTTATGCAATCGATTTCCCATGCATAAGAATCGTCGACGGATTGGTTGCAAAAGTTTATAAGATTGAAATAAAGGAGATTGTTGAAATCAAGCTACAACCATCGAAAGTGAAAGAAGGAAGACCAAGATTGAACTTGAAAAAACGAACTGAACCTGCAGTTACTAGAATAGAGCCTCAGACAGAGAATGTCGCAGTACAAACGGATGATAGGTTTAAGAAAAGTTTAATCCCAGTCAGGATAAAGTCAAGACCAGTTACAAATGTCGCAGTACAAACAGATGACAGATGTAAGAAGAGTCAAATCCCAGTCAGGATAAGATCAAGACAAGTTACAGATGACTTACCTGATTCGTACAATATTGAAATGGTCGATAAGATAGAAAACTTGACATCTAAAGAAAGAAATAGGGATATAACAGAAGGAGAAGAAATAACTACACTTTGCACAGATTTAGAGAGGAAGTTTGAAGAGTTAGAAAAGAACAACAAACAAGAAGAAGTGAAGAATGACAGTACAATTATAACGCCAGATACATTCTTGTCGATGCTATGGAGTCAAAAACAGGCACGTAAGAAAGATAAACGGTGCAGAAAAGTCCAAACAATTGCTAATATTCCAGAGCAAGAAACTGCTGATGATATGCTGAACAGTCTAGTGTCAAAGGGAATAGGTGTTCTACAAGACATAAAGACATTACTTCTTCAGAAAGGACAGTCAAGTCAAATTAACATTCAAGATCAAGTGCAAGATAAGAAACAAGATGTCACATGCAAGAATCCAGAAAGAACTGACCTGAATGCGCAAAGTCATATACCTGTTCCAGAGCTGAAGCAAGTTACAGCATCAGCACATATAGAGTCGGCAACACAGACAGAGAATACAGCAGCAGCACAGATGAACTCAGCAACACAAACGGAGAATACAGCTACAATTTCGGCAACACAGACGGAGAATACAGCTACAATTTCGGCAACACAGACAGAGAATACAGCGACAGTTTCGGCAACACAGACGGAGAATACAGCATCTACAATGGCGGCAACACAGACAGAGAATACAGCATCAGCACAGATGGACTCAGCAACACAAACAGATGTTGATCTTAACGTTAACGCATCTAGCAGGCATGTGGGAACAACAATGGGAAATAGTTCTGTCAAAACAGGTCCACAAGAAGTACAAGACATAGACACATCTTATAGGTGTATAAGAACAGTGCAGAATGTTAACAGTGGTCCAAAGGAGAAGAAAATTATCAAGGTACCTAATCCAAGTGAACAGGAGTTAAAGACAGCAATAAAAGACCTACTGGAGGGAGTTAGTTCTCACACAGTAGTAGTAGTAGATTATATACGGTCATGTCTGGAGAGAGAGTTTCATACAGACTTATCGGGAAGACAAGATGAACTTCGCAGACTTGTGGAGAGAGTATTGGAGGAACTTGAGTACTGGCATGTCAAGATCAGGGATAGCAACTACTTCTCAGATTCATCATCAAGTTACTCAGACGGTGCATCGTCAGATGAAGATAGAATTATAGACTCCGACGAAAATGCAGAAGGATACTCGTCGGTCGAGTTTGGGTATGCAACGGACGAAGAAGGCCATAGATATTATGGGCCGACAAATAAGAAAAGTTATCCTGGATGTACAAGTCAGATGAAGAAAACTAGTAAGAAGTCCCAACCAAGTGTAAATGAGTTAAAAGAAACAATAAGACGCAACATAAGAGGAAGTGACCCCAACATCTTGTCAATAAAGTCGTTGCACAGAGTGTTAGAATTCGAGTTTGATATGGACTTATCACAAAGAATAAATGAAGTAAGACAGCTTGTGAGAGATGTAATCCAAGAGGAGGGTGAAGACACAGTTAAGAAGAAACAAAGACGACTTGTAGAAGAACTTCAGCACAAGAATGACATGACTAAGAAAATGGTCAAAGCGGTTGGACCAAACATAGAGCAGTTGAAGAAGGAAATAGAAGTCATTATAGCACAGCCTGGATTTGACGGGTCAAGAAGAACAGTATGGACATTGTTAGAACAAAAGTATCAGACACAATTTCTAGAGATAAGAAATGAATTAGATATGGTTATAACGAAAATGTTAGATGACAGAAACGAAAAGAGATGGAGAGAGCAAGCAAATCGGAATAGAATTCAGAGGAGAAATAGAGGAAGAGGCAGATATAGATATTGCTAAGATGATAGCGTTAGAGGCGCTTAAGGCGAGAGAGGCCATGATGAAGAAGTTAATATTGAGATATTTTGGTGAAGCCGTAGAGGAATACAGCTTCTGATTGATGAGATACAAGAGGAGTATAAAGATAGAACAGATACAGATCGAGAGGATTTCCGATCTAAGAGCCGAGATAGGCTGAGACATAGAAACAGTAGTACAAACAGAGAAACTACTAAGGATCGAGGGAGATACCGATCTAGTAGTAGAGAGGAGGAGAGAAATAAGAGTTATATAATTAGAGGTCGCGGTAGCGACATAGAACCTGAGAGGAACTCAGGGAGTGCGAGAAGGGAAGAAGTGGAGAGGAGTGAGAGAAACTCGGGAGATATACGAGATACAGAGGTAGAGATGAAACAAAGTGTTAATGAAGTCAGAATAGTAGAAGGGACTCAAGACATGAATAAACTGATAGCGTTGGAGGCGCTTAAAAGTAGAGAGGCCATAATGATGAAGTTTTTAGACATGGTGAATAAGTAAGGAGAACGGGAGATAGCAGCAACAAGCTATGTGAGCAATGACATAGCATATTAAGAGGTAAACAATATGACGGCGGCAACTTAGTCTTGAGAAGCCTAAGTATAATGGGTCTATACCGCACACAAGAGAGGACTGAGTACACCTGACTAATAGGGTACTGCAGTAGGGGAGTCGAGTAAAGGAGATGTAAGACGTACATTTGAGGCCGCGGTAGTACGGCAAGAAAATTTTTTGTGGAAAAGTTGTGGTGACGACGGCAGAAATACTAGAGATTTAGATTTTTGATGAAGCACCACAAGAAGACAGCAATTATGGAACGAAATAAAGTATCAACTACAACTATCAGCTACAAGTTAATCCTAGCTTATATGATCAAGACGGGACATGGAAGATAATAGACCTTTACAATCAACAAGAAGAAACAGTACAACGGAGTCCAAGCCTTACAGATGAAACAAAGAAGCAAGAAGCACATGAGTCTACCTGCAATACAAAGACAACGCATCAATGTTCGCAACGTTAGTCACATGGTCACAACCATCATTCCCTATTCCTTCGTTAATCCCAACATACTCCCTGCAACACCTGTTGCAACCCCAGTGATCATGTGAAGCGAACATGTGATGACAGAGGAAATGCCAAGCAAGCTCAGATGTATCAAGATGAAGAACAGACATCTACAACCGATGAGAAGAAACAAGTTGCAGAAACGGAGCCTTACAGAAGGAAACAGAAGCCAACCATGACTACCAGCCACAAGTTAACATCAGCCTAGACGATCAAGTCGGGACATTGAAGATGGGAGACTTTTGCAGTCAACGGGAAATGACATACTACAGCGGAGTCGAAACCTTACAGAAGAAACAAAGAAGCAAGAATCACATAAGAAGTCTGGCCACACTACACAGAGACAACGCATCAGTGTTTGCAATGTTATCACATGGTCACAACCATCATTCCCTATCCCTACGTCAGCCATAACATATTCCCTGTGACACCTGTCGCATCCCCAGTGATCATGTGAAGCGAACAGGTGATGACAAGTGACATACAAGCAACAAGATGGAACTATGCAGCAGAACCGGAGCCGTACAGAAGGAAGAATGAGTCAACAACCACAACCACTAGCCAAGCTAACCCCAGCTTATATACTACAGTTGGGATGATGAAGGTGAGATATCCTTACAACCACAGAGAAACAACAAAACTTATCATCATCATCGAAGACCTACAGCACAGCTTATAAACTTTAGCAACAATATTGCTGACAAGATGGTACTATTTTTGCAATCAGAACTTATCAACATAGAGCAAAGAAAATGTCATTCAAAGAATGGACGACTTTACCAACACCAAACTCAGAATGTATACAACATCAAGTAAACAAGCTATTGTCATACTGACAACCACAACATATTAACTCGTTCGTCCTCATCCTCCTGCAGAGCGACTATAAATACCATCACAACTGATATCAACTTCATCAGTACGACAGTCGTCTCTACAGTAGAGAAATTTACACTGATGGAGCTTGCAAAACAGATCTCCAAACTCATACAAACAGTGTAATCGCCGTAAAGTACTTCCCCAGCATATAGTACTCATTCACAGCACTTCCCCAGCTATAGTGCTTAATCAAGGTACCCCAATCAACGGTATCCAACGGTTAGTTAGTTCATTAGGTCTCAGTGGTAAACTCAAGTAGTTGTTGACATCTCAGTACACTTACACATTTACATTATACACTAACTTGGTGAAAATAAGGTAGAAGAAACTTAATGGTGAGCAACAGTATAGATAGTAATCAACTACAGTAATCACATAAACAGGAAACATTATATGTAGTGATAAGACTTTGATCACATGCACATGAGTGATAGCTACTGTACTCTCGCGATATTCAGAGTGATAGTGAAATAGTTTATACAAGAGACCAACGTAACTGAGAAGCTAGATTAAACAATGAATTATTTCATAAAACAATTGAATAATATTTCAAGAAAGATACAGATTTCTAAAAGAGACAATAATAAGCTTCTTCACAAGATGAGACTTACCAAGACTTAGGTTAAAAGTTTTCATGTTAATTTGCAATGTCCATGTTTTTCAGAGGTATACTTTCTCCACCACCAGGCATAGAGGGCAACAAAAAAAAAAAAAAAAAAAAAAAAAAAAAAAGTCACAGTCCAAGCCAGGGTGTTGCAGCAGTGGAAGAAGAAAAAAAAAAAAAAAAAAAAAGAGAAAATAACCTACTCCCTCAGAGCTGCGCACAGTAGATGGTAGATAAAGGGCCTTATTCCACATGACAGTGTTTATACAGGTGACTTCGAGATGAGATGTTTCCACAATTGATAATAATTATTGGTTGGGTAAGATACAACACAGATGACCCTTACATGGTCATGTCCGCATTGAGTTGAGGCATTTTGGTCTTGAATTTTGGTTAAATCCGACATACAGGGGTACATGTATATAGTAACAGACTGAGCTTACGGTTTCGACAGATGCATCAAAGGCTAGCATCAGCCGAGCACATCCTGCTCTGACAATAGTGACTTAGATCTTTTACTATCGCCCCAAGACAGATGGTAAGATTTCGCGTGATTAGTTGCATACATGACTGCTAATTCGACTGGTGCATCAAAGGCTAGAATCAGTCGAGCACATCACATCCTGACGTAGTAACACATATTTCTTGCTGTCACTTTGGGGATGTTTAGTTAATGCATGCTTGGTGACGCTATATATGTTATATTTCTACTACTCTGCCTATCTGACCGGTGCAATGAATACTGACATTGACGGCAGATATATAAGACATATTAAGGACTGACAAACCTCTGTTTCCAGAGGCAGTACCATGTCGCCCATATATATATATGTATATAAATAGAATGTATAATTATAATGTTTGAGAAGTATTAAGTACAATGTTTACTTGTTTTTCCAGTACGATGTTATTGAGATGCTAGAATAGACATATATAATCTTAAGAGTGTGACAAACTACAATAACTACACATAGTCTTGGGAAACTTAATAGACTTCTTCCCAAGGTACAAGATGTGGCATACTACATGATCAACACTGACATTGAAAAAATGTATAGTACCTTAAGTGCATGTTAATTGCTATAATGTACCTATCTCAGGCATAGAGGTGTTCAGGACTAGGAAAAAAAAGAGAACAGAGATGAGACATGATCCAGACTTAGTCATATGGAGTCTTACTCATGGACTTAAGCAAAAAAATTACACTGAGGATGAACGTCCATATATATATTTTTTATAGCACTGGTTATGTAGAGATACAAGGGACAAAACTTGGTTGCATTATTGGGTGCTATTTGTTTGAGAGATGATGGTAATGAATTAAGTAAATACAATGTTCATTTATGCCTTTTATACATTCATGTAAAGAGATTTTATGTTGAAGTAGTAATTAATGAGATGCTCTAGTTGTAGCATTGATATTAGGTTTATAATATAGTCTCACTATTACGATTTAATTTGCTTGTGATTTCGAGTCGTCTATGGTAATAGTATTAGAGATGTTAGTGGGGTAAATAGATAATAGTTTTTGATAGAACACAAATGTCTCCCTGCGGGATACATTTGAACGGCCCCGGGACGTATGTCACCGTTTGGTTATACAGCGTAAGATACGCTGCAGTTTAAGTCAGTCGAACAGTTATTTGGGGTTAACAAGATGAAAGAGTATATAAAAATGGGTTAGAAAATCAGAATAATCTAAGTGATAACTTATTTGTTCTTAACATGGGAGATAAAAGAATGAAAATGTAGTGTTTTTTGTAAGGGAGGGAACCTTTTTAGACCTTAAAGTAATCTAAGTATATATCATTAGAGTTTACCAAATTTGCATATCAGACTAGTTTTAGTAAAGAGATAGAAGGATTAATGAAACTAAGGTAAAAAGTGCTAAGGGGAATAACTATGAATATTAACGCCCTTTACAAGTTTAGTGAGTTAGGATAGGGAACCGCACGTGAAAAGTGGGCGAAATGTAAACAGTTATGTAGCACAGTTCACGGGGTGACAGCATAGAATTAAGCGTGGCGATAGGTGAGTGAACTGAACAATGGACCAATCGTATTAACTAAAACAACTTTGGACCATCAGATAGGAAATTGAAGGACGAAAGGAGATCAGTCCAGATATTGACGCGCTACTGAGCGGTCATGTTTACAGAGTCCTACCAGAGAAGTTGACAGAGCAAGTCAAGTTTTGCTGAGCTCTCAAGAAATGTGAAACCTGCGGTTTGCAGAAGGTCTACAGAATTAGCTAGATATAGAAAGGTAGTAATAGGAAATTCAGGAGAACACTTAGAATTGATTAATAATTTGTGCTGCTATACCTAGGATTAGCTCATAGGGGTGATAGTAAGACAGTGATAGGTGACGGACTTCTGAATATTCTGGTAAGAGGTCTTTAACTCTAATTATGCTTGACTTAAGTGAAGAGAGACATGTTTTTTTGAAAAACGCTCAACATATTGTCACAGGCTAAGGAAGCTCACATTTAAGGGAGCGAGCTACAGAAGAGAATATTGAAGCTAAGGCAATATTAAAGCTTAAAAAAAAAAAGTGAATAACTTTTATTATCAGATAGCCAGGTTGGGCTGTCATACAAAGAAGATGAGACATTGTTATTAAACAAGAAAATTGCATAGAGTTTTGCAACACTGTCGTATGGTTATGCGCTCTCTCGCCAACGTAAGTATCGAAGCCAGATACTACAACACTTGTCGACGTTGGATTTACAAAATAAGTTGGTTTTGTTTGAGATGCTTCTTAACAGGGTATAAGACTGATCAGGTTGAAACAGATGAAAGGACAGAAGAGTAAATGGTGAATTAGATTACTGAGAAATAACTCATGCGCTCTCACTAAAGAGTAAGTATGAAGATGCCTCCACAGCTGCACCTGACATTATAACTTTATATGTAATTTATGAATTGATATTGATGCATGCAATTGAGCCAGGCCTGACAGGTTATAGCACTTTAGTCAAGAGTCTACAGTAAGGAATATAATAATAAAATCTTTGGGAAAATACATAGAGCCTGGGTCTGGATGCCTGGATATAAAATGGAGATTGGAATGTACCTTTATGAAAAAGGATTGTGGAACATGTTATGTAAATAAAAGTTATTATATTTGGAAATACAGCACTCAAGTTGGTTTAATCAATAAAAGGATGTGGAGTGGGTATGTGAGAAAGAGTTAAACCTATATAACATATATAGCCTTAAAACACCCTATACGCATCAGTCGCTGCTCACCACCAAGGAGGGAAGAACGTGGTCTGGGTAGAAACAAAGACGAACCTATTCTCATCCAGGAATCATCATCTCTGGCGGAACAAAGGGGCCAGTAAGAGAAATAGTCTCACTTGGAGGAAAGATAAAAAAGTGAATGATAGATAACTAGGCCTGCCTCAGTCACCTAGTTATAGTTAGGACTGGACAGGGACCATCACTAGCTCGGTCACATGATATCCTATTTGGTGCCTTTTGGACCAGTCTTCAACAACACAGGGCACACGGTCACATAATAACCTATTTGGTGCCGTTGGACCAGTTCACGGCCCACCACCACCGCCACTGTGACACTATCACCTTACCTCTTCATACTCCTTATAGACGATGTCATCAAGGCATGTAAGGAGAGAACAAGAAAGTATTCAGTGGGGTACTGGAAGATGAGACAGGTCTATATTTCGGAGCTGGCATTTGCTGATGATGTTGCCCTGATTGCTAAATCAGAGGCACATCTCCAATCCAATCTGCAAGTCTGGAAGGAAGAACTGGAGAAGAGAGGGATGGTCATAAGCAGCTCTAAAACAAAATCCATGGTGATATCACGAGAAGAAAGAAAACATCAGATTAAGTTGGGAGAACAGGTCCTGGAGCAGGTCGACCACTTTAAATATCTCGGAGCTATTATAGACCGAAAGGGAGGCATCAAAGAAGAGTTGGCCACTCGAAAAGCAGCGGCTGGGAGACTTTTTCAGGCCATAAATCGTGGATTCCTCAGCAAGAAAGAGGTTGGTAAGAAAACGAAGATGGCTGTATACCGCTCCACCTATGTCCCAGTCTTGACATATGGATGCGAGTCGTGGGCAATGACTACAACCCACAAAAGCCAGATTCAAACCTCAGAAATGAGGTATCTGAGGAAAGTGGTTGAAGTAACAAGAAGAGACATGGTCCGCAACCAGACGATCCGTCAAGGCCTAAAATCCCATCCGCTGCAGACCCAAATAGAACAGTCCCAACTAAGATGGTTTGGCCATGTCTGCAGAATGGGAGAAGATCGGCTACCACGACAAGCATGGGAAACAAAGAGCCAGGGATCCAGACCTCCAGGACGACCCAGAGTCCGCTGGGAGGACAACATTAGACAGTCTTTGAAGGACCGAGGACTAGAATGGAACCAGGCCAGGAAGAAGACAGCTGATAGAATGGTCTGGCGCTCTCTCTTCCAAACCTCTACACCTCACGGTAGAAGGGGAACGACTAAGTAAGTAAGTAAGTTCACATCAACATGCTCAAACAATTCCATGATAGACCTGAATATCTCAAACCTATCTTAGATGCTGTTAATGAAGTAATCACTGATCATCCTACATCTTATTCTTCATTGTCAGTGATTCAAGAAGAACCCACTTCTTTTCATGATGTACCTTTGCAACTTCCTGTCATGTCTCTTTATCCGACAGAATCATGGGTAAATGTATCTATTTGTCCGGATCTATCCAAAGAACAACAATCTCAAATTCTTTCTATTCTAGAATCATATCAGCAAGTTCTGTCTAATATTCCAGGCCGAACGTCTATAATCACTCACGATATTAGACTCACAGATCACAAACCTATTAAATTAAAGCCTTACCCTATCCCTATCCACTTTCAGGATCAGGTTGAAAAAGAATTAGGTCAAATGTTACAGCTTAACATTATTGCACCATCAGAGTCTGCTTATTCTTTTCCAATGGTTATAGTCAAGAAGAAGGATAATAATATCAGATTATGCATGGATTTTCGTAAACTCAATTCCATAACGGAGTCTGACGCAGAGCCAATGCCAGTTCTTGACGAATTACTGTCAAAACTTTCTAAAGCAACCTACTTTAGCAAATTTGACTTAGCCAAGGGTTATTGGCAAATACCTCTCACGGAAAACGCAAAACCTTTCACTGCTTTTGCTACCACTAAGGGTCTCTTTCAGTATAATTTCATGTGCTTTGGCTTGGTAAACGCACCAGCGACTTTCGTTCGGATGATGAGGAAACTATTTTCTCATAGGTCTGATATCATCTCCTATATAGATGACATTTGTTTGTTCCACAACTCTTGGGACGAACATGTTTCTGGATTGAAATCTCTTCTCAAAATTCTTCGCTCTAATAATCTGACAGCGAATCCTTCGAAAGTTCAAATAGGTTTCAAAGAAATTTCTTTCTTAGGTCACAGAGTGGGCCATGGCTTTCTGAAAACTGAGGATAAAACTATCTCGAAGATTCTTAACCTATCAATTCCTCAGACTAAGAAGCAGGTGCGGAGCCTTCTCGGCCTTATACAGTTCTATAATAAATTTATGCCTCATTTATCTTCAGTTACGTCAGTCCTGTCTGAGTTAACTACAAAAGGCTCCCCTAATAGAATTGTCTGGACGGAGGCCTGCAACATAGCTCTAGTCCATTTAAAGCATTACTTTTCATGTGCACCAATTTTAAAACTCCCTGATCCTCATCTCCCATTTATTCTCAGGACAGACGCTTCGATGTATGGTATTGGTGGCTCCTTGATGCAAGAAGTAGATGGAATGCTTCATCCAGTGATGTATGTGTCGAGGAAGCTCACAAAGACAGAAACCAGATATCCAATTATTGAGCGCGAGCTTCTCGCGATCATATGGGCTGTCACAAAGCTTCAGCGTTTCCTTCTTGGTTCTCGTTTCATCATTGAGACAGACCAGAAGGCCCTGTCGTTCCTTCAAAAATCCAACATGAAAAAAGGTTGAGTCGCACGTTATGCAATTAATTTGCAAATATATGACTATATCATTCGACCTATTGAGGGCAAGTCCAATGTGCTTGCAGATGTTCTGTCGAGATGTACAAAGACAGACCTGCCAGATTCTCAAGGATATGACATTGCTGCGACCCATTGACAAAGGTACACTGCTGATAGTCTACAGATACCTCGATAACTTAAAAACGCTATCTTGACAATATCCATAACCAGATACATATTACCATCGTTATCAAGAGAAACAACTCAAGTCATTTGAAGACAAGATAAGAGACGTTTTGTGTGGATACATTCAATCGTTTCACACTACATCAAGTTCCATGAACAGTACATAAGATCTGATTTCCGGACAGTCATGACGTATGCGGTAAAGGAACCAAATCAAACAGTATCTCAAGTAAACAGTATAAGGCTCTTTGTCATATCTTAATGGCAATCCTTCACAAAATGACTGGGATGCAGAACTTTAAAAAGATCATATGTCCTATTCCAGCAAACGAACTTCAAATATTGGGGCTCAGAGACTGCGACACTCAAGAGGCAACATATGAAAAGAAATCTCACACAAGAAACAATTGATTCGATACGCCTATGGAGAACTTCGCCATTTGAACATTCTTTTTTGTTATTACTTAAACCAGTTATGTGACTCTAAAGTGCTAAAATTGCAAATAGTAAGCTTTCACACTAATGAAAGAAGAACCTATCATTGAAGACACTCAGTAACTATAGTTAATTAGTTTTACACAATGCTACAGACAGCACACACACGATCATGTGGACATTTACATTAACGTAATTATTATACTTACTTAATACTATTTAATTAGTTAGATCTTTCATTTCATTCACCTTTTAATTAAATGCATTCAGATATTTCATTTTCCAAAACTTCACAATTTCACTATCATATTTCTTCACATTTTCATTGATTTTTCTCATTTTTCCATGATGCTGACTACATTCCATAGACTGTTGCTCAGGTATGACATAGACTGGACGGTAACTTCTCGCATTTTCTAAAAATGACTTCCTATATGGAAAACTTTCAGTTTTCGCTGGGGGGCGGGGTAAAAGTGTTACCTATCACTTTGCTCACAGGCTGGTAATTCATCGCTGTGCGCAATGGAGCAGAACGCGAATACGCTTCGATTGTAAAAGCGTGCGAGTTGTGTCTGGCTGGTGTTTTTCGAAGTGTATGGATTTTTATGTGAGAGCGACAGACCAGTGTTTATTGTTATAAAATATTTCAGAGTCAGGATAATTGACTCAATTCATTAAGAATGTGTGCCTGATTATGTGTGGCTTAAGGAGATGGACAGTAAGTGATTTGAATCAATACAGATTTGTAAAGTATGAAGGCGTTGTAGACGATACATAGACATTCTGACTTTAAACCGGCACAACGACATTATTGCTTATGGCTGCTACTGATCACATTTGTATTACTGGTGTAACGTCATATCATCATATGCTCTCAAAAGAAGTGAAGTACACTTATGTTGTATTGTGACACATTAAATGTGATAAAACGTACAACAAGCTGTTGATCAAGATTATTCAAGTTGGCCATTCCGTACGTTACTGTTGAGACTGTTGTTTATTATATCAAAATATCTTACAAGACCAGTGCAGCACATTAATATACTCGTTACCCAATAGCCTTCAATAAGTATAAGGTAATAGTGAGCTGCTCCCACTGGTGCTCCCTGCCTCACTGTTTGCGAATTATGTGAAAAAACTTTTTTTTTTATTATGCAACAAACTGCACATAGCTATTTCTTCATTTGCATTTTTCATAAATTTTTTTCAATTGTACGGAGACTTTTTGGACACCTGGTATATGTGTGTGCACATATACAGTATATAATAATAATAATAATAAATTCTTTAAGCACCAAACACGGCGCATAAGGCAGAAACCAGTGCTCTCCAGGTTGTTCGTTGTGACGCCACTCCTCTTAGCTCTTGCACATTATTTAGGCCCAACGTTCTTCCTTCTCTTATTATTGTTCTTCTGAGTGTTTCTTTTGGTCTTCCTTTTTTCCTCTTACCCTCAGGAACCCAAGTGAGCGCCTGTAGTGGTATTCTGTTGTTTTGCATTCGTAGGACATGACCGATATATGACCATACAGTATATATATATATATATATATATATATATATATATATATATATATATATATATATATATACACTGAAGCACATTAAAAACGTACCACCTGTATAATCCAGGAACAGAGTGTGAAGTGTAAATATAAGTGTTTACAAGTTTACATATTTGGAATCTTTATTCATTTTCCTATGAATCTATGCTTGTCATTAATTTGTACATTTGATTGTTATGAAATTCATTGCATTCTGTGCAGGCAAGGGAGAAAACCAAAAATGCAACCAATAAAAAAATTCATTCACACTATCCTCAGTATCTGGTATGTCCACCGTGTGCTTGCAAACAAGCTTGGCAGCGGCTCCGCATGGAACGCACAAGTCTCTGAAGGAAATTCCGCGGAATCAAGTCCCATTCACGTGTAAGAGCAGCTTCGAGCTGTTGCAGATTAGCTGGAGAACCTTGCCTGTAGACTCTGCATCCAATCTCGTCCCACATATGTTCTATAGGGGACATGTCTGGTGATAGGGCATGCCAATCAATCATCACAATGTTCTGCTGCTGTAGATATTGCTGCGTAATGCATGCGGTCTATATTTCGGAGCTGGCATTTGCTGATGATGTTGCCCTGATTGCTAAATCAGAGGCACATCTCCAATCCAACCTGCAAGTCTGGAAGGAAGAGCTGGAGAAGAGAGGGATGGTCATAAGCAGCTCTAAAACAAAATCCATGGTGATATCACGAGAAGAAAGAAAACATCAGATTAAGTTGGGAGAACAGGTCCTGGAGCAGGTCGACCACTTTAAATATCTCGGAGCTATCATAGACCGAAAGGGAGGCATCAAAGAAGAGTTGGCCACTCGAAAAGCAGCGGCTGGGAGACTTTTTCAGGCCATAAATCGTGGATTCCTCAGCAAGAAAGAGGTTGGTAAGAAAACGAAGATGGCTGTATACCGCTCCACCTATGTCCCAGTCTTGACATATGGATGCGAGTCATGGGCAATGACTACAACCCACAAATTTGTGAATGCCATTGTGATTCATAGTGCTTGCCAGTTATTCATGTGGTCAGGATTAGTTTGCATACTGCTAGTGGAGTGGTGTAATTTCTAGTGGTTTTCCTTAGACCTTCGTTGATTAGTCATTTGTATTTAACAATGGCCTTACCATAGTACAGGACTTAGCCGGTGAGCGAAAGTCAGTGTGGTGGTTACTTGGTTGGTCATACCATTACCAGCGACTTCGATTATGGTAGATTAAGTTGGTGGTTATTGCAAGTTATATTGGCATTTCTGTTGAATTGTATTTCATATGTATTGCTAGCTGTGTGTGGCTTCTGTGTGTGCAGTGTTTATTAAACAGGGAACTTACTTATTTCAGGTGTTATGTTTAATCATGTCAGCTATTGTATGCTGTGGTCATATCCTTAGATATTGAGCCAAAGAGTGTAGATTTGTCATGTATTAAATCCACAGCATAAATAGGTTGGTCTGACAAATGGTGAAAACTGAATCCTTCCCAATACTGCCACCTCCAAATCGGTTGTGCTGACGAACACAGCAATCTGCAAAGCGCTCTCCACACCGTCACCAAATCCGCATACGTCCATCAGCAAAGGATATGTTGAATCAGCTCTCGTCTGTGAATAGGACAGCATTCCACTGCAGTCTAGTCCATCTGACATGTTGCTCTGCCCATTGCAGGCGCTGCTGACGATGTCTGTGAGTCAAGTTTGGCCCAACATAAGGTCGTCTTGCAGTAAGGCCTGTATCTCCGAGTCGTCGTATGACTGTCATTCGAGAGACTTGCCCACGTCTACCCACTATTGCTCTTGCTGTTTGACTTGCCGGGAGAGAATGATTCCTTAGGTGACTCAGCACAATATGACGATCTTGCGCAGGGGTAGTAACTCGTGGTTGGCCACTCCAAAGTCTATCCCGGGCACTGCCAGTGGTTCCGTAACGTTCATTGAGACGTACAATAGTGCTGTGGTGGCAATTCACCCTTCTGGCAATGGCCCGTGAGCTCATTCCGGTCTCCAACATACCAATGGCTCGTTGGCGGTCATTTTCAGATAGACGTGGCATTTCAAGCACATGTACTGGGTGTTTTGTCTAGCATTCTTTTTATACCTAGTATACTGCCACCTCGCGTACACATTTTCACTGTTGGGAATCGTGTTGCACATGTAACTTTCATTGTTTTCATGTAGTCTGTACACAAACCCATGGGTTGAATCATGCACTTTCAATTCCAGCAGCCATTCACTCTCTACCTCATGACAAACACGGGGAAAATCCATTCCCACACTTTTTTTTCCAGCTTCTCGGCATCAGTATATATAATAGTGGTGCGTTTTTAATTTTCTTCAGTATATATATATATATATATATATATATATATATATATATATATATATATATATATATATATATATATATATATATATATATATATATATATATATATATATACATATATAATTCAAAAGCTGGAAAATTAACATACTGTCACAGTGTCATTGTTCATCATGGAAATATTTTGGCCCTGATCACTTTTTGGTTTCGTTTTTCAAGTATCACGTTTACTTATCTGGTTGAGAATATCTCTACAGTTCAAGGTCTGATAGTGGGTGACTTCCCAGTGTGTATATGTGTTTGTCCCATAATTTCACTGTGCTCGTGGACTTTATTTACCTGAACATGAAGTCAAAAGGCTTCCATCAGCCAGGCAGTGTTGCTTTTCAACAGCTGGAATCATGCACCTAAAGTGCGTCTCTCTATTCACAAAACTGTAGCAATACAGGAACTTGAAAGGGGAGATAACATATAAAAAGGCTTATGGTATGTGTATGCTACCATTAGGACATCTATCAGATGACTGACTGACCAATATAGATCAGAATTCTCATTTTTGACACACTGTCATGAGACTGTGATTCTGTCAGTTATGGGGGGGGTACGTTATACCTTGATACATCCACATTATGATATAAGGTAAACATGAAAATACACTGAAGGCTATTAACATTATTTTAAAATTACTCCGAGTACACTTACAATTATTTCACCTTGGCATTTAGTGATGTGACAATATCACACTCTCTGTACCTAGTACTGATAAGGACTGCTAGCCCTTGGAACACTTTGAAATTCAGTCCTAAAAAGCATTAACGGTATCCATTTCTAGCGTGTGAAGTTCTGAGGACTCGTCCTAAAAAGACTTGCTAGCTAAGTCAAGGCTGCTCGTGGATTGTTTAGTAGGTTATATTCAGTTGGAGAATTGTCCTCTTATAAGCCCGCAACTTCAACAAATTATATTTTTTCAGGCTGACTTTCTACCAATGGTGTAAAAGCAAGTTTACTATGATTTACTTTTTATGGTGAAAATCCAGTGAGAAGTTAATTTCCACGGTGCAAAACCACAGAGAGAATTATTATTTATGGTTAAATAATAAAGATACTTATTTTCCATGGATAAAATCTGGTAAGAATTATATGTACAATCCAAATCTCAAGAGAGATTGGTCTTGTTTTGCCACATGCAAGATAGATATTTACACATTCTTCTTAGATCCTTAATCACCGACCGTCAAAGCAGTCAGTGGCCATCACGCCTAGTGGCGTCTTGTAGGGCAACAACAAATTGATTCCACTTTGCTCGATCGGTGGCCATCCTTCGTACAGCGCCCCAACTCTGGTTCATTCTTTGCCTCTCAGCCTCCACCACAGGGGTCCTCCGCATAGCTGTTTTTGGTCGGGGTCTCTCTCTTTCGTTACCGAGTAAGCAGATCTTGGGTTTTTCCTCAGGGGTCGGCCAAAGCATAGCTGAATTTTTCTTTGCATGTGTGAAAAGAGGACATCGGGGTCTCTTCTGAGGTATGGGACATGCGTACCCAACCCCAGTTTTTTTACTCCAGGTCTGCCAGCTGCGCCGGGGTAAGCAGATCTTGGTTGGTGATGGTATTCGGCCAAAAGATGCGGTGAATTTTTCTTAGGCATGTTGTGTGAAAAGAGGACAATTTCGATATTTCCTACCATCACCGGTGTCAATACCTTGTTGAGGTATGGCGGCTTGCGTACCCTGCCTTTACATGCCAGTTTTACTGGAGCGAGGCACTGGAAGGTTCTACTAAGAGAAGCTGGACAGTTGGCAAGTTTCAGAAACACAGTGCGATGGGGCATGGGGTGCCAGACAAAAGCAGACACCCTGGTCCTCCAGGTTGGGGGTTTTAGCATAGGGCTGACACCCCTGTCTATGTAAAAAAAAATCAAAGTTACGGAAACAACAACGATTTACACATTAGCGCAACATAATTGTATTATTATTATTGTTTTACTTCTAGTGACATTAGCGTATGAATGCTGTTTGAAAATCATATCTTAAATTTATTTGAACAGCATTTTTACTACATTCTGCTCCTGGTTTCCAATGCGAAAACTATAATTAATCACCATTATCAGCAATTTATGTACGTGTTGGAGATTATAACAGTAAAATATAAAGGTAGTCCTATAGCAGATGCAGCTGTAGGGGAGTGAAGTGTTAGAGACTTCATTATACTAGGTCTCAGCTTTATGAGGTGAAATGACCAGCTCTCTTGCTCACTACCTTTGCCTTCCCTAACTCATGCAGAGTCAGGTATCCACTTACAGCTGGACAGACTGGAGCGAGGCACTACCAGAGAAGCAGTAGCCAGCAGAGAAATTTCACCACCCCTAAGAGAAGTTGTGAGGAGAGTTGGCAAGTTGTTTCAGAAACACAGTGCATACAGGGTGGAGATGATGGCCACAATATGGATTTCTTGTATTTGTATGTATGGACTTGGTTTGCCAACATGACGTCTGAGCTTATTTTATGAAAACCATTGCCAGTCATTATCTACATTACAGTAGATTAAAGACAAACTGCAGCATGTATTTAAGGGAAGTTGATACCTGGTTTTAGGCTAGCAGGGGAAGAGGTACGAAATACTGTGCATTCTCTCATCATCTAGATTAGGGCTGGAATCTTTAATGATTAAATTTTGCTTAATACGGTGATGAATCATGTCAGGATTACTCAGTTTTTAAAAAATTTGTATACTGTAATATCATACTAATAGTGCTTGTCCCCTGCTAATTTTGTATAAAACAAACTTTTTGATCAGTGAATTTTTAAAGTATCTCTACCCTGTATTTTTATATCAAGAAAAATGGGTTAATTTTGAAAATTCATTTCACAGTTTATTTTATGCTGTGATCATGTGCCAAATTCCAATGTCCTAAATTTGCAAATAAAGTGTGCATCTTGACACAAAAAAGTTTCTATTTTTAGTAACAATATGCAAATTAGGACCCAATATAATTATTTTCCAATGATTGAGCATTTTTCTGCTGTGTTATGAGGTTTAAAGATATGGAATTTTGCAAGTATGATTTTTTAGCAAGGTTTTAAAACACTAATAATTGCTGTGTTTGTTGGTAACTTTTTAACTTTTTAATATTTTCATTTTATTTTCAGGATGATGTTGCCTTATAAAAAGTAAAATAAATAAAGTCCTTAGTGATTTAAAAAAAATATTTATGATTTTTTATAATTTGTCAAATTGTTTGAAGTTAATCTGTTAATCTTCGATGAAAGAAATTTGGTTAATCTTTTAAGATTTAAAAAAATCAACCCCAACCATAATCTAGATGTGTATGGCCATACATTTTTTTTTTTTAAACAGTGCTAATGCATTTTGACATACTGAGATATTGCAATAAAAAGAAACATATTTCTAAAACCTTTGTAACTGCGACAAAATTTTAAAAGAAAAATTTATCTGTCTGAACATGGTATGTCGGAGAAGATAAAATTAGAGAAAGTCAGGTTTAAACTTAAGCACCGTACTGAAGTTTCACAATATTTCAGTGCTTTTGAATGCATATTAAACGTATCCAATATTTTTGATCAATTTAATCTTTACCATCTGGTAGCATATAATCTTAAAATATAAAACATACCAAAATTTATAAGTTTTAACTATATTATACTTTTTTTAAGCTCATCTTTCTTGAAATCAGTCATGCCAGCAAGTAGACATTTGTCAAATTGTGCCACAATACAATTTCACCAGACAGTTTTGAAGTAATTTATATAATTATGTTTTTCTCCCCTTGAAGTGCTCAATAGGCTGACTAAACATGCCATTTTACTATCTATAAAAATGCAATTTGGGCACAATTATGTGGTGGTGCATGTTGAGATGTTGCTACTGGTATTAGAAATTATTTAATCTAGAGAAAATTCCACAAAAGGATAAAGCCATCAGATCTTACAATCTCCAATTTAGCAGAAGATGGAATGCACCAGTGCTAATATTGAAGGAACATCTTACAATTAGCATTTTTAATTTTAAATTGATGTTTAAAACTGTACACAGGCAGTCAGGCCTGTAATGGAATATGGCATCACAGCCTGGTTGACAGCAGCAAAGTCACATTTTGATAAAGCAAACATACTCCAAAACCAAGCAGCACGTTTCATAACAGAGGCCCTAAATTTTACAAAAATCAACTACATGGAAAACATTACAGGCCACAGTCAATGGAGGACAGACGTGATAACAGTCTACAACAAGCTGAAAAATTTAAGAGACTTGCAGGACACCCCAAGTGCCATGGAATGAATAAGCTAGGAAGAGGCAGGTTCAAGTGAACTAACTTTCTGGCCAGGCAAATGAAAAAAATTTGCAAAGACACCATGCTAGCAAATGCAATTGTAAAGAAAATAAAAGGAAGCACAACTATCTCACTGTGGGAAAAGATGTTTTCATGAGCTAAAATCTGATATTCCAGTCTTTGAAAGTAAAGGAGCACAGACAAACACAAAGAAGGAGTATAACAACCAAGTATATTGACCAACAATTTCTAGACAAGCTCTGAACACATGCACACACTGATGATTCAGCAAAAAATGCAATTTAGAATGGGGTGGGGGGTGTGCAGCCTGGCATTTATGCTAAAGAACAGAATACAATGCAATAACGTCAATGTTCTAAAAAAAAAAAAACCTGAAACAGGCAGCGGAAACTCTCACTGAATGCAAAGTACATCCAGAAAAACAGACAGTAATCTTAACAGATGCCCTCTCAGTCTTGGAGAGCCACCATGCTAAAAAATTCACTTGAAAGCCTGCCAAATGCTTCAACAAGTGCACAATCCAGTGGATACCAGCCCATTAGAACATTCCAGGCAATGAGGAGGCAGACAAACTTGCTAAGGAAGGAGGAGTGCTACAGCAAAATGTTAGTGACAGTGGCTACTACATAGCGTGCTTTGATTGTATCGTTCTTTTGCAAAACTCAATTGTAATGTTTTAAATGAGTTTTTTTTTTAAACGTACGCCCGCTTTTACTCGAGGCAAGAATCTCTAGTTAGTATATCTAACCCTGAGACAATTTTACGTGAGTATCCCTTTTTTCCCTGTATAATGACAGGTGTCCACACGCCATTCAGGCAGATACTCGCCGTCTTCGGAGGGTACCCATTAGAACTGGGTGAGCTCAGGAGCCGTTCAGGTTATTCCAGTCCCAGGCACTGCTTCAAAGGTCCTCGCCCGGGCTTGAACCTGGATCACCCGATCGCCAGCGCAGCTCCATGAGTGTTATAAAATGTCTCAAGACAGCATTCATTAAGAGTTTTCTTCATGTGACATACGCTGTGAAAGCACAGATGTTTCCCCAGTGCTGCCTGTGCCAACTACTGCTTGTCAATTCTATTGTTGGCCATTTCCTTTCCATGATATTTAACTATCCAATATGTTCTTTCTTTTTTTCCCCCATGCAATGGTGCAATATTGTTACAATGTATTTTAAGTTTTAAAAAAAAATTGTTCACATAAGCCCAAAAACATGAAACCTTTCTGATGTGACATGAGAGAGTAACAACAACACAACCTGTGAGTGTTAAACAAAGTTTATAGTTCAAAAGATTTATATTCATGTCAAATATTAGTGTTCAAATGGAAATAAACATAGTTTTTGTTCTGTTGATTCCCTAGGAGTCTTCAGCATCACAAGTTTGTTACATATTGTTGGTACTTTGTTTACTGGGAACTTTATACAAAAAATGTACATCAACTGAACCCAAGTATACAATATAACAAAATCTAAAGTGAATCTACAGTAAATCAATCAACACAAATAAATACCCTTCAACTGCCCAAGAAGTGTAGCACTTCAACAAACATTGGCCAAGAAGTGTAGCACTTCAACAAACATTGGCCAAGATGTGTAGCACTTCAACAAACATTGGCCAAGATGTGTAGCACTTCAACAAACATTGGCCAAGATGTGTAGCACTTCAACAAACATTGGCCAAGATGTGTAGCACTTCAACAAACATTGGCCAAGATGTGTAGCACTTCAACAAACATTGGCCAAGATGTGTAGCACTTCAACAAACATTGGCCAAGATGTGTAGCACTTCAACAAACATTGGCCAAGATGTGTAGCACTTCAACAAACATTGGCCAAGAAGTGTAGCACTTCAACAAACATTGGCCAAGAAGTGTAGCACTTCAACAAACATTGGCCAAGATGTGTAGCACTTCAACAAACATTGGCCAAGATGTGTAGCACTTCAACAAACATTGGCCAAGATGTGTAGCACTTCAACAAACATTGGCCAAGAAGTGTAGCACTTCAACAAACATTGGCCAAGAAGTGTAGCACTTCAACAAACATTGGCCAAGATATGTAGCACTTCAACAAACATTGGCCAAGAAGTGTAGCACTTCAACAAACATTGGCCAAGAAGTGTAGCACTTCAACAAACATTGGCCAAGAAGTGTAGCACTTCAACAAACATTGGCCAAGAAGTGTAGCACTTCAACAAACATTGGCCAAGAAGTGTAGCACTTCAACAAACATTGGCCAAGATGTGTAGCACTTCAACAAACATTGGCCAAGAAGTTCTGTCCTGTGCCATCAGCTCAAAGTCTTTCCATGTCTTCTATATCATTTCTGTCTCCAGCTCTGTCTTCTGTCTGCCTCTATGTCTGTCTTCTGTCTGCCTCTATGTCTGTCTTCTGTCTGCCTCTATGTCTGTCTTCTGTCTGCCTCTATGTCTCTAAGCCTGTCTGCCTCTATGTCTCTAAGCCTCTATGTCTCTAAGCCTCTATGTCTCTCAACCTGGGGATTCCCAGAGCAAAGGCAGCCTGGTAGCGATATCAGATGTCAAACTGTCTTGTGTTTTGTCTCTGTTATCCTATGTCTCTTTTTCCCTCCAATCTTTCCTTCTGTTGCAATATATTCCAGCATTTTTCTTCTATGTATTCTACATAAAAGATATTTAATAGTAAAGTAAAAAAAAAAATTAGTTTAAACAACTGACTTCTAGAGCAAAATGACAATGGTTTTAGCAACTCCCACTTAATTTTCTGCAAGCCAGTCAAGTAAACTGGAACACATATTCAGATATTGCATATCTGCCATGCAATAAACTGCATTTGTCATTTAATACAAAACTGATGTACCATAAGAATTAAATTCTATTTGGAAAGCAGTGTTGCCACTCAAGTGTTCCATCTAAATTGGCCATAACTGTTTCCTCAGGGCCCCATATAGTTCCTGGGGGGGACAAAGAATATGCCTACTGCTTCCTTAGGCATGTCATAACAGGCAACCAATAAGAGGTTGTGCATGAGACTGGCAACCTCCTGTAAAACAAACTGCTACAAAAACTCCGCTATGAGAGACATGCTTTGTGAAAGGTGACAAGCTGTAGTGGTAGTTCCATAACAAGCAAAAAGGAAATGAATGAATGATTTCTTTGTACCACGTAGATATGGACTACTTTTTAACATAATACTGAACCATATTTTCTGCAGCAACTTTCAAATGCCCGTTAAGTACAACACTGTTTCACTTAGAAACGGTTACAATTAATTTGAAGAAAAAAAAATTTGAAGAGAACAATGAAATTATGAAAGCTACTGAGTGACCTCCATAACAAATATGGTGACAGGAAATCACAAAGGTACAACTCGTCTGTCCTCTGTATCATTCATGAACAGCACGCTGAACACATCGTTAACAAAAGATGGGTGGTACCTGCAAGCCCGGGTGCAGTCAGGGCCAAAGTTCACTTCACAGATTTTGGGCTGCATTATCAACTTTCCTGCAACAATCAGAGCATAAAACTTGCTGAACAGTTGCTTGATGATCATCTTATGGAACTAACAACCCACAGTGGGGTGCATGCACAATAAGTAATGCTTCTTACTAGGACACAGAACACGCCTTTTACAATTTTACCTAAATGACGACAAGGTCTCCTGGCTGTGTATTTTATATTCATGGTCTGTATAATTCTTGTTCACTGCCCATATGTATATTTTATGATTGTACCATTTGTTAGGATTGCTACAGGTTTCATTTTGCCATTGTCACTCTTCCAAAATTTTGAGTGGGTGAGGAAATTAAAAGAACACAATGGTTTTCACCCACTCAAAATTTTTATTTGTGATTTTGAGTTGGATATTTGTGTGTTAATTTTGTGATTTAGAATTTCCTTGTGAAAATGTCGAAAAGAGCTGCATATACTCCTGTGGATAACAGTAGGAATAAGAAAAGGAAGCATGTGCCGTTATCGATGATAGTGCAGAAAGAGTTCTTGCAGAAGCTTGACGTGGTGTCTCTCTGCGTCGTCTTACAGAAGAATGTGGTGTAGGAACTACCACAGTATATGACAAAGAAACAGAAAGACAAGCTGCTGAAGTTTTACAGGGACAGTGATGACCAAAAACTAATGTCAGATCGGAAAACTTTGCATAGGGGAAAATATGAAGATCTTGACCGTGTGCCGAGTGAATGGATTCGACAACGGCGAAGTGACCTGGTTTGTTGGTTATGAAACAAGCTAAAATATACCATGAAGAACTGAAGGCGATTCTTCATCAACAGATGTCAGACTCCAAGCTGAAGATGACGATTAGAGCATGAATGTAGGCTACATGTGCAGGTATTTAACGTTTATTTTAAAGTTTAAAAAAAATATTTTTCTGAAAAAATAAATTCTACTGCAGTTGTACATAATTTAAGTTGGGGCGAAATTTGGCTACTTTGGGCGATTTTTTGGCGAAATCCGAAAACCAAAAAAAAATAATAGAAAAACGGCCATCCCCGAGCATTTCGGATTCTGGGTTACCAACCTTTACAATCATAATAGCATGCTTACACTATCGTATAATAAATGCGCAATAGAGTAGGGCCTAAAAAATGAAACAAAAGTAAAATGAATATACATCATTTAAAGTAAGAGGTTTTCGACTCATCTTTTTAATCACTACTACACTTAGAAGCGACTGTAATCAATGAACAAAATATATATAAAATTTAAAAAAGTTTGAAAGATTGCCAGAATACAGAGACGCTGTGTGTACAAATGCTGTAAACAGACTAAATTACTGAACAAAAATGGCACCTGAAGTCATTCTCTGACTCAGCTGCTGAGCGTGTCATGCCGCAAAACACTGAAAGAGCAAATGAAGCGGAGAACATAATGAACATGTAATTAATTAAAAACCGCTGTATTATTGAAATGATGAAAAGCTGAGCCCTCCAGTATTATACATATTGATTCATCTTGAGACATTAGAACAATTGCTTTACTCCACACATTACAACTGATATGATTATATGTTACAGACGCCACTAGTAGCAATACGATTGTTTCTTGTTAGTCATCTTTTAGCGTTATTAAAGAATAGAGCTTCCACGTTTTTAACTATTTAGAAGTACACTCAACCCCCGATGTGCGCAGGGTTCGGTTCTTCAAAAACCTTGTGTACATGGAATTTGTATGAATGGAGCTTAAGCTATAGGAAATAATAGGTTAAGATTCAGGCTCAGGTACAGCATCATTTATGTACAATTTTATGTACTAATAATGTAAATATGCAAGGTAATGACAATCCAAAGTTACTAAACACATTTTAAAAAACTATTTTTTTTTCATTACTGCCTTTTTTTAGTGCATTAAAAGTGTAAAAATGTTAAATATTGTAGAATAATTGTTGTTTAACTAGGGCTACTGAGCTTCTCACTCTTTTGCAGTCAATGCCGAGTTGAAAACTCCTTGGTATTATCTACACTGTAGATCTAGGCTTTTCCTGTGGCTTTACTGCCATTCCGAAATGTGCTGAGTTGAAGTCACGAGCTCCAGTTTCTGCATTTAAAGGATCGTGACATCTGATCCCAAGCTAGGAGTACGAAGTGTGGTGGATACTGTGCATTTCCTGCCATCCAAGGGGGCTCTCCAACTATGCAGAGCTAATATACTATGCTCTGGTTCTGGGCTCTCCCAAGGAATTGTCACATCCTACACAGAGCCACTTCTCAGCTTCCCCCTGCCTTTCACTGGGTCCATAGTGAGATCCTGCATGCAGCCAACGAGGACAAAGCCAAATAATTATATCTGGGGCTCAAGTGACTTCTCCAAGCTTAGTGTGCAATGCTGGGTTCTCACGCTTTACCACAGGGTGAATCCCTGGAAGTGTGTGGATGATTTCAAGAGTCAATGACAGTGTAATTAGCCTCACAGAGGTTCGCTTCAACATATGTATATTGTAGCATTGTGCTTAGCTGGTGGTCATATAAAGATGACTCCATGCATATTGTAGAATAATAACTGGGACGTATTTTTTATTGTTGTGTTCAATCCAAGTTAGCAACATTGATCCAATGCACTTCAACAACAGGTTTTTGCAGCAGGCCTAGACTGCTGCACAGATGCCATGATGGCCTTTTTTTTTGGGTGGAAATAGTAAGCTCTTGGATTTGTTAATTATAAATGTGCGTTCTATGATCTGGAACTTGTTTTCCAAGCTTAACATCTTCCTCCTCTCTTTCATGGGTGACATGATGACACTTATTAATCACGTTGCGCAAATAACAAAATGTGCAACAATCTGTAAATCAGAACGGTGGAAAAAATATCTTTGAACTTTGAGAATGTGCAATTTCTGCTTTAGGTATTAAAAAAAAACAAAGGATCCAGTTACACTCCATTTGAGGCATATTGGGAATATGGTGTTAGGCCTATATTTTCTTGACCATCTGCACACTAGGGGTGATGTGGTCAGCATCACGCCGGAGTTGCTATGGTACCCAATTCATGATGCTGGGTCGAACCAGGAGCCGTTTGCGGTCTAAACAAAATCCCACCTCAACTGGGGAGTGAACCATGGACCACCGAGCTAGGAAGCCAGTGCACTAACCACTGCTCCAATGTCTGCTTTAAGCCTGTATTAATAATAACCCTTTTAGACATAACTATGGGAATGAATCCCCGAAGTGACACCCCTCAGCTGCCTTTTTTTATCTCCTGGTGTTACTTTCGACGTTTTCTCCTCTTCTGCTTACCATGAGAGCTGCTTTTCACCCAATCTGAGGTGGCGCCGTAGAGAGAATTGCCACTTAATGCCATTGGCACCTTCATCCTATCAGGTTGCAGGATTTATGTCCACTGCCAACTGTTCTTTTGACACCTGCCAGTTGTCCGTAGAAGATATATTTCTGGATGCGACCATCTTCCATGCGGCGTAAGGGTAATGAATGAATGGAAGAAAGCGTGGATCTGAATCAAATTTAGCACCTTAGGCATTGTTTCCTTTTTACAGATTCACTGCAAGACTCCATGACTTCTTACTTTATATTATTATTATTTTTTTAAAAATCATACAATAATGCATTTTAAAAAATGAAATATAGCAGCATAAACACAAAATTTCCATTACCAGTAGGCTTCATGTCCCAGGCCAACAAAAGATCAACAGCATACATTGCTCTAGACTGCGGAGAGGGACAAATGCCTCTAGGGGGCGGGGCTGCAACTGCTGCTACAAACAGCTCTTTCAGTGTTCTGAAGATATCATTCTGCTGTAACAAAGCAAATAATATATTATAACAAAACTCTGTTTTCCACACATTACATTATTCATTCACTGCTTTCATGCATTTCAGCTAAAAAAAAAAAAAGTAAAGGATTCTGTTACAGACCCAAATTTTCTCGACCATCGGCACACTAGGGGTGATGTGGTCAGCATCATGCCGGCCGCCTTAACCTTCCCAGAGTTTCTCTGGTACACAATTCATGAGACTGGGTCGACCCCGGTGCCATCTGCGGTCTAAAAAATCCCACCTCAACTGGAGATCGAACTATGGACCACCAAACTAGGAAGCCAGTGCACTAACCACTGTGGCTCAACATTTCAGCAAAGCTCAGCCTTAAACAAAACAAGACCTCTACAGCATTGATGTCACATTTCTTCCTTCCATTAGAGCCTGTAAGTGTCAAGGGATGGCCTCCAAAGGCAATCGTGAATATATTTAGGCCTTCTTTGATGGCATATCTTCTATAAGCTTCAGTGACTTCCTAGATCGATCATTTCTGGGTCTTCCTTGTGTCTTACTTTCCAGTGACCTAGCATGCAGGATGATCGTTTAAGTGTTCTTTCTGATCCGATCCAATTGTATTACTTCCTAATTTATCTTACTCCAGAATTTTCCTGTTGTGATTGACAGCTTTCTTTTGTGTGCCATTGGTTCAGCTCAGAAATACTCCTCCACCCACATCTACTTGTATTGCATTTATTACTGATCCATCTATGCATGCATGGATCCAGGTGTTTCTTGGGTAATGTTTCTCTATGTATTTTCAGGTTAGGACTCTTCTTTCTGTTTTATTCTGGCTGTTCTTTCTTTCAATACCTGAAACGTTTTCTATCATTTCAGGGAAGCACTGTTTGTTTCCAAACTGGTAGCTTGTGTGCAGTGTAGATGGACGTAGCTGTTGATATTGCATTGATGGGGTCTGCTCTCATCTTTGTTGTGACCATTTCAACAAAGCAGCTTTGCTTCAGTCTTCCCCTTCCAAATCCATTTATTTTCTGTCTCAAGTAGAATGCTGTGCAAGATGTGTTGCTGAAAGCCTGTGTCCGGCATAGGCAACATTAGGAAAGGAGTGAGGATGAAGATTACTCTGACCACTGTGTCTCGTTTTCATCACCACCACCCTTCAGTTCCCCAAGGTGACCGGTCTTCATCAAACTTATTGCCAAGTCTTCCTGTCCCGCACCATCAGCTCAAGGTATTTTATGTGTCTTCCTCATTCCTTTCATGTCTTTCTCCATTTGTTCTTCAGTCTCCCTGCTCCTCTCTTACCATGGGGATTCCAGAACAAGAACTGCCTTAATACTATCAACAGATTTTTCTCCATCCATCAAAGAATAGTAACTCTCTAACCTACCACGCATGTCTTAAAAAGCAACAAAGGAGTTGGCATAGGGCTGGTTACCCCACCCCATCCTGTAGAAATGTTTCAAACAAAACAACTTCAACAAACAACATGGACAGGTCAAATGTCATGTTTTACTGTTTGTAAATATATTAGGACAGTCAGAAATTATATCAGATGGCATCTGACAGCCCCTTTCCTGTTCACATTGTCAAAAAAAAAATACTGTCAGCAAGGACAAAACACACAAAATTACATCAGATGTTTCACTTCCATTAACCATAGAGATTTTAAGATTTTTAAAACTCCCATGACAGGTTAACAAAGAAACAACCTAATAGGGAAAACAGAAAAACAACCTAATAGGGAGAACATATAAGGGGGAAAAGAAGAAGCTGTAAGGATCCACTTTTATTGCTGTTAATATATCGACGAAAAAAAAAAAAAGCAGAAAATCAACTGCACCAAGTGCCTGGCCAGCTGTTAATCGGTAATCCACCATATCTTTCACAAAAAATATAAATTTGTGAACCATATGAAGAATTACAGAATATGCAAACCTTCTTTCTTCTTCAGGTACCACAGCTGGTGGGGTAGGCAACCATGTCTCCCCATAACTTCTTGTCTCTAATACTATTTATCAATTCTGTTGTCCTCTTTCCATGCCATGATAAATCAAACTGTCCAGTATCTGCTCTCTGTCTTCCGCTATCGTTTTTTTTTTCTTCACTCTTTCCTGTTGTTACAATATATTCCATTTATCTCTCTCTCATAACATGATCAGAGAAAGTGGATGGCTTCTTAATAACTTTTGAAATAAGCTTCCTTTTGTGCATTGGCCTCTGTCATGACATCCTCGTTACTCTTTTTACTGTCCACAACGTTCTTCTATAATGCCTCATCTCTGTGGCCTTCAGTGCTTTTCCTATTTGTTTACTAACTGTCAATGACTCACTTCCATATGTCAGGATTGGATCTATATATAACACTAAAGAACTATCTTACTTCCATTGACAACCAGCATACCAACCATGCTGATAATTAAAACAAAAAAATGCTTCCTTCCCAACCAAACTGTTGCTGTATCTGAGTGCATAAATGGATTGTTTTGAAAAATCTCATTTCTCAGTGAGTTGTTGAATATACATTTTCTTCCATATCATACAATCATGATAGTACCACTTCTGTAGGCAGACTCCATCTTTCTTCCATATCATACAATCATGATAGTACCACTTCTGTAGGCAGACTCCATCTTTCTTCCATATCATACAATCATGATTGTACCACTTCTGTAGGCAGACTCCAAAGCACTGCATTATGATTCTGCAGTGGTGGTTTATGTGACTATTTGTTACACATGAGGTCACCAGCTCCATGCACAAATCATTACTTGCCAGAGAAGGCAAGACGTCTTTATTCCTTTCTTTGTCACTCAGAGATTCCCCCCCCCCCCCCCCCAAGAACCACAGAGCGTATACACAAAACACTTCATATAGCACACAGTATAGCAACATAATCCCTGTATAGTTCTTGGGGGTCTCAGAAGAGAAACAGAATAGTACTACTGCACCCTCAAGCATGTCCTACAAGGTGACTAATGTGAGGTGGTGAATAGGAATGGCAACCTCATGTAACACAAACGGCCACAGAAACCACTGATGCAAGAGGATGTGACTTCCTTGTGTCAACTTCCTGCAAAGAGACCAGCTACAGTGGGGGTTCCATTGCTCTGTCAGAAGTACACAGGAAAATAATGATGACGGCAACATAAATATATTGGAAACCGAATCTATGTTTCTTACGGATCTGTTCATCATACTGTGCACTAAGTTTTCATCACGGAACTTAAGCAGACATACCACAACTTCTGTCCACTTGAAGTTTGGGTACTGTGACTCGAACTCAGGTATGAATTCATCATAGTGAAGCTGATAAAGTTTCTCTTCAGAATCATCCTGGTAGTTCATCACAGTGAAGTGCTTCTCGTAGTCATACAGTCTGTCTAGGGAGTACGGTCTGAGAAAGAAGATAGTTCAACGCTTATTCAAACATTTCTTTAAAACTTTCATGTAACTAATCAACGCCGACTGAATTTTCTTAAGTCAGCGACAACATAATAAACTCATAAGATTCTTCAGTCGTATCTCTCACCAGGTCTATCTTTCCATTTCTGATAATGTCTTCTCTATGTGATTCTTTATCTACACAAGAGCAGTGACCAAATGTGAACAGTATAGGGATGGGGGTAATAGAATAGTGGGGGGAAAAATAGAGAAAAAAACAAAGCAGTTCAAAAGGTAATGAGTATCAATCAATCAATCAATCATTACCCTTTAGCTCCCCAAGGAGAATGGGCACTCAACAAACACACAAGTCCTCCTGTCGAACGCTATCAGCTCAAGGTCTTTCTTTCTTCTTCTTTGTACACTCATACGTCGTACACTCTCAGACGTCGTACACTCTCAGACGTCGTACACTCTCAGACGTCTACTTGAACATTTTCAAAGAAAGCAGTGGTCAGCTTGAAGCTATTTGTATCTTCATAGAGTTTCTCCAGGAACGGTACTGGGGACGGCCACATGTGCTTTCTCTGTTCCTCATATGCTGGGTGTCGTTAAAGCAGACGTTCAGCAGTTATTTTATCAGTGGCCACATTATCATTACACTCATCGGTAGTTCCTAGCTTTAGCTTGTGGTATCCCAATCTTTTATAAGATTTAAGGTCGTTCAAGGTCTTCCTTATCATTTTCATATTGAATTTTTTTGTGGCTAAGGATTTTCTACAGGATGGGGTAGAATGGCCACGCCCAGCCCTTATTTGTTGCTTCTTACGACACGCACTGCAGGTTATAGTGGTTTTTACCCTGTGCTCCCCTTTTGGGCCCTGGTAATACATGGCTGTCCGACTGAGCATCCGACCGACTGTGGTTAGAGCACTGGTCTCTTGCGTCAAAGGTGCCGGGTTCAATTCACGGAATCAACATGCCCCAGTCTATCCGGCTGTAAAAGGGTACCTGATTTTCCTCTTGAGTTAGGAAAGAAAAAGACAGCAAGGAAGGGAACTGGTCACCCCCACCACTTGATGCTAGGCATAGTATAGCAAAGTCTCTAACACTTCACTCCCCTACAGCAGTATCTGCTATGGGACTACCTTTACCAACACATGGCTGAAAATAGATCATGAGTATATTAGACAAACATTATCTTTAACAAATATAGCAGACAAAAATTATCTTTAACAAGTATATCAGACAAAAATTATCTTTTAACAAGTATAGCAGACAAAAATTATCTTTAACAAGTATATCAGACAAAAATTATCTTTAACAAGTATATCAGACAAAAATTATCTTTAACAAGTATAGCAGACAAAAAGAGGGTTAGAAAGAAATGCATAATACAGCACAGGGGGAAGGAAGAGGATGTATGGAGATTAGCAGATCTTGAAAATACGTACTTGTTAGAAAATCTCAGAAAGAACACCTTGTAGGCATATAACTGTAGAGGTTCAACACTCGTCAAAAGAACTATAAAGCGGATATCAAATTTGACACGGCACCCAATGTCTGAACGGAAGTACAGGACTGGGTTCTCCACATACTTGCAAGCAACCTGTAATGTTAAAGCCATACGGGGTTTAGGAAGATGTGAATTTTAGTCCATTTGTAACTATACTGGGAATAACAACAATAATGATATACAATGAAGTGCGGTTAATTTGAACCTGAAAGCGTGCTACGCAAAAGGTTCCAATTTACACATATTCTAATTATGTTTTAAAAAAAAATGAACTTTGCTCTGTATTGATTATTTTTGTTAAATTTCAGCGCTTGAAAAAAAAAAAAAAAACATCTGATGACCACTTCCAGTTTTGGAAAGCTTAATCTGCTTTGCTTTTAGAGTAAATTTGCAATGTTTTTACATATTCACAACTGACTTGTAGTTATTTGGTTTGAACCACATGCTGATTGCATTCAATGGAACACTAGGGTCTTTACCCTTTTGCATTTTGTTGTTTCGCTCTGTTCAATAAAGTAGATAGTGTTACACTTTTCCTCCAGCCTCTTTACTTTATAAATTTGTTTGATACCATATATTATTGGTTTTAATAAGTTTGGTATTGTAAAATTTAAATAAATGTAAATTAACAATACTCATAATAAATCTAAGTTCTGACAAGGCCTACATTTAACGCCTCTGGCAGAACCAATCAAACGAGAGTCATATTTTAATATCTTGAATGTAAATAACTTATTTCTTTCATAAAAAATGCATGGGTTGGAGTGCTGAAAGAATAAACGTGTTTTACAGAAGGTCTCAAGATCCAACAATGTGAATAACAATCAGACTTTACATTCATATTTCTTTCATGCACCAGAGTTGGTTACCAAAAGTGACAGAGGACTGCCCTTCAAATTAAGAGGCCACAAACCAATGGTAGGGGCGGTCTGCGATCTTAGTATTATAAGCTTTGTCATTAATTCAAACTTTGAATCAAGATATGTTTTAGTACACTAAAACAGCTAATGCAGGGGCATTTTTGAAGCTTTGAATGAAGTCGAACTTCAAATTACCTTGTTGGAATTAAGTGCACTTCTGTGTTAATAATAATGCAGTCAAATGCTTTCTCTTGAAACTGATGATAGAATTTACTATATTTGCCTTCTATCTTTATTTAAAAAGCTGTGCAATGAACTGCCTAAGCTTTAAAAAAAAGCACAATTTTATTTCATGTCTGATACGTGCAACAAGGAATGAATAAGTTGAGAAGTCTTTGCTAGTCTAAACAACATCTGGAAGTCCTCTCAGTACAGCACAAACACTTAAAACCTTTAGCACGCTGCATTCTTTTCCCAAAACAGTGCACCTGCAGCTGCATTCTTTTTCACAACGCCCCATTTTTATAGTGGGTGACTTGTAAATTCTAGTTTTTTTGGTCAATTGCTATCATTTTTGGACTGTATAGAAATGAATGAATGATGAATCTGATGATGTAAATTTTGTTTGTGTACATGTTAGATGAGATAGGAAGAGAGGAATGGAAAGATGGAAAAAAGATTTTTAAAAAATTAAAAAAAATTTTTTTTTTTTAATTAAAAATTTTTTTTTTAAAATTAAAAAAAATAACTAACAAATGAAGAGTCCTTATCTCTTGCATCTCGGTGAAAGTCATTTGACCAATACAAATCAAATGACGATCTTTTCGTTACACCCATCATCAGTATCAAAGCAACAAATGCCCTCATCAGCAGTGACTTTTGGCCGTAACCCTAAACCTTTCCCATAAACCTAATCCTAACCCCTAAAATTAGACATGCTAGCAATGACATTCTACTTTCGTTTCCATCTCTGCCATCACCCATACTCTGAGAACCGATATCAGCGCTTATAAAGACAAAAATCTCATCACCACCGCATGGCGTCAGAATCCAATAAAATTAGAGCGAAAATGGCCGCGTGTTCGATGCCGATTCATTTCGATTTTAAAAATTCACAGAAAATAAATGCGAATACATCCATTACTAAAAACAAATCGGAAACGGAAGCTAACTCTCTCCCAGACAAGTTTAAAACTTAACATCCGGGAGTGATATCACGTGTACACAAATCCTATTGCTAAAAAACGACAATATCCGAAGGCGACACGTCACCCGCAGGTGTCGGAACATAGCAGCGTGCTAAAGGTTAATTAATTAAGATTACATGAGAGCTGTGTACTTTCTGTACTTCTCTGTGGTGCAGAATGCTGGAGAGAAGGAAATGTGGAAATTGTCCCCTTTCCACACAATTTGCCTAAGGAAAATTCTAATCTTTTAGCCAAGAACCATCACCAATCAAGAACTGCTTACTCAGAGCAACCAAGAGGAGATGCACACCATCATAGCTGACAGACGCTGGAGTTGGGTTGGCCATGTCCTCAGAAGAGACCTTGATGTCGACATAAGAACAGCTATGCTATGGACCCCTGAAGGAAAACGAAAGAGAGGCCGACCAAAAACAGCTTGATAGACAACTGTCGAGGCCGAGATGCAAAGAATGAGCCAGAGCTGGGCCACTGCAGGAAGGATGGCTGGCGACCGAGCAAAGTGGAAGCAGTTTGTTGCTGCCATACAAGATGCCACCATGCATGATGGACACTGACTGATTTGACAGTTGGTGGCTAAGGACCAAAGACGACGTGTAAAAAGAAGCTAATATACTCATGCACCTGCTAAGTACGACATCTTTATTTTGTCCCGTGTTGTTCCCAGGGGTCCCTGTTGAAACAAAGAAAGAATGGAATTACTGCTCACCTCAAACATTTTGTAAATGATGGTAAAGAACCTGTGAAAGAATTGTACACCAGTGTTCCAATATACCAATGATGGTAAAGAACCTGTGAAAGAATTGTACACCAGTGTTCCAATATACCAATGATGGTAAAGAACCTGTGAAAGAATTGTACACCAGTGTTCCAATATACCAATGATGGTAAAGAACCTGTGAAAGAATTGTACACCAGTGTTCCAATATATCAATGATGGTAGAACCTGTGACTGCCATCACCGGTGTCAATACCTTGTCGAGGTATGGCGGCTTGCATACCCTGATTACCCCCAGAGCTATGCCAGCAGGAGTTTTACTCCTGGAAGGTTCTACCAAGCTGGACAGGTTTGCGCGGGCAGGGGTCAGACGAAAGCAGACACCCTGGTCCTCCAGGTTGGGGGTTTTAGCATAGGGCTGACACCCCTGTCTATGTAAAAAAATTGAAGTTACGGAAACGATAAATAAACAAACTTTGCTGCGGGACGGACATCCGGAGTCTGAGGCTCGTATGACTGTCAGTGGTGAAAGCCGAAAGGAAGCCACTGACATGAGAACGGACGTCCTGACCACAAAACGTGATACAAGAATAGGATTTTGGAATGTCAGGACAATGAATGAGATGGGTATACTAAAACAGATCACGGCAGAAATGAGAAACTATAGGTTATACATTCTAGGGATAAGCGAGAGCAGGAAAAGTTAAAACAGCAACAGGAGAAACAGTACTTTACTCTGGAAGAGAGGATGGACAGCACAACAAAGGCGTAGCCATTATTTTACAGAAAGGAATAGAAAGGACATTACTGGAATGGAAACCCATCAACAACAGACTAATAAGATTAAGATTGAGAGGTAGATTCACCAATACTACAATGCTACGCACCAACGAATGACAGCGATGAAGAGGTCAAGGATGAATTCTATCAACAACTGCAGAAAGAAATGGAAGACACACCTAGATATGATATTATAGTAATGGGAGACCTCAATGCGAAAGTTGGTACACACAATACATATAATGAAAGAGTAATAGGGAAATGCGGCAGCGGAACAGCAAACGAAAATGGGGATAAATTAATAAATTTCTGTAGTATTAACAACCTGGTCATTGGAGGAACACTATTCCCACATAAAGAAATTAACAAATTAACATGGGAATCACCAAATGGTCGGGACAGAAACCAGATAGACCACATCATGATTAACGGTAGATGGAGACATGCATTACAAGATGTGAAGGTAAGAAGAGGTGCAGATGTGGGAAGTGATCACCATTTAGTTGTAGCAAAACTGAAAGTGAAACTAAGAAGGGCTGGACCAATTGTAACTACACAGAAAAGGTTTGACATCAGCAAACTGAAGGACCCCCTTACCAGAAAAGCTTTTGCGGCCGACAAAGAAACGATATCAATTTGCCAAAAGTCAGGAAAAAACATTGACTGATGATATAGACCAGAAATTCAACACCATTTCAACAATATATAAGGAAAGCAGCAAATCATGCTTGGGATTCCAGGAAAGGAAGAAGCAAGACTGGATAATACCAGAAACATTAAACACCATAACACTGAGAAAGGAAATGAAAAGAAAGAAAACAGAAGCGAAGTCCCCCAGGTTAAATCAACTATATAGCGAACAGTACTGTCAGCTGGACAAGGAAGTTAAACGCCAAACCCGAGCCAACAAAAGGAATTTCCTAGACGATCTTGCAAGACAGGCAGAAGAGGCAGCACTGAGAAATGAACAAAGCACAGTATACAAAATAACTAAATTCATCAGCGGAAAACGAGGTGCAAACAATATTACATTAGTAAGAGATAAGCAAGGAAATCTCATCACGACAGCAGAGGGACTGGAAACAAGATGGGCAGAGCACTTCAGAGAAACTCTGAACAGGGAACCACTAGAGACACAATTGAATGTTCCTGAGGCTGAAAACGATCTAGATGTAAATACAGACATTCCACGAAAAGAGGAAATCATCACCGCAATCAAAGGGTTAAAGAATGGAAAAGCTCCTGGCCATGATAACTTAAATGCACAGCTATTTAAGACAGACCCTGAGCTAGCGCAGAACTATTTTTTTTTTTTTTTTCTTAACCAGCGGCACTTGGGCTTTCAGCCCCTTCGGCCCAATGACATGTCATTGCGAGGCTGGGGAACCTGAGGACTTTCCTTCCAACCCGGTCAGGAGCTTCGCTCCTTCCCATCCACAGAGGGTTTATCACAGGAGCCGTTCAGGCTATTCAGTCAAATTTCCGGCCGTAAACATTTCTTCAAACGCCGACGCCCGGGTTTGAACCATGAACACCTGGTCGCCAGTACAACGCCGAAGCCATTACACCAGCGCGGCTCCCGCGCAGAACTATTAGAACCACTATTTGCACAAGTGTGGAAAACGGGGACAACATCAGAGTGGAACAAAGGAATAATTGTCAAATTTCCCAAGAAGGGAGATCTTGCAGACTGCAATAATTGGAGAGGAATCACTCTCCTCTCAGTTCCCAGCAAAATACTAGGCAGGATAATTATAGAGAATTTCAAAAGCAGTAGACCACAAACTGAGGAAAGAACAAGCAGGATTTAGAAAGAACAGAAGATCTATAGATCATATATTCACTTTCAGGAACATTATAGAGCAGTGCTCAGAATGGCAAAGACAGCTGTACATTAACATCGTTGATTTTGAAAAGGCTTTTGACAGCATACATAGGGACAGTTTATGGAAAATACTGAGGGCTTATGGAATTCCAAGTTGCATAGTTGTGATGCTGCACTGGAATTCTGTCCTTCAACCGGCCCGATTCTGTCGTCTATTTTGTATTTTCATCATTTTGTTCTTCTCATTTGTATATATATCGTGGTTGGTATTTTTGGGTAGATAATTAAATGGGGTCGTTTTATGATGGTAGGTTTATTTTACACTCGACCAGTTTTTCTTTCTTCTGATTTTCTGCGATTTTTCGTTGTTTACGGAAATCGCTATTTTTCGGGCACGCCTGTATGACGCGTCAGAAACGCACGTGGACGTGATGCAATTTTTGGACACGCGGTCGCGTTGTTTTCAAATTTGATTGGCGTAGCTCGTAGTTATTTTTACTTTTCTAGCGTTTCCATTGGTCCGAGGGAAAGCTTAGGTTATGCGTAGGAAGGGAATCCGCGGGGGCGGTTAGCTTGTATATATTGAGATAGAAAATTGCGGGCAAGTCTCTATCGTAAGAAATAATTGTCAGCCGTCAGACTTCGTATTATCGTCTCCACTGTGGGAAAACAGCGATAATCGGTATGTAGTAATTTTATTATTGTTTATTTATTAGAGGGTTCTTTGAGAATTTCGCCCGTAGTTAATTTCTTCGGGGACATTAACTTTTAAGTTTTAAAATGATAGTGCCATCCATTATCATCTTTGAAGAACGATGTAAATGCAACAGTGGGCTTATTCTTTCTATGATTTTGGCTGTAGATAGGAGCGTATGAAGTTATGAGATGCACGTGTGCTCATATTTGTAGTATGTTGTGTAGAACCACCATTTATTCCTGTGTATTTACAAATGTAATTTTATTGGGAATCGATTGTGTGTACTAAATTTTATTATGCCTTAAATGTAAGAAATGCAGTCGGAGAGTAAAGATGTATGTTATACTGCTGCTTAGAGGAGTAAACTATTCCTATAGCGAGATTTCATTTAATTTTGGAGTAAGTAGGAAACCTCATGGGTAACGTTAAAGGAATTCCCTAGCTGTAATGTTGGGACACGTAGTTAACCATTGCGGAACAGCCACGTAATAGGTCAGACAGGTCGGGAGATTTTGTTTACCTACCCGGCAGAGTTAAGAGAAGGGGAGTAGAAGGAGCGTGAGATAGAGAGACACATGGGTAGGATTATTTTATGTATTGTGGTTCAGAATGAGAGAAGGGGAGTAGGAGGAGTGAGATTTAAGTGCCACATGGGTAGTATTATTTTATGTATTGTTGTACATGACGAGTGAAGTACTGAGTAAGGGAGTTATAAAGATTAATGGGTTAGAGAAGCGTTATGTTGGAGTTGGTATACAATAGACGCATTTTCTTTTAATTTCAGCGAGTCACAGCGAAACAGTGGGGGAGCATAATTTTGTCAAATAAAATTATCCACGGCAAAAAGACATATCTCAGGGTCAGAGTACTCGAGTTATCGTCAGGAGCAAAAGAACATAACCTAAACGGTCTATTGCAGTGAAGTTCAATTCTTCAGCGAGACTGGTTTCAATTGCGTACAGCCGGAAATCAAGGCTGTGTTTTTTCCTCTAACTCCGGAGCGGGTTAAAAGAGGGAAGCTATTCAGCAGCAGAGAAGTTTGTCGACAGTTAATCAAGTACCTCATGCTTGACGCCAGAACTTCATCATCATCCTCCCCAGATTCAGGAACAGGTGATAGGGTTACCATACCTGGGTCTTGAAAGAAACGAGAGAAGAGCGTAACGGAGACGCCGCATCATCAGTCGTCGAGTATTAGAGAGACACTGAGATCAAGAAGGAGAGAGGGAGAGAGAGAGGAGGGAGAAAACAGGCAGGACCAGTAGGGTCTGTTCAGTATCCACTCGACGGATAGACACTGAGCCATCGTGTTACTCCAAGTCTATTATTTTTAGCATTTCCAGTGGTGTTAGATAGCGGCGCATATTGCCTACCTAGTTGGAAGCTGTGTAGAAGTTTCGTTGAGGAAGAGTCAACCAGACTGAGACAGTAGAATCTTATTTTGTTAGAGAGTGGAGGCTAAAGTGGACAGCCCCCACAATAGTAGAGTTATTTTTAATCACTAATCATTTTATTGTTCCTCAGCAGGGTGACAGAAAGAGTGAATGTGATTTGGTTTTTTTTTTTTCTAGTGTCTATCAATGTACTTGTTACTTTGTTTTTGTCAGGCCGTGGAACAGTGCACGCAAATTTTTCGATTTGATGTATGATGAACTTTAATGATTTCTGTGTGTAAATAAATTTATCTTACTTACTTACTTAGTCGTTCCTCTTCTACCGTGAGGTGTAGAGGTTTGGAAGAGAGAGCGCCAGACCATCCTATCGGCTGTCTTCCTCCTGGCCTGGTTCCATTCTAGTCCTCGGTCCTTCAAAGATTGTCTAATGGTTGTCTCTGGGTCGTCCTGGGGGTCTGGATCCCTGGCTCTTTGTTTCCCATGCTTGTCATGGTAGCCGATGTTCTCCCATTCTGCAGACATGGCCAAACCATCTTAGTTGGGACTGTTCTACTTGGGTCTGCAGGGGGTGGGATTTAAGGCCTTGACGTATCGTCTGGTTGGGTACCATGTCTCTTCTTGTTACTTCAACCACCTTCCTCAGATACCTCATTTCTGAGGTTTGGATCTGGCTTTTGTGGGTTGTAGTCATTGCCCATGACTCGCATCCATATGTCAAGACTGGGACATAGGTGGAGCGGTATACAGCCATCTTGGTTTTCTTACCAACCTCTCTCTTGCTGAGGAATCCTCGATTTATGGCCTGAAAAAGTCTCCCAGCTGCTGCTTTTCGAGTGGCCAACTCTTCTTTGATGCCTCCCTTTCGGTCAATAATAGCTCCGAGGTATTTAAAGTGGTCTACCTGCTCCAGGACCTGTTCTCCCAGCTTAATCTGATGTCTTCTTTCTTCTCGTGATATCACCATGGATTTTGTTTTAGAGCTGCTTATGACCATCCCTCTCTTCTCCAGCTCTTCCTTCCAGACTTGCAGGTTGAATTGGAGATGTGCCTCTGATTTAGCAATCAGGGCAACATCATCAGCAAATGCCAGCTCCGAAATACAGACCTGTCTCATCTTCCAGTACCCCACTGAGTACTTTCTTGTTCTCTCCTTACATGCCTTAATGACATCGTCTATGAGGAAAATAAATTTATCTATAATATATATATATATACTGGATCAGCTTCTACACTCTATACTTACTCTATGTCGTCTGTATAGTGGTGTCTATGGTCGTTTTTATACACCTTATCTCCTTGTATTTAAAGGTAGTCAGAGGAGGGTGAGATTATAGCCTTTCTGAAGTCACGAAGCGGCAAGGGGAGAGTCAAAACCTAGTTCTATCCCTTGAGCCAATAGTCTCATCTGTCCACAGGCATGTCATTTTCCATCTAAATTCTATCTTCTCAGACTTTCTCATACTAGGGTCTTGCTTTCATTCAGGCAAACTCTATAAACTTAAAACCACTTCGTGACAATAGTGTCAATCATAAAAAGCCTCTATGCCAACTTTACGTGTAGTGTTGGGCAGAGCAACCTAACCTTTGAGGTGAAGACAGGAGTACGACAGGGATGCCCCTTATCAACCACTCTATTTTTAACAGTCATAGACTGGGTGATGCGCCAGACAACAGAGGGCAGTGCAAGAGGAATAAGATGGACTACATTTTCTACATTGGAAGATCTGGAATATGCAGATGACATTGCACTACTAGCACATTCACATCAACACATCCAGGAAAAAACGGATAGACTTAATAAGTTTAGCCAGCAGGTGGGCTTGAACCTCAATTTAAAGAAGTCAGAGGTCATGACGCTCAATGTGAGCAACCCTGAGCCCATATCAGTAAGGAATCAGCAACTGGTACAGACAGACACCTTCACATACCTAGGATGTATAGTAACACCAGACGGCGGGGCAGGCAAAGACATCAACATCAGAATGAATAAAGCAAGAACAGCCTTTTTTAGCCTAAACAACATCTGGAAGTCCTCTCAATACAGCACAAGCACAAAATTAAGATTATATCAGAGCTGTGTGCTTTCTGTGCTTCTCTATGGTGCAGAATGCTGGAGAGTTAGAAGGAAATGTCGAAATTGTCCTCTTTTCACACAACATGCCTAAGAAAAATTCACCGAATCTTTTGGCCGAATACCATCACCAACCAAGATGTGCTTACTCAGAGCAAGCAAGAGAACATGCACACCATTATAGCTGGCAGACGCTGGAGCTGGGTTGGCCATGTCCTCAGAAGAGACCCCGATGCCATCACAAGAACTGCTATGCTTTGGACCCCTGAAGGAAAACGAAAGAGAGGCCGACCAAAAACAACCTGGCGGAGGACTGTGGAGGCTGAGATGCAAAGAATGAACCATAAGTTCATAAACTAATAAAATGGTATTGAATTAGTTTTACAAATAACAGTTCACATGAGACAAGGGACGTTTCGGGTTTTACCCTTCGTCAGCCACAAACAAGTGACAAAGACAAAAATTACATATAGGTACTACAAAACTATACGATGATGAGAAATATACAACAAAAGGGTGATACAAGCAGATGGAAAAAGTAAACAACAACAGTGATGAGAGAAAAAAAGAACAATAACAATACAAGAAAACCGTAAAATCTAAAAGAAATACTGAAACAAGAAAGTAAATAATCAACGAAACGAAAAAAAAAGAAGAATAAACAAAACTGTGGAACTAGTAAAATAAAGCTTAGCTCGATCCAATGAATCTGTGGAAGAAAGCGGTAGTCTCTTGTCACATAAATCACAAGGAAGTGACATACGATAGCGACAAAACAAGAGATATAAAAAGATACGAAACGAACCAAAGCAAAAACATAAGATAGATAGATCTAAAAGACAACGAATAAAGAATGAAAAAGAGAAAAGCTACCAGAATTTATGCAAAATGATGTATATTTAAACCATCGGGAGCTAGAACGCCCATTTTAAAAATAAGGCGATTCTCCAACGAAAAGCGAGTCTTGTCATTACCGGCACATGAACGGAGGGCAGTAACGTGTATATCGGAATTACCTGAATGGTCAGGCCTATTGAAATGAAGGGCCACCGGTAAATGTTTGTCATGATAGATGTCATTCAAGTGCTCACGAAACCTGTCTGCCAAACGCCTACCTGTTTCACCAATATAGGTCATGCCACACCTCTTGCAGATGATGGCATAAATCAGGTTTCTGGATTCGCACGTAAAAGACTCTCTAATGATAAATTTTCCTTTCGGAAAAGTGACTGTCTGAGTTTGGAGTACAAACGGACAGGTCTTGCATATCCGGCATTGGCACGGTTTAGTACCAAAGTAAGATGGGCTAGAATGTCGCAAGCGACTGTGTACAAGAATATCCCTAAAATTCCTATCCCTACGATAAGCTACCAAAGGTGTATCACGAAACAACTCTTTGGTATCAGGATCAGAGTTGAGAATAGGCAGATGTCGAAACAGAATTCTCTTTACCGCCAGACAGTGAGGATGGAAAGTTAGAACCAGTTTGAGTCTGTCAGATTGGACAGAAGGTTTAGTAGTGAGTGCCGTCTGACGAGTGACGCGTGTGATACGATTAAGGGCATCAGATAACACATGTTCTGGATAAAGACGTCGGCGAAAGAACTCAAGCATCTCTTGAGCTCGCTGATGAAAATCATCGTCATCGTGACATAACCGACGCAAGCGAAAAAGTTGAGAAAAGGGAATGGAATTTTTACAACTAAGAGGATGCGATGAAGTATAAAGAAGGAAACCATGAGCGTCCGTAGCCTTATAATAGACAGACGTTTTAAGACCAGTAGGGCTAATAGTCACAGTGATGTCAAGGAAGTTCACTGAGGTCGTAGAAATTTCAGAAGTGAATTTGATGGCAGGATTGAAATTAAGAATGAACCAGAGTTGGGGCACTGTACGAAGGATGGCCGCCGACCGAGCAAAGTGGAATCAATTATTTGGTTCCCTACAAGACGCCACTAGGCGTGATGGCCACTGACTGCTTTGATGGTCGGCGGCTAAGGATCAAAGAAAAAAGAAGAAAAGAACCTGTGAAAGAATTGTACACCAGTGTTCCAATATATCAATGATGGTAAAGAACCTGTGAAAGAATTGTACACCAGTGTTCCAATATATCAATGATGGTAAAGAACCTGTGAAAGAATTGTACACCAGTGTTCCAATATACCAATGATGGTAAAGAACCTGTGAAAGAATTGTACACCAGTGTTCCAATATATCAATGATGGTAAAGAACCTGTGAAAGAATTGTACACCAGTATTCCAATATACCAATGATGGTAAAGAACCTGTGAAAGAATTGTACACCAGTGTTCCAAAATATCAATGATAAAACGGAGAAGGAAAGACATCAAAATCTTGACGGGTAACCTAAATGCAAAAACTGGATCAGACAACAGCAGCATCAAAGAGATCATAAGAAAATATGGACTTGGGACAATGAATGAGAACGGAGAAATATTAAACTTCGATGCTTAAATTCAGCTTCCTATTGTAGAGGAAGCATGTTTAGCCTTTAGCACGCTGCGGGCGACATGTCGCCGAAGGTAACCTATGTTCTCCCAGCTGCAGGCGACTTGTGTCGCCTTGCGGATATCGGGGAACTAATTTATAATGTGTGTACACGTGATCTTAACCCTGGATGTAAAAATTGAATCTTCTGTGAAAGAGATTTAACTTCCTTTTCTGACATTCAGTTGTAACGGGTGTGTTAGCGCACATTTTCTGTGCAATTTTCAAATTGAAATCAATCGGCATGGATCAAGCTGCCATTTTAGCTGAAATTTTCATGGATTCTGATTCCGATGAGTGGTTTGATGGGTTTACTAGTGCTAGTGTGGCGGTCCATACTCCGAATATGGGTGATGTTGATGGGGAAGATAAGGATGTGTCAAGTGTTGATGATGATTTTGAAGAAGTGAATGTTTTTAGGGCACCTTCTGGATACAACCACGACTGGCTCCGCAACTGTGGGACCTGTGGGCGTTGACGATGACATCTCTGAGGTAGATGTATTCCGTTTGTTCATCACAGATGATGTTGTGAACACATTAGTTATGGAAACTAATCGTTATGCCAGGCAGGTTACTGAAAAGAAAGGGCAAGATGCGGGTTCCTCATCCCGTGTGACGTTGTGGACCAATGTCAGTGATGACGGCGTTTCTTGCTTTGCTTCTGTTGATGGGTGTAACGAAAAGATCGTCATTTGATTTGTATTTGTCAAATGACTGTTTCCTTGACATGCCAGGGTTCAAGAAAGTGATGAGTAGGGACAGGTTTCTTGGTATCTTATCTTTTCTACACCTCGTGGACAATACAACTGAAGCACCACGCGGGCACCCTGACTACAGCAAAGCCTTCAAAATCAAATCATTTGTTGACACTCTTCTCCCTCTATGGCAAAGCCATTACATACCATCCAAAGAGCTAAGTGTTGATGAAAGTATGATAGCTTTCAAAGGTAGGACCAGCCTTATGCAGTACATGCCCAACAAACCCTCTAAGTGGGGTATGAAAGCCTGGGGCCTAGCTGACTCCAAGACAGGCTACCTCTGGAATTGGCAGCTCTACCTTGGGAAGGAAGACAATGTGGATCCTACTAGAGAGGTTGCTCACCGCGTTGTCACCTCCCTTGTTGTTCCCCTGTACGGGCATGGCCATGTGTACATGGACAACTTTTTCTCTTCGCCTGCCCTGTTCACGGAGCTTGGGGATAATCAGACAGGGGCTTGCGCCACCAGTCCCAATTCGTGTGCCGTAGGTGTGTAGTACCTTTCTGTCCATATCCCTGCTTTGAGCGCTATCACACCCTGCTCAATTATAAGGCAGATTGCACTCCAGGGCTGCACCAGGAGTGAGGTAAGGCTCTTTTTTTTTTCTCACCAGTCTTCTTCTCCTACCACATCAACAAAATTACATCATCAGATTCGTCATCCATTTATCTCTATACAGTCCAAAAATTAGAGCAATTGGCCAAAAAACAAAAAAAATATAGAATTTACAAGTCAGCCACTATAAAAAAGGGAGTTTTGTGAAAAAGAATGCAGCTGCAGGGGAAATTTTCGGGAAAAGAATGCAGCGTGCTAAAGGTTAGACATAGAATACATAAAAGTAACATGGATATCACCAGACCACAGGACAGAAAATCAATTGATCAAACATGCACAAATAAGATTAACATTAAGTATCCAATGGAGCAGATGTGGCATCACATCATCAAGTACTGTTAGCCAATCTAAAGACAAAACTCAGATACAACACAATACATAGCTATGGGCAACAGTTTCATTAGTGATAGAAATCAAACAGTGAAAAATGTATTGTTACAATACCCGATGAGTACAAGTGCTTCAACAACTAAGACAGAACAAATATAAAGAAGACCACTGGCAACAGATTTTAAAAAATGTAGAATGAGAACATGTATTACCCGCTAACATAATGTGCCATACACAATACAATTTTCCATAAAGTCCAGACACGATAGGCATAATATTTACCTTAGGCCCAGACTCTGGTATTCGTATAATCCTATGCAGGTTTTTGGTCACATGGATATCAAGACCACGGGCTAAATTCCAAGGCTTGCAGATCCAGTGATTATCCAAACCCCTGGAAGAAGGAGAGGAAGAGTAAATATCCAGAGAAGTGGATTTAACAGATCTTGGATTAACATGGTCAGCTCTGCTTGTGAACATAAAAAAAACATAAAACTATTACAACATATGCCTCGCTATCATGATCTGCATTTTTTTTTAAAATGTTCTTAACCCTCTGACAGCATTGCTCTTATTTCACCCTTTCCCTAAGGTTTACGGGTTTCACATATTACATACGTAATATCTACCTGTAGGCAAGTACAGTGTAGTCCCCAGTGGTCTCTGAAGAGAGAAAGAAAGAATAAGACCACTGTGCCCACAGGCATGTCATACAAGACTAATACGAGGTTGTGTATGGGGATGACAACATCCTGTAAAAAAAAAAATGGACCACAGAAATCACCATTGCAAGGGCATGTAACTACTTGATGCAGGCGTCTGCTCAGGGGTGACTTCATGCTCAGTAAGGAGCGCAAAAGAAAATGATGATGTACGGAAGGCAGCTATAACATAGAATCGTCTTCACCTCCACAGGTAAACTATAATTACCCTCCATGTAACAGAATACAAAGCAGACTGGCCAGCAATCACACCAATATGAAATTTAATCATGTTATATCTATGATTGCCCCTTACAGCCATTGCATGCCATGTGGACTCAGATACATTCCCTCCAAAAACACCTGAAACTTCAGTTGCATTGCAATAAAATTAAATGTATAAACATAAGGATGGGAGGGCTGTATACAGTAAATAAATAAAACAGCACACAAAGGTATGTTATAAGGCACTCAGTGAAAAAGCAATGACAACCATCGTAATTCTCCCCCCCCCTAGAAGAAGCTATATTTTCAGTCTAGATCAGGGTTTCTCAACCTGGGTTCCACGGAATCCTAGGGCAGTGGTTCTCAACGTGTGCTATATTTCTAGAGGTCACAGTAAGATAGTAAAGTACCTTATTTTATCTAACAGTCTTCTTCTTGCGATCGCATCTTTGATGATTACACCGTCAGACGAGTTCTCATGATGAATTCGACTGTTGTTTGAAGTTCCTCTTTAACTCCATATAGCTTTGAGTTTAGTGTTGAGTCATTGGGCCAGTATATCTTTCTTAACTGGTCATACAGAGGACAGTCCTGTAGAACATGCTCAGCCGTTTGTTCGTTTAATCCACATGTGCACAGTGGTGAAGCAGACAATCGTAGCTTGTGCATGTGTTTATTCAGTTTTTATGCCCTGTCCTGAGTCGAAAAATAGTTATCTGTCCCTGCCGGTCGAGAGTGTGATAGTCGTCTTTGGGTTGGTTCTGTTCTCTTCTGATAGTCTGGATAGCTCTCTTTTTCTCAAAGAATGTGACTTCATTATCTTCTTGTTCACATTCTCCTCCCTTTTTTGCAAGTTTATCTGCCTTTTCATTTCCGGGTACACCACAATGAGATGGTACCCACTGAAGTATGGTTCTCTTTTTGGCAGCTACCTTGTTTAGTTCATTTCTCAGATGCGGGAGTTTACCACCCTTGAGAGCTTGCAGGACAGACAGTGCATCTGTGAGGATGACTACCTGGTGGCAGTCAGAGTTGGTGTTATAAATCATATTTGCAGCTTGCTCTAGAGCTTGAACCTCAGCTGTATAGTTGGAACAGAATTTACCAGTGGGAATGTGCCTAGTCTCATAGTGGTTGTCAGGATATGAGATAAAGATACCGGCACCTCCATTCCTAACAGCATTAGTTGCTGATCCATCTGTATAGGCATGTATCCATGATTGATCGGGCTAGCTTTCTTGGATCATACTCAATGTAGCAGTTCGTTTTTGCAGATCATTATACTCACATCCACTTGTGAGACCACTGACTGATGTATTAATTTGGAGGGCACTGCTGGCCTGCTCCCATGGTACAGGGTAGAGGGTGGGCTTCAGTGGTGTTGTCTTCATGGATAGGTCTTCTTGATGCTGTCTTATAAGTCTTTTCCCCCGATGCACAAAGCTGCTACGCTTTAGACGTCCCAATGCCAGATCATCTAGTCTTGCCTTCATTGGGTGCATTGGCATACTGTTATACTTTTCCATCTGGATCATGGTTTTTGTGTCTCTTCTATGGGACAATGTCTGTAATCCAGCAACCTTCTGCATCTGTTATTGGTGTAGTTTTCATGGCTCCTGTAATGAGCCTGAGAGCTTGATTTTGCACCTTGTCCAAAGACTGCAGATGTGATATCTAACAGTGATTATGAGGGGGGGAGGGCCACAGGAGAGGGGGGGGGGGCGCCATGGGCAAAAAAATGGTTAGAACCCCTACCCTACGATAGGTTGCTAGGGGTTTCACGAGAGCTTGTAAAATAAACATGGTTTTTTTTCTTTTCCCTATTTGCACGCCGGGCGATGTTAGCGATTGTAGCGGTGGGTTGTGATTGAATCCAGAGAAAATACATCACACAACTCAAAGTTATAGCTCTCTGTGCACAAAATGTAAGCTAATGGTTAAAGAACCATATCCTAGAAACCAAAGTGACTGCCAAGGAAATGAAGCAGTGTTTACATATTTTTTTTTAAATATTGACTGAAGTGAATTTTGACCCCACAACTCAAATTAACATTAACTTTCACATGCTACTCAAAAATAAATTACAATTACAAAAATACGTAATTTAATCATATTTTTTTTTTTTTAATATTGACTGAAGTGAATTTTGACCCCACAACTCAAATTAAAATTAACTTTCACATGCTACTCAAAAATAAATTATAATTACAAAAATACATAATTTAATCAGATATTTTTAGGTTATTGTTAATCAGAATCGACCTCAATGCACTCTGGGCAAACCCATAGGTGCTCAGTTTCCCTCAGCAAATGTCAAAGAGTGTGAATGCTAATTGTAATTGTAGCTTGCTGGTTGGACATACGATGGATGTATCCTCTCTCACATCCATTTCTGCTAGTCCCACATTTGATGCCAAACTCTAACAGTCTCAGCTTTGTTGATTCATCCATTGCAGTGTCATTATCCAGCAGGCGATCATTAATTGCCCTTAGTATCTCTCCCTTATCCATGTCCAGTGTCCCACCATGGGTGCTCTCGAGGCTAGTCTGTCAGCTCTCTTATTGCCACGTACCCCTGCATGACCAGGACAGTAGATCCACACCAGTTCTTGGAAGATTTGAGGATTCTATTGATGTTTTCCATTCCTGCCGCAGCCATCCGTTCTAAACAGTGCTGCAGTAACTGCCTCTACCTCCATTCTCATGCTGGAGGTTGTTGTCATGTATAGTCTCCACTCTGTTCAGCAACGACCTTGCCCTTTACTCTCACAGGTTAAGCAACTCATCGGACTAAAAATCTCTGTGAATGCCACCCACTGGGGAAGTTAAAATTCAGGATAAAGTAAAACCTTAGTGTACACATTACAGCTGTGATTTCCTTGCCCGAGTCACTCAGAATTTGATTCATTCTTAATACTCAGGCATGTCCTAGTTATGTTCGAGTCAGAAATGACTGACAAAGCGGGGGGTGTCTCACAGATATTATTTTAGAACCACTGCTCTATACTGTCAATGGTGAAAAGTCAGGGATGTTTCAGATATATGACAACTCAGCCAAGAATCAATACAGCATGTCTAGGGTACGATTTTTATATCACTGATGGTGAAAGACCAATGCTGGCGATGGATAGGACACACGTTGAGAAAACCCAACTAGTATTACAAGACAGTCCTTTTTCTGGAATTCCCAGGGTAAGAGAGGTATAAGGTGACCGAAGAACACAGGGAAAAAGAGAACTGGAGACAGACAATGAATGAGAAAATCATGGACAGATCTTGAGCTGATGGCACAGGACAGGAAGACTTGGCATATGTTTGTTGAAGGCTTATGCTCCTTGGGGAGCTGAAGGGTAATGAATAAATTAATGGCGAACTCACCTCCTCTCCCTGTGCTGAAAGTAGGAAATAAATTTCAACAGCTCAGTAGACAAGTTGTAAGTGACAGGCAGCCATTTTGGGTTGGACTCATATGGGTCTGTCTCGCCAGGTGTTGCAGCTCGTCTTCCCACAATAGCCAGCAAGTCTTTCACTGTCAGGACATTCTCACACGGGAACTGGTTGATCAAGCAATCAGGCCTTGTTTCACTCAAATCTCTGTACCAAGGAAAATAATAGTAAGAAAATGTTAAAATGTCTGAATATTTTATAGCAGACAAATATAATAATGTTCAAATCTTTGCTACAGTGCTATAGGTCCGTAACCCAGAATACGAACACAAGAAAACCGAAATATTCTGAAAATCAAAAGTTTTTTTTTGGCAGACTTGGGCTACTTTTGGTGATTTTTTGCGATGTCCAAATACAGAAAACATCTGATTTCCGAAACACGGCCGTCCCTGAACATTTCGGATTCTAGGTTACGGACTTAAGTTAAAGACAGCAAAATCTGAAAATGAATTCCTGCTAATATCCTTGTTAATTCCATTTTCATTTCTTATGGAACACGGAGTCACCACTGCAGCTTCTTCTTCTTCTTGCGATCGCATCTTTGATGATTACACCGTCAGACGAGTTCTCATGATGAATTCGACTGTTGTTTGAAGTTCCTCTTTAACTCCATATAGCTTTGAGTTTAGTGTTGAGTCATTGGGCCAGTATATCTTTCTTAACTGGTCATACAGAGGACAGTCCTGTAGAACATGCTCAGCAGTTTGTTCGTTTAATCCACATGTGCACAGTGGTGAAGCAGACAATCGTAGCTTGTGCATGTGTTTATTCAGTTTGTTATGCCCTGTCCTGAGTCGAAAAATAGTTGTCTGTCCCTGCCGGTCGAGAGTGTGATAGTCGTCTTTGGGTTGGTTCTGTTCTCTTCTGATAGTCTGGATAGCTCTCTTTTTCTCAAAGTATGTGACTTCATTATCTTCTTGTTCACATTCTCCTCCCTTTTTTGCAAGTTTATCTGCCTTTTCATTTCCGGGTACACCACAATGAGATGGTACCCACTGAAGTATGGTTCTCTTTTTGGCAGCTACCTTGTTTAGTTCATTTCTCAGATGCGGGAGTTTACCACCCTTGAGAGCTTGCAGGACAGACAGTGCATCTGTGAGGATGACTACCTGGTGGCAGTCAGAGTTGGTGTTATAAATCATACTTGCAGCTTGCTCTAGAGCTTGAACCTCAGCTGTATAGTTGGAACAGAATTTACCAGTGGGAATGTGCCTAGTCTCATAGTGGTTGTCAGGATATGAGATAAAGATACCGGCACCTCCATTCCTAACAGCATTAGTTGCTGATCCATCTGTATAGGCATGTATCCATGATTGATCGGGATAGCTTTCTTGGATCATACTCAATGTAGCAGTTCGTTTTTGCAGATCATTATACTCACATCCACTTGTGAGACCACTGACTGTTGTATTAATTTGGAGGGCACTGCTGGCCTGCTCCCATGGTACAGGGTATAGGGTGGGCTTCAGTGGTGTTGTCTTCATGGATAGGTCTTCTTGATGCTGTCTTATAAGTCTTTTCCCCCGATGCACAAAGCTGCTACGCTTTAGACGTCCCAATGCCAGATCATCTAGTCTTGCCTTCATTGGGTGCATTGGCATACTGTTGTACTTTTCCATCTGGATCATGGTTTTTTGTGTCTCTTCTATGGGACAATGTCTGTAATCCAGCAACCTTCTGCATCTCTGTTATTGGTGTAGTTTTTCATGGCTCCTGTAATGAGCCTGAGAGCTTGATTTTGCACCTTGTCCAAAGACTGCAGATGTGAGTTAGCAGCTGATGACCATGCTGCTGAGCTAAACTCTAAGTGTGGTCTTATTACTCCATTATAAATCTTCTTTAGATTTCGTTCATTTGCTCCCCAGTTGGTACCTGCTAATTTTCTGAGTATGCCTAGTCGTCTTCGGGCCTTTCCTTCTGCATTTTCAATATGCTTATTCCATGTAAGCCTTTGGTCAAATGTCACCCCAAGATAGGTGGGGTAGCTTTCTTCCTTGATCACGGTTGTCCCTAGGTGTATGTTAGCTGATTTGTCCTTGGGGCGAGGGAGAACAGTGTTGTGGAGGTTTTGTCTGTGTTTATTGTGATAAGCCATTTCTCTGCCCATGACACTAGCATGTCTGCTGCCCGCTGCATTCTTGAGTACCCCCTGATGGAGCAACACTTTTCTGCTCTGCAGACGTCAGAACCACATATTAGTCGCCTCTAACGATATGCCTCAGGAAGCAATGTCCTACTACTCTGGGAACTATATGGGTGCCCTTATATTGTACTCCTCCCCAAACAAAATGAACTTTAGCTTATTCTGTATCTCAAAATATCATCAATAAGCAAATGCTAGAAAGGACTTACTTTCATTTGAATTTAAAAAAAAAAAAAAAAAAAACAGGCTGTTCTTAATGTGCTCCTTTCTATTTAAATCAATTCTGATCAAGTATATCTAATGGAGGACTTCACATGTTTAAAAGAACGAGACCTAGGACCCGACAAATTGTCGTGCCACTCCCGTTAAGATCTCAGATTATGAGAGCTGGACATGTATCGCTTTCAGGAACACATGTCAGTTGGCAAAACGAATTGCAATATAACTGCACATCACTTTTGGCCAACGCAAAGAGTGGACATATGGCAATACAGCCAAAATTGTATCCACTGCCGGCCGAATAACCCAGTAGAGGGAGGAGAGGAAAACTCTACGAGAGAGAGAGAGAGAACCCAGTGGCCAAGCAAAACTCATGGAGAAGTGACCGCCCCAAAGCTGGATATTCTACAAATATCTTGGGATAGGGGGTGTGTCACAAGATGGATTTGAGGCGACCTCTTCTCGATCTCTGCTTCAGTACTCATTTTCATTTGTTGTGAGTACCGATTACTTGAAATTTCCAGGTCGCCACCTTTTTCTTTCTCTGATATGTAGCAGATATTTGGTATTTTCAAACATTCTTACACTCCTCTCACTGATAACACTGACAAACAACATTTTTCTTTCTTATATAAGAATAAGTGTTCTTAGGTCAGTTTCTTGCACCGATTTCAAATTTGAAATCCGTTTATCTCTATCACATCGGGTTCTTGAGATATTTGTGAATAAATATATTTTTGGGAAACCGTTATTTGCTCCGTTTCATTTTTACTATATAACTTATTAAAAATTTATAAAATGCAAAATAATTCTACTTTTTATACTGCTAAAAGATGCATGACATATGTTACGCTATTTTTCAACTAGTCACTGTATTTTGAAATAATTCTGAGCGAAATATGGCTTCTAGAAGTTGTAGAAATCCGGCTGATCTGTTCTGTTACGTGTGCGGATATTTTACCGATCGTGTTCACCAGAAAAACTTTACACCATTACTATAGAAAGCATATGAACTTTATTTCGATTCGAAAGTTGATGATGCAAATAAATCTTGGAAGCCAAATGCAGTTTGTTCGACTTGTGCAAATACATTGGCAGGTTGGTTACGAAAATCGCCGAAGCATAAGTCGATGCCTTTTGGAGTGCCAGTAATATGGCGTGAACCGACAAATCACGCTACTGATTGTTACTTCTGCTTGACAAATATCCATGGTTTCACTTCTAAAACTAGAAAGTCTGTGGTTTATACAAATATTGAATCGGTTTCGAAACCAGTGCCTCATGATCCAATCACGTGTCTGATCCCAGTTCCACCAGAACAATATCCGTTGGACGTGAATGAACCACCAGAAAGTGATAGTTTACCTGCTTTAGAAACTAATTCTGACTTGGATTATATACCTGTGAATGATGGTGTTCACTTAATTAACCATTCAGAACTTTCAGATCTAATACGTGATCTCGCTCTTACCAAATTACAAGCGGAATTACTCGGTTCGCGACTCAAAGAATGGAATCTTTTAGCGTCCAATACTCCAATATCTAAATTTCGTCATAGACACAGAGAACTTGTTCAATACTTTGAGATGGATGATGACATTTGCTATTGCAAAGATGTAAACGGTCTAATGGTGCACCTCGGTCATGAGCACATAGTCAACGAATGGCGACTTTTCATCGACTCTTCCAAGACTAGTCTAAAAGCCGTGTTATTGCATAACGGAAATTTATTTTCATCAATTCCAGTCGCCTACTCTGTTCATATGAAAGAAACTTATGACAATATGGCTATACTTTTGGCAAAAATAAAGTACAATGACTACCAATGGCGGATTTGTGGAGACCTAAAGGTCATTGCAATTCTCACGGGCATGCAGACTGGGTGAATGGGACAGCCACAACAGACAGGAACATTATGCAAGAAAGGTGTGGCCTATCAGGGATCGTATGCAGCTCGGGCATAAAAATGTAATACACGAGCCATTAGTTAACAAAGACAGCATCATTTTACCACCGTTACATATAAAGTTGGGGCTCATAAAGAATTTCGTAAAAGCGTTAGATAAAACGAGCAAAGCTTTCACTTATCTTCGAGAAAAGTTTCCGCAAGTTAGCGATGCAAAGATAAAGGAATGTATCTTTGTAGGACCTCAGATTAGGAAAGTTATTGCAGACAAACAATTCGAGAACTTGTTACATGATAGTGAACTTCGCGCATGGATGGCATTCAAATCGATCGTCGATAACTTTCTGGGAAATCACGAATCTGTCGACTATGTGCATATTGTTAAGCAGTGCATAGATGCATACAGAATTATGTCCCTCAAAATCCATTTGCTCGATTCGCATCTTGACTTTTTCCCTGACAACCTTGGTGAAGTCAGCGATAAATATGGAGAACGATTCCATCAAGATATCGCCGTAATGGAGTCACGTTATCAAGGACGGTGGAGTGTGACCATGCTTGCCGATTATTGTTGGATGCTTCATCGCGATGTACCACATGCCATTCACCGACGAAAGTCGACTGCAAAGAAATTAAAGCATACATAACTGTTATACTTCTTGTACGAATGATGTTGTAATACTGTATGCGTTGTTAAAAAACTTCAATTGCGTATTTCTAGAGATCCTGACCTGATAGAGAAAAACGGTTTGCAGATTTAAAAACAGCGCATTAAAATTGACCAGAAAAACATGGAAATGTTAAAGAAAAAAAAAATTTTTTTTTGTTAGCCAGTGTAAGTCTGTTTGGTTATCCATTTCTCCCAGCTTTGCAAGGAACGGCTGAAATAATAATTAATCGACAACCATGTTGATTAATCTCGGGTATGGCCGACATCAGACTACAGATTAACACTAAAATCGCCCAGCGTATTTGTTTAATTGCCGATAAGGCCAGGTTGCGTTCTTTGTCAAGATGGTAAAGAGACGGATTTTGTGGGCTCAAGCGGCAGATAACGAGATTACTCGTCTGTGCTACATTTTGGACAGACATGCATGACATCATTGTTTCCTGCACACCTTGTGGCAAAGTAGGAAAGCAAGATGTTACATCTGACACATATTGTCGAATGGGTTTACAGATGTGTTTATGAGTTTACATACAAGGCATCAGATGTTTTATTTCCATATATGGGAGAGGTGACCTTTTGCATCACGCATATTATTTCAGGTGGAAATAATTTTGAAATTACCCCACTAAACACACGTTTGAAATGATTTGAGCTTTCTTAGAATCATAACAAAACAAATGCGGAGAGAAGAAGGGCCATATAACCTGACCTTTTCGCAGTTTTAAGACACTGTGAAGATCGCTTGCCAAGACGAAACCAGATTTCCAAACTAAACTATTTTTCTTATGCTTCTGAGAAATCTCGCTTTAAGTCGATCTCATTTAGTTAAACCGCCGATCATAAAACTGTGTTCAATTTGTTACCAAAAACTTCCAAAAAGCCAGGAAATAGATTTAGTGCAAGCAGGAAATAAGCGGCCCGTGGTAACCGATAATGCCTAATGAAAAATGCCACTAATAGCCAACAAGTTCATGCAATTATCTTTCGCTTCATTATTTTCAGGTCTATGGCAGTAAATTCAGTTGTTAGCCATTTACCCCACTTGTTTCGATGTCTCCCCCCCCCCCCCCTCCGCCCCCCCCCCCCCCCCCCACCTCCCCCCCGCCCCCCCCCCCTCCTCCCACCCCCCCAATGTCTTTCCTGGTTGTTCCATGCTTTTCAAGGCCACTACAAACCCTGGTTTGATTCTTTGTCACATAAAGTATGTTCATATATCAGCACAATGTGTCCGGTTATTAGATAAACTGTGTTCATACATCTTCGTGTGTGTAACTCAGTTCAATGTCAGTGAATTAGTTAAAAGTGGTCACATATTATTATATGTGACTATGCTATCTCAGAAACTAAATAATGCTACCCACTTGAAATCATGAAAATGTGTGGTGTACCACAGCACATCAGCATTCAGTGGGTAATCCACAATGTCAAATCTCTGATCAGTCAGCTGCTCCCGTAGCTCTTTGTACTCTATATACACTCTCAGATTTCTATCCCTGGGGAGACCTTCAAACTCAACGTCCACTGACGGCCATGTCTCATCCTGTCTATAGCTCTGTTCAGGGGGAAAAAAAAGGAATTTATTTAATATCAGCCACATAAGGGGAAATTCTTGATCAAAACAGACATTTATTTAAAAAAATAAAATAAAAAATTTTGCCTCGTTTTGGCGAGGCGGGTCCCGTTCAACTTAGTCGGTTATATTAGGGCCCATGTCCAAATATAAAAGACCTTTAGGTCCGTAGACCAAGACTACTTAGACATTCCTAAATATGTACATAATACTAGACAAATAATGGGGAAATGGCTGGCAAGTTAGAGCAATCCTAAAGGCTGCAAATCAATTCCTTAAGAAGCCAGGAGAAAACAAAAAATTACAAACTACACTGGACAGGAGAACTTGGGAAACTTATCTGACTGTTGTTTAAAGAGCTGAACTACATGTACAGAAATGACTCAAAACATAATCCGACTGGGAAAAAAAAAAGTCACAGCAGAATACTCGCAGAATACTAATAGAATACTAGCAGAATACTAACAGAACATCCGCTAAGAAGCAAGAAACACCTGGAAATAATACGCTAAATCTAGACAAAAGTGGAATGAAACTATGGAAATATACATAATCATTAAAGGAGGATATAAGAACACACAACATTATAGTTTACAGAAATGAATGCAGCTGTTTTCACTGACAAATAAAGAATAGGTAGTAAATACTAGCAAGCAGAAGGAAAGATGTTACAAAAATGTAGCAGAGGAGTACATGTGTGACAAGCTTACACTTCAAAAACTAGATGATGCGCTAGAAGAACTGGAAAACAAATCTTTAGGAAGAAGTTGGGATCAGAAATAAAAATGATAAAACACAGTAAAAATAAACTGCTCAATGTTGAGCTGGAAAGTAATTATGATACCAATACTAAAACCTTAAAATGCCAGAACAAAAGATGGCAGATAGAGGACTATCAGCTTAACTGCATAGGTAAACTGGTGAGAAGACTAGTCATTACCAGATTTTTGTGACAACAAAAGCAATGGATTACATTACAACAGGTTGGTTTTAGACATTTTAACAAAGGATCAAATAATCTATAATTTCCAAGAAACTTTGTCTTTTCATTCACCCTCAGACTAGATTATGTTCGAAGAAAGCAGTGGTCAGTATCAGGCTATTGACATCCCCGTAAAGCTTTACCAGGAAAAACTCCTGGCCTCTTCATTAGTAATGCTTGTGTCAAGTTGTTATATCTTTCCCCCTTCCTTTGCCGATCTGTCAGCCTCTTCATTTTCGGAGATGTTGCAGTGAGAAGGGATCCACTGTATCACAACTCTTTTGAATTGTGGACACAGTTTGTGAAGTGTTACTCTTAGGTCATCCAGGTCGGCATTATTTTGATTCTTCAGCATTGCAATCACTGACAGCGCATCTAAGACTATAGCTACTTGTCTCTCTGAGCTTTCTTCTGTCATTAGAACTTCTGCTGCAGTTTTTAAGGTCTCTGCCTCTACTCTAAAGTTACTCAAGAATTTTCCTGTTGCGATTGATAGCTGTTTGTTGTGTGCCATTGGTTCAGCTCGGATACTCCACCACACCCATCATCTGTAATATTTTGTGTGGTCTGAAACCTCTTGAATTTCTCGGCTTGTTGCTGGGCTCTGATATCTAAATGTTCGACAAGTCCTGAAATATGGATTCCCAGTCTGGGCAAACTGCTTTAAAATATCACATTGACAGAATGAACAGAATTTAAAAAAAAAACAAAAAAAAAAAAACTAGGCAGCAATAAAATTAACCCCAAAATAAAAGAAATGAAATGACAAAACTACAGTTACAGAAGAGACCGCAAAGTACTACAACAGGCAGATAAATAAACTCACAAACTACGCAATGAAGGACAGACTGAAAGGATATGGCATGGGTAGATGCAGCTTCTCCCAAAACACTAAAGAACTTGCCCCCATTACAGCACAGCTTGTGCATTTAAAGATATTCCCTAATGATAAGCAGCAAATTCCTGCCATAAATAAAAAGACATGGGAAAACCTCGAGCAGATGGCACAGGATAGGAGTACTTACTAAAGAACGGACTGGAAATCCATTATGACAGTGGCCACAGGATAATTTTTATACAACTTCAAAGCTGAGACTGAAGCACTAAAAACAGCTGCAAAAATCACTGTTGAAAACAGATACTTCTAAAGTCAAGAAAGCAGCCATAACTGTAATGAGGAATCACAAAAACTGCAGTTTAACATATCAGAAACATTAAAAGAAACTAGCTATAAATTCACCAAAAAGAATATACCATGGATCCCTGCTCACTAAAAAGATATATGGCAGTGAGTGAACAATACTGGGAAGCGATTAGTATTTGTTTCCCAGCTCGCAAGCGGTGGCTGTCTCGAAAGACTGCACGTGGTATCATGGTAACGGGCCCTCCCTGTTCATTGGTTAGCGAGGCAGTGGTTTCGTGTGTGTTTGGCTCCTGTGCAGCCCCAGTCATGATGTGAACAAGCCGTCGCATCTCCATATCGTAGCTCGACAATGGTCTCAAAAAAGCCTTGCTCTCGCAATGAGTCGTGGGTCGGCAGTCAGTAAGCTGGTGTCGCTTTCGGCCCGTCCTGTCCGACTAGGTGAACGTCTTGTCGGCAGGCGGCCAGTGGTTCTTGCCCGAGTCGAAGAAAGCAAGAATAAAATCGCAGAGGCCGCCGGAATCCACTCTGCACAGAGCGCTGTCTCCCTCCCCGCGTGAGAGGTCGAAGAAGACGCATGTCTGTCCGGATAGTTATCTAGTTGATCCTGCCAGTAGTCATATGCTTGTCTCAAAGATTAAGCCATGCATGTCTAAGTTCACACTGTCTCATGGTGAAACCACAAATGACTCATTAAATCAGTCGAGGTTCCTTAGATGACAATCCTACTTAGATAACTGGCAATTCTAGAGCTAATACATAATTACCAAGCTCCGACCCTCGCGGAAAGAACGCTTTTATTAGTTCAAACAGGACATGAGGAATAGTATCAAAATCTTGTCATGGGGTATAGTAAATTTTAGTACTCTGGTGTCACACTATAACATCTGCACTGTTCCTCTGATCTCACCAGCAGAGGCATGCTGCATGGGCAACAGCTTGACCTCTTTATTCAAGTGCCCAACCATGTGCCACTGAGACTGTTTCGGGCATTTGCTCCTATAGTCAGAAATGACTGAAAAGGAAAATAGAGCAATACATCCTATCACACATCCGAACCTATTAATATTCACATATATCACACCACATTTGTCTTATCTAGCGGTCATGATCAGTTCCTTTTACAAATACCTTTTGTGCATACCACTTCTTCCTGCTCCCATATTTTAATTTTATCAAATTTTCCGCAACCTCCTTTATGAGTTGTGTGAACCTTCTTCTTTGATCCTTAGCCGCCGACCGTCAAAGCAGTCAGTGGCCATTACGCCTGGTGGTATCTTGTAGGGCAACAACAATTGATTCCACTTTGCTCGGTCGGCAGCCATCCTTCGTACAGTGCTCCAACTCTGGTTCATTCTTTGCATCTCAGCCTCCACAGTCCTCCGCCAAGTTGTTTTTGGTTGGCCTCTCTTTCGTTTTCCTTCAGGGGTCCATAGCATAGCTGCTCTTGTGATGGCATCGGGGTCTCTTCTGAGGACATGGCCAACCCAACTCCAGTGTCTGCCAGCTATGATGGTGTGCATGTCCTCTTGCTTGCTCCGAGTAAGCAGATCTTGGTTGCTGATGGTATTCGGCCAAAAGATTCAGAGAATTCTTCTTAGGCATGTTGTGTGAAAAGAGGACAATTTCGACATTTCCTTCTCTGTAACTCTCCACGCCATAGAGAAGCACAGAAAGCACACAGCTCTGATATAATCCTAATTTTGTGCTTGTGCGGTACTGAAAGGACTTCCAGATGTTGTTTAGACTAAAAAAGGCTGTTCTTGCTTGTTCATTCTGTTGTTGATGTCTTTGCTTGCTCCGCCGTCTGGTGTTACTATGCATCCTAGGTATGTGAAGGCATCTGTCTGTTCCAGTTGCTGATTCCTTACTGATATGGGCTCAGGGTTGCTCACATTGAGCGTCATGACCTCTGACTTCTTTAGGTTGATGTTCAAGCCCACCTGCTGGCTATACTTATTAAGTCTATCCGTTTTTTCCTGGATGTGTTGATGTGAATGTGCTAGCAGTGCAATGTCATCTGCATATTCCATATCTTCCAATGTAGAAAATGTAGTCCATCTTATTCCTCTTGGATTACCCTCTGTTGTCTGGCGCATCACCCAGTCTATGACTGTTAAAAATAGAGTGGTTGATAAGGGGCATCCCTGTCGTACTCCTGTCTTCACCTCGAAGGTTAGGTTGCTCTGCCCAATGCTACATGTAAAGTTGGCATAAAGGCTTTTTATGATTGACGCTATGCAGCTTGAAATTCCATAAGCCCTCAGTATTTTCCATAAACTGTCCCTATGTATACTGTCAAAAGCCTTTTCAAAATCAACGAAATTAATGTACAGCTGTTTTTGCCATTCTGAGCACTGCTCTATAATGTTCCTGAGAGTAAATATATGATCTACACATCTTCTGTTCTTTCTAAATCCTGCTTGTTCTTTCCTCAGTTTGTGGTCTACAGCTTTTGAGATTCTCTGTATAATTATCCTGCCTAGTATTTTGCTGGGAACTGAGAGAAGAGTTATTCCTCTCCAATTATTGCAGTCTGCAAGATCTCCCTTCTTAGGCAATTTGACAATTATTCCTTTTCTCCACTCTGTTGGTGTTGTCCCTGTTTTCCAGACTTGTGCAAATAGTGTTTCTAATAGTTCTGCTGCTAGCTCAGGGTCTGTCTTAAATAGCTCTGCATTTAAGTTATCATGACCAGGAGCTTTTCCATTCTTTAACCCTTTGATTGCTGTGATGATTTCTTCTTTTCGTGGGATGTCTGTATTAACATCTAGATCATTTTCAGCTTCAGGAACATTCAACTGTGTCTCTGGTGGTTCCTTATTCAGAGTTTCTCTGAAATGCTCTGCCCATCTTGTTTCCTGTCCCTCTACTGTCGCGATGAGATTTCCGTGCTTATCTCTTACTAATGTAATATTGTTTGCACCTTGTTTTCCACTGATGATTTTAGTTATTTTGTATACTGTGCTTTGTTCATTTCTCAGTGCAGCCTCTTCTGCCTGTCTTGCAAGGTCATCCAGAAATGTCCTTTTGTTAGCACGGGTTTGACATTTAACTTCCTTGTCCAGCTGACTGTACTGTTCACTATATATTGCCTTTAACCTGGGAGACTTAGCTTCTGTTTTCTTTCTTTTCATTTCCTTTCTCTTCGCAATGGTGTTTAGCATATCTGGTGTTATCCAGTCTTGGCTCTTTCTTTCCTGGAATCCCAAACATGACTTGCTGCTTTTCTTGTATATTGTTGAGATGGTGTTGAATCTCTGGTCAACATCATCAGTCTCTGTTCTTTCCTGGCTTTTGATAATCTCATATCTTCTCTTTACGTCGACCCCGAAAGCTTTTATGGTGAGGGGATCCTTCAGTTTCGTGATGTATCTTTTCTGTTTGACTGCAACTGGTCCAGCAGCTCTGAGTTTCACTTTCAGTCTTGCTACTACTAGGTGATGATCACTTCCCACATCTGTGCGTCTTCTTCCTTTCACGTCTTGTAGTGCATGTCTCCATCTGCCATTGATCATTATGTGATCTATCTGGTTTCTGTCTCGTCCGTTTAGTGATTCCCATGTTAACTTGTGCACTTCCTTGTGTGGAAAAAGTGTTCCTCCAATGACCAGGTTGTTAATACTGCAGAAGCTTATTAATTTGTCCCCATTCTCATTTGCTGTTCCACTGCCGCATTTCCCCATTATTCTTTCGTTATAATTGTGTGCTCCCACTTTCGCATTTAGGTCTCCCATTAGTTGTGTGAATACCATAGCAATAATAAGTACTTTTCTTACTTTTGTTAACAGTGATATTTTTCAGTTTTCATGTACATTGTCTCATTTCATTTGGTTTCACAGAACGCATACAATTCTCATAACTATGTTTATGTCACCATAGTTTTGATTAGTTTAAGTAGTGTTCAAGATTTAACATTCATTTAACGGTAGTTATGAATAAAAATATGACATGTTCTTTTTGTAGACGTGATTTACCTAGTGGGATTCATTTCATGTCTGCTACACATCTTCCACCATGGCTCCATGGTCCTTTGCATGGGTGAAGTAATGATCTAATGTCCTTTATTTCATCTCAGTTTACTTACTTACTTAGTCGTTCCCCTTCTATCGTGAGGTGTAGAGGTTTGGAAGAAAGAGCGCCAGACTATCCTATCAACTGTCTTCCTCCTGGCCTGGTTCCATTCTAGTCCTCGGTCCTTCAAAGATTGTCTAATGTTGTCCTCCCAACGGACTCTGGGTCGTCCTGGGGGTCTGGATCCCTGGCTTTGTTTCCCATGCTTGTCGTGGTAGCCGATCTTCTCCCATTCTGCAGACATGGCCAAACCATCTTAGTTGGGACTGTTCTACTTGGGTCTGCAGGGGGTGGGATTTTAGGCCTTGACGTATCGTCTGGTTGCGGACCATGTCTATTCTTGTTACTTCAACCACCTTTCTCAGATACCTCATTTCTGAGGTTTGGATCTGGCTTTTGTGGGTTGTAGTCATTGCCCATGACTCGCATCCATATGTCAAGACTGGGACATAGGTGGGGCGGCATACAGCCATCTTCGTTTTCTTACCGACCTTTCTCTCTTGCTGAGGAATCCTCAATTTATGGCATGAAAAAGTCTCCCAGCTGCTGCTTTTCGAGTGGCCAACTCTTCTTTGATGCCTCCCTTTCTGTCTATAATAGCTCCGAGGTATTTAAAGTGGTCGGCCTGCTCCAGGACCTGTTCTCCTAGCATCTCAGTTTATGTACACCAATACCTCGCTCTTTCGACAGGTTAGGGACCAGAGCTATGACGAAAGTCGAAAATCGACGAAAGTCGAAGCATAGCCTTTATTTAGCTTACAAATGCATTAGGGCCGCCAAAAAACGAAAATAACTAACTATATAACACTTGCGAATGCGTGCAACACCTAGATAAACAGAAATAAACATAAGAGTAAAGAAAATACAGTAATAAATAAAAAATACGTAAATAGCATCTTACCTTAAAATCATTCTTGAGCAAGTAGACGATGAATATATACAGTATGTACAGTTTTGAATGCTGGTAATTTAGGGGGATTCTAGACTTAGAAAACCAGATGGAGAAAATTGAGGTGGCTCATCTTCAGAACTGGAGGATTTCAATCTAATTCTTTTAGGAGAAGGGCACTTTGAAGGAGATCTAAATGGGGCTGGGGCTGATGTTGATGGCTCGGAATTTGAAGGGTTAGAGGGAGGGGTGACTGAAGTTGGTTGTGGCGGTTGCGTCTTGAAAAAGGAGAGCAAAGACATTTACCTCATTGATGTCTTCTTCCTTTCCCTAAGAAGTTCTCTGTAACAGGCTATTTGGTGTTCTAGCCCACTATTTACTTTTGAACTTCTGTCGAAATTTATTCTACGTTGAAGATCTGCTGCTTTGTGTAGCCAACTTCTTCTATAATTGTTTCAAGCTTCACTTGAAAAGCTCCTGCAGCTGCGGTATCTGCGCTAGCTGATTCTCCCGTCACTGCTATATTATGCAAATTTGACCTTTTCTTAAATTTCTCAAACCAGCCCCTGCTAGCTCCAAATGTCTCTTCAGCTGATGTCTCTCCTTGTTCAGCCTTCATTGCATTAAATAAAGTTTGTGCTTTAGCCTGGCTAAGATCTTGGCTTAGAGGAATGTTGTGGCTGACTTGGTCTTCAATCCACACATTTAATACTTTCTCCATCTCACCAATTAAATTGTGCCGCTTTCTAATAAGTTTGGTATGCACTGGCGTAGCGTTTTTAATTTCCTCTAACACTTTAGCTCTGTTCTTTACAATTGTGCTAACTGTAGTGCTTGGTACACCTAGCCTGCGGCCTATTTCAGCATTTAAGATGCCTTGTTCATTAAGCTTGATTAGCTTAAGCTTTTCTTGCAAATTGAGAACCTTATGGGTTCTTTTACTGTGTCACTACACTTAGGACCCATTATGAATATATTAAAGCAGAAAAATAAGTAGTACTGTATAAGGCCTAATCACACACAAAAAGTACAGTATGAAAACTGTACACGTGTCGTATAATCACGATATGAACACTGTCATTAGACTGTTATCACTAAAATAACTATGAACTGTTTACAGTATAATCACTAAAATAATATAGTATGAATAGTTTTGTTATTTTAATCACAAAAATAAGTAGTATTAATATGTTTAATGACAAATATAAGAGATTCAATGCGGACAACTTAAAAAAAAAACTGCACACCGAACGATTTCTGTTCAAAGACTGAACGACGAAAGAATCAAGATGACGCGCAGTTGTGACCAAATGCGACGAAAGAATCAAGATGATGTGCAGTTGTGACCAAATGCGACGAAAGAGCGAAGCGAGCGACAAAATTTGGAAACGTGGTTAGAATTGAAAACCGACGAAAGAGCGAAGCGACGAAAGAGCGAAGCGACGAAAGAGCAAAGCGACGAAAGTCGAAGCGACGAAAGTCGAGGTATTGGTGTATATTTATTTTCAAATTAATCATTCTCACCACTTATGCAAATAATATTTCAGAATACTTACATAATTATAAGCCTCAGAGAAAACCTGGAGCACAATTTAATATTTTATCACAATATGCACATGGGCAGAAGAAAAGTTGGCACAACAACACTGGCTTGCTGACCTGAAAATAGGCAACAACTGGCTCAACTTGAGTAAAGCTGATGTTTGTCATGTCTTGCGGTATCCAAGGAACGAGTCGAGCACGACGCTTGTCTGGGTCTTGATCCCCTTCAACATAGTCCCTTGTTACTTCATCTGTGATGACAGAAAATAATTTTCTTAATTTTTTTAAAGTGTCAACACATTTAAATTTTATCTGTACAACTCCTGTTTGTTTCCTAAGTAAATGAGAGCTAAAACTGGTTCCACTTCTGACCCATTATCCTGAGCTTTGCTAATGAGATACTGAACTCCATAGCCTCTTTTCCACCAATCTTCTCTAGATTATCTTTGGTATTTTAACTCTTCCTTTCAAGCATGGAGGCATATCTTGAGTCATCTTTATATGACCACCAGCTATGCACAATGGTACAATAAACATAGGTGGAAGTGAACCTGCCTGTGAGGCTAATTACACCCTCATTGACTCTTGAAATCATCCACTCTCTTCCAGGGATTCCCCCTGTGGTGAAACTTGTTGAGAACCCAGCAATACACACTAAGCTTGGAGAAGTCACTTGTGCCGTGCCACAGACGTGATTCTTTGGCTTTGACCTAGTTGACTGCATGCAGGAAGATCTCACTATTGACCCAGTGATAGGCAGGAAGAGCTGAGAAGCGGCTCTGTGTAGGGTGTGACAATTCCTTAGGAGAGCCCAAAACCATAGCACAGTATTTTGGCTCTGCATAGTTGGAGAGCATCCATGGATGGTGGGGAATAAACAGTATGCCACGCGCTTCTTACTCCTTGCTTGGGACCAGATGTGATGATCCTTTAAATGCAAGCCAAGCTGGAGAAACTGGAGCTCAGGACTTCAACTCAGCACATTTCAGAATGGCAGAAAAGCCACAAGAAAAGCCTAGATATACATTGTAGGTAATACCAAGGAGTCTTCAACCTGGTATTGGCTGCAAAAGAGCGAGATGCTCAGCAGCCCTATTTAAACAACAACAACAATTCTTCCTTTCCTTCTCTGGATTAAAATAAATATACCTGGTTAAATTGGCTAGTGGTTTCTTCAGAGTGTGTCCTATCCACATCCACTTTAATCTCCAGCTCTACTAGCTGTGTGGTTCTAGTCCATGGTTCTGTATATGTCATTACATCTAACTGATATGTGGGATATGACATAAGACATCCGTTGGTGAATGCATGAAGTTTGGACACGATATTCTTGGCGACATGCCACGTTAGTTCTTTCATGAACTCAACCCTGAGAACCTCTGTATACACCTCAAAAACCTTTCTTTTCCCAACTCCTGAATTTATTCATTCAGTATCCTTTGGCTCCCTGAGAACCACAGGTCTTATACCACATCCTGTCCCATGTCATCAGCAAGGTCTTTCCATATATGCCTCATCCCTTTCACTTCTGTCTCATGTTTTATCCATGGTCTCCCTCTTCCTCTCTTTGTCTGGGAATTTCAGAATGAGGACTGTCTTGTAATGCTATTAACAGGTTTCCTAAATGTGTGCCCTATCCATTGCCAACTAATGAGCAATAAACACTAATAAAGATGCCTAGTATGAGATAAATTAACACTAACCATCCCAATATGAAGCTGTAGCATATTTAAAATGAAGAGGAAAAGATTTTTCTAGAATGAGAATTTTCAACAATCAATGCTTTCTTCAGTGGTCCAAGCTCCTCTGGCTACATGCTGTGACCAAAAATTCTACACATCTCTTTACCTTCCATTTAGACAATATTCACTTTGACCTTCCTGTCTGACAATTTCCACTTCTGCTGTATCTAGCCTACATCTCTTTCCTGATCACCATCTCAATTTACATAGGGCTTGTATAATTTGTTTATTGTCCCTTATTTTCCCCATCAGTGATGTTAATTGGTTTGGTTTAGTTTTAAGGACTGTCCTCATTGCACAGTGATGTTAATTTTGTCCCTATAATATTACTCTTGGCATTGTTCTCAAACACTGCAAACCAGATTCGTTTGGCCCAGTCAATATTTAACTGTTACTGTTCACTATCCTTATCCATCAAATTTGTTCCCACCGAAAGATGTACAACTGCGGCTTGCCTCTAAATCTATTTTGCGCTGTCTTCTGTCCATAACTTCCCCAGTTTCCCTGACTTGTTCTACCATCTTCACATTGTCTTTGGCCGCACCACTCTTCTCTTCTGCTATGGATTCTAGTCTCAAGCACATTTGGTTAAACCAGCAGGACTTGCTTTATCTCCAGTTGCTGTTTTAATTGTCTGCCGTGATAGTTGTCAATTTAAAAAAAAAACTATTATTCGCTCCAAGTTTGAATTCTGACATTTATAGTCATGCTGAAATGATCTGCATGGCATATTTTTAGTTAAACTTTTTTTTTTTTTTTTAAGGACATTCACAAATATAAAAAAACGAAACATTCCTGCTCCTGCATAAATTTTGTTATAAAACTCATCCGCAGTTACATCAAAACACTAAAGCAATGACCTAAAAAAATTTCGTTAAAATATAAAACTTAAGTCTACAAATCTTTAAGCCTGTAAGCTGACTCAATTTTTTAAGAAATACAGTGAAAGTCGATGTGGCTAATTTGTGAAACTCCAATTAAATATCAGACTGCATAATTACCTCCTTTGACCACTTCCCTGACTGGCCACATAATTGAGTATGCTATGCTAGCACCTGTATAGTAAAATGGGACGATTCGAAAATTAGGTGTATCTGAATGCTGAATACGACTTCCAAATTCATCCATAATATACCACTTAGGCTTGGCAGCATCAGAGCCCTTGAAGAAAAAAAAGCACACATTTAAAAAAAAAAACAACCTGACATAGCATAGAAATTAAAAATGCACTTATCAAAGCAAATAAACTGAATATTTAATTATTTTCATTGGGGGCGGGGGGGGCGGGGTGGGGGTGCGGGGGAAAGATTATATATACCTTAAGGGCATCTACGGCAGTGAAAAACGAGTTTCAGGTACAAAATAAATTTTTTTCTTTTGAGCTTGTTTTATTAAATAATCTTCGAGGAATCGATTGCGCAAGGTTTTATGACATAAAAAATGCATTTAATGTGTCAAAAAGCATATTTTCCGTACTACCCCCAAACTATGGTTTGCAAATTTGTGCCGAAAATGCAAGATTTGCCTCTCAATAATACCTTAGTTACGCTGGCAGCATCGTGGAGTATGTAGTATTGATGAAAAAGGAGTGTCTTTATCTCCCCGATTATAGCAAATTCGAAACCTTTCTCTCATAGCTCTGTGTGATTTGGCATTCAAAACCCCCCTTATTTTACGCTAACTTCCTTATAAGGAGTGGTCACGCAGTGACCTCATTCATGACCCATTCACGTTTATCTTTTTCATTGGTCATAACAACACGCTGACTGGCCAGTGCTATTCTGGAAGATAACCATAACTTCCGCCATAAACAAAATAACTCTTTGTTCAGTGCAACAACGTGATGTTTTTCATCGACAGTTCTCTCTTGATTACAGTCTAAATCTCATCAAATTGTGCTCTATTACTTCAAAATTGAAAGAAAAGGTATGAAAGCAAGGCTAGAACAACTTTCTGCTGCTAGAACAACCCAGCAGTGTATAATTTCCAGCAATGGTGTGACCAAATCAACGGTGAATGATAACTAAACTGATGTAGGCTCATCAACGAATTTCTGCATACCAGTATCTGATAGGCCTATAGTTCTAATCGCTGACCCAGGTGCTCCTCATAACTATCTGTGCCCAACCTAAACTTACGTACAGAACCATTGTGAAAATTTCTTTCATCAACAACCTGCTCACCAATGTGTGCAAGCAGAGCACATTGCACACAAGAACTGACAACACCAAGTCAAAGGGTTTCTCTCTCTTCCTGGAAGTTGTGTGCCACACATGTGAAAAAGCAATTTCTGGAACATACACATCCGAGAGGGAACCAGAATGCTGCAGCCCTCGGGGACATGCAATCAACAAATCTGCTGTGTCACCGTAAGGTTTGGATGAACAGTGATTTGGTTTTGATAGGACAAAAGAGTATGGAAAAATGGTTTGGGAAATTTAAATAATCTAGGAAACAGGCTATTTGTCCTAAAGATGGGAGATAAAAGATTGTACATCCATGCTTAGATGCAAAGGGAGAAAACCCTTTCATTCAGAGTTACTGAAAATAAGGCTGATTTAGACTTAAATAATTTCTGTGAGTATACAGTTATGGTTAAGGAAATTTGCATATCATGATTGTTCTAGTAAGACTTAAAAAGGGACTGTAATATTAAGGTAAAAACCTCAAAGGGAGACAACAAATAATTAACGTCCCTTGCAGGCTTAGTGAGCTGGGAAGAAAAACAAATGCACGAGAAAAAAAATGGGGAAAGTTTTAAAAAGCTACGGAGCACAGTTCACTGAGTGGCCTGCGTGGAAATAAGCATGAGCTCATTGTCGGTGAGTAGGAGGAGGATAGACCAATCGGATTGACTGATAAACAAGAACGGATCAGGGGACAATGATTTTAAGGACAAAAGAAATTAGTCCGGTCTGGGTAACCAAAGTGGCAAGATGTGTATTGCCGGGCTCTCAAGAAGTGAATCCTGTGGATGACAGAAGTTTGCACAGAACAAGTAGATAGCTTTAGACTGATTAGCGGTAGCAATTCAGAGGACTAGATTGAACTGTGTTTAAAGCATAGGACTAGCTCATAGTTGTGATAGTAGGAACTGTGATAAGTATTTGGATTTCGTATGCTTACGGTAAGATGACTTTTGACTTTTATTATGCATACATTATATGAAAAGAGGAACTTGTTTCAGCAAAACAGTCCAAGCATTACTAAAGGGTAAAGACGCTCACAATTAAGGGAGCACCCAAGAAGCAGGGACATTGAATATGATGCACGATTAAATGCAAAGTGGATAACTTTTTATCAGCTGATAGCCAGGATGGGCTGTTGTATAACTGAGTTATGAGGCATAGTCCTTTATACGGATAATTGAGCAAGGGTGTTTGCAACGTAATGACATCCCTGAAATGATTCATGCGCTCTCTCATTTCAGCGTAAGTATAGGTGCTACTACAGAAGTACTTGACATTGTAGAATTTTTGTGTATGAACTAAAATTTGATAACGATGCAATTAGTTGAGTTAGGACTGACAGAGTCAATACTGGAGAGAATAAGCTCACCTTGACTTAGGGAGACTCGAGGAAGAGTCCTAAGCACATAGGTAGAAAAGGAGGATAAAAGGTTAGCAGAATCTAATGTAGATATTTAATCAAGAGGCTGCAGAAGAGAAAATTTGGTTACCGTCGGAATATCCATTGAACCAGGGATGGGATGTATAGATTGAAATGGAGATTGTCATATGCCCTCTGTTGGAAAATTGTGGATCATGTATTATGTAAATAAAACTGTTTTCATTTTGAGTACCACCACACCAGTTGGTTTGATTTATAAAAGGATGTAGAGTGGGTGTGTGAAAAAGGTATAAACTTATATCTATATATCAGAAAATACTGCTATACGAAGTAGTCACTGTCTAACAACAACAAGGAGGGAAGAACGAGTTCAGGGTAATAAAAGAAACAAACCATATCTCATCCAGGAATCGTCATCTCTGGTGGTGATGGCCAGTCAGTAAGAGATAGTTCTTACTTGGAAGATGAGTCAATAAAGTAAATTGACAACTCGAACACAACAACTAGGCCTGCCATCTGTCACCTAGTGATATTAAAAGAAGACCCTGCACTGTCACAGCTGTTCTTGGTGCCCCATGTAGGAAATCGGCCCATCTATGTTCAATCTCTTCTGTGAGAACCTGACCTCTCTGGCCGGCACCAGAAAACATTTCATAAATATGCAGAAATTTTTTTTTATCATTTGGATACCATGCACAACTCTATTCTTACGTGCCATCCGCATCGTTCGAGCAGAACATGCTAAGATTCAGCACCGTACTATCAATAACAAAGAAGTCATTGACACCACTGTCAGCTTTGATGGAACTTGGCTAACTAGAGGTCATAAGTCACTGATAGGTGTTGGCAGTGTTATCGACATCTTGACTGGCATGGTCATCGATCTGCATGTTATGTCTTTCTTCTGTCACACCTGCGAGACTTCCGGACAGTGGCAACTGAAAAACCAGCCTGACAAATTTGAACAATGGAAAGCAGAGCATCTGATGGACTGCTGCCGTAATTACGAAGGGTCGGCCGGAATGATGGAAGTAAAAGCCTGTGAGGTTCAGTGGCAAATCACAAGCTACGCTACACTTTTGCTATCAGATGGCGGTTCCTAGGCCTACAAGGGGATTGACATAAGTCTTGGGCCTGACCATGAAAGACATGTCACGGAGAGCTGAAATTTTGTATAGTGTTTATTCCTTTTCAATATAGCCACCGTCTGAATTGACACACTTCTGCCATCTCTGCTTGACCTTGAAAAGACCTTGGAAGTAGAACACCCTATTTTTCAAACTAAACCAGTCATCACATGCCAGTATAACCTCTTCATCGCTGTCAAAATGATTTCCTTTTAGCTGTTTTTTAAGATTTGGGAATAGAAAACAGTCTGATGGAGCCAAATCTGGAGAATATGGTGGGTGTTGAAGAATTTCAGCATTCAAATAGTTGTTTGATAGCTGCACAAGCTGTGCTTTGTGAGAGGGCGCATTGTCTTGAAGCAAAGGAAGATTTTGAGTGCGCGTTATCCCTCGTTTCCTGGTCACAACCTTTCTTAGTTTGGTGAGAAGATCTGCATAGTACTGTCCATTAACTGTGTTGCCACGAGGCAGATAATCTTTCAAAAGGACACCTTTGCCGTCCCAAAAAACAGCCAGCATCACTTTTCCTGCAAATTTCTGCGCTCTCGGCTTGAAATGTGTTGGAGAGCCCGGGATTTTCCATTGCATGCTGGCAATTTTGGATTCGGGATCATAATGGTGTACCCAAGTCTCATCTACTGTCACCATGGTTTCCAAAACATTTTTTGACTGACACTTTTTGAGCAACTGTTGACAGCAATTTACCCTCGTTTGCTTCTGTTCACGTGTCAACAGTCGCGGAACCCAGCGTGCACACACTTTTCTCATGTTCAGTCTGTTGTGTAAAATTCTATAAACTGTTCTTTCATTTAGTTTTACTCTACTAGCTATCTCCACAATTGTCATTTTTCGATCCTGGTCAATGATTTTCTTCACTCTTGCTGCATTTTCATCGTTGCACTCTGAGGCTGGTCTACCAGATCTTGGCAGATCAGCAACATTTGAGCGGCCGCACTTAAACTGCTGACACCAGTTTTTTTTACCAAAGTATATGAAGGACAAGAATCACGAAACACTGGTTCCATCTCCCTGTGTATTTCTGTAGGTGTTTTTCCCTGAAACATCAGAAATTTTATCACAGCTCTGGCTCCTTCTTTTCCATTGTTTTGTCAAATCTTTGGAGCAGCAGATCCGGTCAATAGGGTACATTGCGCCATGCACCGTAGCGGGAAAACCCATTGAAGAAACAAACGCGTACTTCACACATTTGGTGCAAATATGATGAACTTTAAATGTGCCAAGTTTCATCTTCCTCCTGTGAATCCTTCATGGTCAGGCCCAAGACTTATGTCAATCCCCTTGCAACATCAAAATGTATGGTCCAGAAGTTGACATAACCAAAGAGGAGTGCGTCAACCATGTCGCAAAGCGATTAGACACTGCGCTGAGGACACTCATTACTGACTGCAGGAAACAAAAAGTCACCCTAGGGGGAAATGGCCATGGTCGTCCGACCCAAAATGCCATATGAAAACTTGGTATTTACTACACCAGGGCCATCCGCCAGCACAGTACAGCCCCAGAGATGAAACAAGCCATCATGGCTTCTCTCTACCATCGGTATTAAACAAATGACAAACTCCAACATAATTTTTGTCCACCAGGCAAAAACTCCTGGTGTTTCTATCAGGCTTCCATAGCCAAAGGAGAAGCTGCTGGACCCCACGAGACCCTAGTTCACACTCCGCTAGACTACAACCTGCTCCATAAGCACTTAGCCCCTAATTATGAGCGTCATACTGATCAACATCTACTCAAGCGGTATGAGCTAGGTGCAACTCAAAATCCAAATGAAAGCATCCACAATGTTATTTAGAGTCGTTGCAGCAAGCAGAAATTTGTGTCATTAAAAAAGGTCAAATTCGGTGTCCTTGTGGCCATTGGAGTTCAACTTTGGTCCATCAGCCAGTGCAGAAATAAAAAAGCTGTATGGCCAAGCACCTGGAACAAACTCAACGCCTTGGACAGGTGCGACTAAGGAAACGTCTGGCCAGCCAGAAATATGAGGCTGACAAACTTGTAAAAAGAAACAAAATTAGACAAGAGGCAAGACAGAGGCGAAAGGAGGAGCTGCAGGAAACTGAAGGAGGTGCAGCATATGGTGTCGCACTATTTTATAGACATTTGGCCCCTCAGAATGGGGTATATTCGACAAGACAAGGCACTCGGTGAGTAAAATGCATTTTTCTAAAAAGTTAGTGTTAATTCACAAAAAAATACATATCTCAAATGTTATCAGACAGATCATTATCAAATTTGGCATGCATGTAGTACACACATATATCTTAATTTTGTCAGAAGAGAATTGTGATATTTTGGTAAATTTTTTTAAAATATATTTTTTTCATACCAATATAGTGGGTGTGTTGTCTACACGATTTAAAAAAAAATAAATAATTAAAAGTAGAATTTTAAACTTATCAAAATAAGCTTCTGACAAAATTTTGTAATTGTCAGTCACTACATTTGTGTGCAATTGGATAAACATTGCCACGATGAACCGAGACGTGCGACCTGGCCAAGGGGTGCTGAGCTCCAGCAGAAGCTATGAGGCTGCCGCACCGACCTGGTAAAGACTGGACTTTGTCCTGGCGACAGGCCTGCAAATTTAGCATGACTACAAACTGAACGCAGAAGGATAAACTTTTGACAACAGGAAACATATGATATGGTCTCTTCAAAATCCAACATGGCGGATGTTTTTTTTTGTTACCATGGTAACCACGTTTTTTTAACAAAATAAACAGTAGAATTTGGTTCATGGACATACACTGTGTCCTTTGAGTACATAAAAAGTTTCAAAATATTAGAACAATAGTTAGTTTTCACTGCAGTGTGTGCCCTTAAAAGGTAAAGGCAGTCCCATAGCAGATACTGCCGTAAGGAAGTGAAGTGTTAGAGACTTCACCATACTAGGTCCAGCATCGAGATGTGGGGTGACCAGTTCCCTTCCTCGCTGCCTTTTCCTTCCCTAACTCAAAGTCAGGTACACATTTACAGTTGGATAGACTTGAGCGTTCAACCATACTAAAATGTAAAATAAAGGATGAATATTTGAATAACCGCTGATCAGAACTGGTTCAAACTTTTATAAGAAACATCTGTAACTTACAAGAGCAAAGTTTCCAAACTTGTACGTCTGATTGAAACTGCAAAAGTCAGAAGAAAAAATATATTTAGTGCTGATGGTCTCTAACATTTCTTTATGCGGTATCAACACCATATTAATAGTATGCCATATATGGATTTGCCCAGTGTTGTTCCCGGCAGTCTCTGAAGAAATGAAAAACAAAAAGAACAGGACTACTGCACCAAGCTCTAAGGTTCACAAGTGGGGGAATGAGAACCACACCAACAGCTGCTTGTGAAACTGATGCAAACGTAGAACCAATGGACCTATGAAGTAAAAGTGCTGTTCTGGAAGCTACAGAGCGCTATAGAAGAACGAGAAAAGATCACCCAGACAGACAACTGGTTGAAAACTGGAAGCCAATTAACAGGCTGAAACAAAAAAAAATCACAATTACAAGTAGCAACAACTATAGCAGAACAAGGCGACTAATATGAGGTGTGTGTGTGCATGGGGCTGGCAACCTCATCAGGTAAAACAAACTGCTAAAAAAAAAACTACCACAGCAGGAGCATACGTCTGCTTGGTTGCAGGCTTCCTGCAAGAGGACCAGCTGCGTGGGTCATGTCACTCTTTTACAGCCAATGCCAAGCTGAAGAGTACTGTACATGGCATAATCTACAATGTAGATCAAAGCTTTTCTTGTGGCTATTCTTTGTCAGGGCAGTGGCCATATGGCCTACTGTTTAAGATTTCCACTGCTGAGGAATTTGTATTGTGCCTAACACACACAGGACCCCTGGCAAAAGGGGCGACTGACCCCAACCAGGCGCGTCCAGAGGTGGCGGATAGTGGAACAACCTCCAGATATGGTATGTCAGCTGCAAATTAAGTTAGATTATTACTAGACAAATAAGCAGCCGTTGACCAGACGGCGAAGGTTTCCCAGCAGGACGGGGAGGGTTAGCAGGTGGCACTGCTACCCCCACATGTCCTATGATGGGTGCATCAAGCGAGTAAGAGCTGTTATAAGCTCTAGCCACGTGGAAGGTAAACCTCGGCAAGCAAACCAACCTGTTGCCTTGCAGCTGCTACCGGGAGATGGAAAGGCTATGGGAGGCAACCCTGAACAACAGACACAACCCAGCCTGCCAAAGACGAAGTATGTCAGCTATGGCGCAGACACCGAGAAAAATTAGGGCACACATGCATTTACAGTATGTAGTTATGCAACAATCTTAACTTTCGTCATGGCGTCACTCCTACCAGCTACAACCGGGGAGGAGTGCAGCCGGGCCCCTAGCTTCGAAAGAAGTACATAAGGAAATAGAAAAACTGAAGCACCAAAACTCAGATACCTGCATGAAGTCATCCTTCACTATGAGAGAACTTAGTGCTGCCATAACAAAACTAATGAAAGCTCCAGGAAAAGATGGTATTACAAATGATATGATCAAGAACCTGATACCTGTAGCCAGGCACAAGCTCCTCCAAATCTTCAATTAATCATGGAGTACCGAAAAATTTCCAGATCGATGGCGAGAAGCAATCATTGTTCTCATCAGAAAGAAACAAAAAAGAGAAAACAAGCAAGTCCACCTACCGATCAGTTAGCCTACTGAGCTATCTGGGTAAGGTAATGGAAAGAATGGTGAACTCAAGACTAGTGAAACATCTGGAAATAAACCATCTGCTTGATAGCACACAATCAGCATTCCGGAAAAACCGCAGCACTGAGGACCAGCTAGTACTTGTATATCTAGCTCAGGAAGTAGAAAATGCCTTTCAGGAGAAGAAAAAAGTATTAGCTGTATTTGTGGACCTGACAAAAGCTTTTGATAAGGTATGGAAAGAAGGACTTCTTAACTCTTTGACTCCAGAACAATGCTCGGAGCATTGCAAAATTGTAACTGCCGTGCCACCGTAACGCTTAGAGCGTTATTTTTAGTTTATTACGAATAAACCCCAAAAACGTCCGTTTAATACAGTTCATATTTTAACATTCATAGAATGACTTCCGCTACTATTAAAACAACTAATTTCAGTGTAGTTAAGCAGCATGTGTGCTTGTTTTGAAGTTATTGTCACAATTTGTGTGACGATTCGTGTGTTTACGTTTTTCGTTATTATTGCTAGAGAAATATGTCACGCTTTATATTTACATTTTAGTACCCAAGACGCATCAAAAGTGAGGAATGCAGTAAGCGACCCATAGCGACTGCCTGTGTCAGGGAACCAGAGCTGACCAAGACCCTACTCCACCTCCACGTGGTGGTCCTGGAAACAGGCTGCATCACTGCAGTCAGGCTGAGGAGTAGGGATTGAAGAGGGAAGGCAAACCCGGCCCCAAAAAATGCCATGCGGAAGTCGGATGTGTCGGCCGAAAGGTGCAAATACCACAGCTTCGCTGTAAACGGACACAACGCAACCAACGTCCTGTTCAGGACGAACGAGGTAGAAGAACATTTACACTTTCTAAGTCTCATATGCGAATAATTGTGTCAAACTACTTAGAAACATTGCTGACATTGGTGGTGATTGTTTGGTAGTCACAGTTTGTTGTCAAAAAACAATCGGTGCAGAAAAGCTACACACATTAGATTTAGTTGATGAGTGGGCATAGTCATATTCTGGCCGATCGAAAAGCAAAAAAACTAGACCTACCGTAACAGCCAATCACTAGTCCTAGGTAGATGATGAAGCTAGGGATACTATTAAAACATTAAACAAATGTAAACAGTTTTTATATGATATTCTTCATTTGTTTGAAAATTATGTAATGCAAGATTGCACAATTTATTTTTTTCTTATAAGGGACCACAGTAAAAAGTGGTGTGAATAACACTAAATGTACTAACTGTGGCCATAAGCAATGTTTTTTTTACTTCTTAAATGAATTACCTTGATGTTTGAAGACTAAAAATAAAGTTTTATTGTCTACAACAGTAATTTGTCTTTGGTAAGTTTGTATTCGGGAGTGGAGGGTTATGAATCAATGAATGAAGCATGTATTCTACAGTTAACTTTTTAGTGTTTTTCAATTTTACATGCAAAATGTTTTAAGTATACCTAACATACTTATGTTAATACTACCAAAGATACTATACGACATGTTCACAGAAAAGTTTAACACAAACTTTACACTAAAAGATAGCACACTTCACCGTTTAGAATTCTTCAAAACATAATTACGGCACAGGGTAGAAAATAATTATGGGAGTGTAAAAGTGTTTGTGCATGATGTTAAAGTTGGTAGAGTGGGCGTGTCGTTTTATCACCTGGACAGTCCAATGTTGCGGTGTATATCTAGGTCACCAGTGTGAGGCGCTGCCAGGGTGTAATGAATACATTCACACAAACAGCATACATGTTTTCAGGCATGTAGTACTTGGAATATGATGTGGGATGATGTGGTAAGTGTGGGTGTAGACGAATGCATTTAGGCTCTTGGACAGCTATACACTGAACCCACTCACCCACGTGCAGAAGTCAGTGAAGGTAGGTAATACTGCTGATGTTTCACAATATTTATTATACGACGTACGATAGTATGGACGACACAGTCAATGGCACAAGAATCATGGACATTATATGATGGTAATGGTAGTTAACACTTTGCATCAGCTCAGATATATGGTGCCAACAATAATGGCCTGTCGATCTACGTTCTGCTTTCATATACTGAAGTTCTGGTACCCTGACAGAACCCGTCAGGTACCCCTTTGCAAATATACCGCACGGGAAAGGCGGTTTCAATTGCCTAACAAAAGGCTGTGACTTCCTCTGGCATCACATGCCAGGCACTACTTCTGTAACAACGGGCCTCTATGGCGACAGCATCAGGCCGCAAGTAGCAGGCCTCAAATATAAGGTAACCTTAGTGTTTTATCTTTCCGTGTACATCTTCCTGCCAATCCTACGCTTGCATAGCGGGTTACTCAAGTAGATAACTTTCTCTGGGCTTCTAATGTTCAAAAGACAACTTGGTCTTGGTTCCCGTATAAAGCACCAATAATGGGGCTCTATATAACATATCAGCTGTGAGCTCTGTTCAACATGTCGCCTTAAGGTAATCAAATGTACTTCTCTAACTTAGGCATACGAGAAGATCAAAAATGACTATTACCTTGTTTCAGAATCCTATAAAACACTAAACACAACACTGCCATTCCTGGCATACAGAATTAACTAGGGGAAGGAAAGATGACATCTCAGTCATACAATGAACTTCCAAATCCCCGAAAAGATGGCAAGGAAAAATCCTCGGACCTCTGTCCGATCACAACGCCCAGGGTACACTCCTAAAACGGAAGTCTCCCGGTCTTTGCGCCAAAACCTGCGCATGTGCAAACAAGCACAGACCTGAGCGAAACTAACCACACGACCAGGGCGTTTCCTCAAGCGAGAGGCAAAGCCACTTCGTATATGGTCATGTGGATAGAGACTTAAGACGTGACAACAATAAAAGACCTTCCCCGCCACAGGTCAACATAAGACAAGGGGAAGATAACCACAAATCAAACCTGTCACTAATGTAAATCACCAGTTCCCTTTCTTAGACTATCAAAATAATTAACAGGTTGATGTCTTTAAACATATATGCCAAATAGACAGCAACAGATTACCGCACCCCCCGGGGAAAAAAAATGAAACATTTTTTTGGGGAAATACATCACTGAGCAAGATGCAACAGGCTCATAACGCATGAATGATGCGCCGATGAAAGGATCAACATAAATATAACGACATAATGTCAGACCCAATCGACGCACAATAGCGCGTCTGGTGAGAACAACAGTTATCTCACAAGACAAGAGAAAATATATATTCTCCAAATAAAACATATCCGGGGAGGTGCCACCAAAATACCCAAAGGTGTAGGCAATGTTACAATGCAAACAATATTTACATACAATATCATCATGTGTAGCAATGGTGAAAGACAATATATATCGAGAAGTCATATCACAATATTGCCAAATAGACAGCAACAGGGAGTCAGAGAGTTAAGATGCTCAGCAACAAAATTGAAGGGAGAATGTTCAACTGGATACAAGACTTCCTCTGATATCGAACCGCAAGAGTAAAACTTAACGAGAAACTGAGCCATCGCTCTTCAACAAGGTGTGCCACAAGAAGGAGTTATCTCCCCCACACTCTTCATCATTTATATAAATGATGTTGCAGAGAAACTGTGCAGGCATATCTCCAGGGCTATGCATGCTGGAAAAATAAACCATCTGCTTGATAACACAATCAGCATTCAGGAAAAACCGCAGCATTGAGGACCAGCTAGTAACCAGGAAGTAGAAAATGCCTTTCAGGTGAAGGAAAAAGTATTGGCTGTTTTTGTGGACCTGACAAAAGCTTTTGATAAGGTATGGAAAGAAGGACTTCCAGAACAACGCTCAGAGCGTTGCAAATTTGTAACTGCCGTGCCACCGTAGCGCTCAGAGCGTTGTTTTTAGTTTATTACTAATAAGCCCCAAGAATTGTCCGTTTAATACAGTTCATATTTTAAAACTCGTAGAATGACTTCCGCTACTATTTAAACAACTAATTTGAGTGTAGTTAAGCAGCATGGGTGCTTGTTTTGAAGTTATTGTCACAATTTGTGTGACGATTTGCGTGTTTACGTTTTTCGTTGTTATTGCTAGAGAAATATTTCACGCTTTATATTTACATTTTCTAAGTCTCCTAAGAAAATAATTGTGTCAAATTACTCAGAAACATTGCTGACATTGGTGATGATTATTTGGTAGTCAGTTTGTTGAATGCCTAGCCTTCTCGGAGAAGGGCGAAAAAATAGGTCCTATGTGTTGTTCTTTGCGTTCAGTTTGTAGTTACGCTAAATCGGCAGGCCTGTCGCCAGGACGAAGTCCAGTCTTTTCCAGGTCCGCGCGGCAGCCCCATAGCTTTTGCTTGAGCTCAGCACCTCCTGGCCAGGTCAGACGTCGTGGGTCATCATGGGTTAGGCAGTTTTGGGGAATGTGTTTGGGGGTCTGGATTCCAGTTCCACGTGGACATTCGTTTGTCTGAGATATCCTGAGGCGATAGAGATGGCATTGTAGTCTGCAGTGTCCAGTTCTCAGGTGGAATATGATGGTCTGTTGGTGTCTACGTTGGTGGAGTGGGTCATCTCTGCCGTATGTATCACCTTCCTCTGGTTTTTGTACTTGTGGATGATGGTTTCAGCTTCTCGATAGGGCAATGGGTGACTGAATTGTTCCATTTTACTGCCACTTCTAGATAGAGCATCTGCCCTCTCGTTTCCAGTGATTCCACAATGGGAGGGTAACCACTGAAGGGCAATGGTTGATGACCTTTGGATGATGTTAAGCTCAGATCTGATCTCATGTGTCATGTATTCATTTCTGGTGTTCTGTATTGATTCCAGTAATGATCTACAGTCAGTGAAGATCTGGTGGCTGTTGTTCTGAACTGGTGAGGATTTTCAGAGCTTGTAGTTGTGCCATAGCTTCTGCCCTGAAATTGGAGATCTTTCCAATTGGGAAGGCCTTTCAGATGATCTTCCCGTTTACGAATCTTATAAAAATGCCTCCTCCACCATTCTTTACTGCCCCCTCTGCGGATCCATCTGTGTATACGTGTCCACTCTTTCAGGCTGTACTTTTTTTCAATCATCATCTGAGCCAATGTTTTTAGTTGTAGAGGGGTCTGATGGCCTTTCTTATTTCAGGGACTTCTGTGATGATAGATATATTTTCATGGCAGTAGTTTGACTCCTCATAGTCAATTAACATTTCCATTTCGGTAGGTTGTTTTGGGAGGAGGTCTTCATGATATTGATGCAGATGTTTTGAGATGTTTAAGAAGCTGGTTCTCTTCAGCCTATTTTTTGTCAAGCTATGGAGTTTGACATGCATTGGATGAGTTGGCATTCGTAGAAGCTTCTCTTACTTAGTCGTTCCCCTTCTACCGTGAGGCGTAGAGGTTTGGAAGAGAGAGCGCCAGACTATCTTATCGGCTGTCTTCCTCCTGGCCTGGTTCCATTCTAGTCCTCGATCCTTCAAAGATATGTCTAATGTTGTCCTCCCAGCGTACTCTGGGTCGTCCTGGGGGTCTGGGTCCCTGGCTCTTTGTTTCCCATGCTTGTCGTGGTAGCCGATCTCCCATTCTGCAGACATGGCTAAACCATCTTAGTTGGGACTGTTCTACTTGGGTCTGCAGGGGGTGGGATTTTAGGCCTTGACGGATCGCCTGGTTGCGGACCATGTCTCTTCTTGTTACTTCAACCACCTTCCTCAGATACCTAATTTCTGAGATTTGGATCTGGCTTTTGTGGGTTGTAGTAATTGCCCATGACTCGCATCCATATGTCAAGACTGGAACATATGTGGAGCGGTATACAGCCATCTTCGTTTTCTTACCAACCTCTCTTGCTGAGGAATCCTCGATTTATGGCCTGAAAAAGTCTCCCAGCTGCTGCTTTTCGTAGAAGATTCTCACTGTGAATTAACACCTTTTCCTCACATCTGTCATCAATGAAGCGGATGGTGTATCTCTCCATTGCCTGGATTGGAGTAGTCTTCATCCCTCCAGCGATTAATCTTAGGCCTGCATTTTGCACTTTTCTTAGACGTTCTGTTTGTTTTTGATGCCGTGGCCCAGGCTGACATGCCATTCTCAAAGGCCTGACTGTGCCTGTATAGACTTTAAGTACGCTGGTATTTCCTCCCCAATTTGTGCCAGCCAGTTTCTTCTTAACGGAGATCTTCCTTGTAGCTCTCTGTTCTGCTTTCAGGTGTGGCTTCCAGGTAAGTCTCTTTTCCAGCTTGACTCCAAGGTATGTTGGATTTTCTTCATTTGGAAGCTCGCTTCCATTTAGTTTTAATTTGACCATTTCACAGAGAGAAGCAGGTTGCTACTGTCTTCGAGAGGTTGATCTGTACTCCCCAGTCATATGCCCATTTACCTATGGTATTTAGTGCTGCCTGTATCCTGAACTGTGCAGTAGGCACATGTTCTGCGGCACACAGGCAGCAAAATCATCTGCATGCAGAGCCATGAAGATATGCCTGGACAGTTTCTCTGCAATATTATTTATATAGATCAGTGTTTCTTAAACTTATTTGGGTGCCAGGGCATGTCCCCAGTGCCCCCCCCTGCATTTCCCCACAGTACATAAAAACTTATAAGAGTGAAAGATAAAAGCAACTGCTAATTCAAAACAGTGACGAATATGGTTTGAAAAAAATTTCTATCAAATATATTCTCTGTACTATGAACCGAACCCAGTACCTTTAGAATTAGATGCAGACGACATACCTCTTAGCTACTCCGACCCTATTAAAAGTTGCATACATTGGAAAAACTGTCTACAGAATAGCAAATTATGCATATTTAAAAAAAATATAAATTTCTTCTGAAAAGCCTAAAATATCTACAATATAATTTCCTTAGCATGTACTGAAATGTAGGAAATGCTGAGCGGGGAAGCTACCATTAAAGCCTTTTAAAGTTATGGTAATAATTACATCCCTTGAAAAAGAGCATGAGATTGAACTTTCTCAATTACATGGCAAGTCAAAACAAAATTAAGTATGAACATATTTCATTTCAAGTAATGCTTAGTGTTAACTGCATGTTGTTAAACCAACAGGACATGAGGCACATAGCGTACACCATAGTTTACCCATCATTTCTTGATGGGTTATTTGCTCACAAAACTACATGCTGTTCTTAAAGCATGTGGTACCTCAGGCAAAATTATGTGAAGGTATTCACGTATCCATAGTCTAGTAAGAATATTGACTTATTAACTTACCACCACATTCTCTCCAAGATTGCTTCTATCTGCTCTTCCATGCTCAACCCATCTGGCTCAATGTTCATCAGATTGACCATCCTCTCAACATGACCTGGAACAACATCTAGCGCTACACGCATGTCTTCTATTTGATACGTCCATGCATGGTCAATGAGGTAGATGCTGGTCAAGAAAATACAAAAATTCAATCACATATGGAAGTACCTGTTTAAAGCTATGTGATATCACATGACCAGTCAATTTTTTTCCAACTTTTGTTCTGTGTAAATCTGACTATTATCCATTGTACACCAATAAATGTAAGCTAGAGATTGTTTTTGTTCCTGTTTTAGGCTAACTGTGTGGTCTAGCATGAAACTATTATTCCTGATGATTTTCCTTATACCATGCTGCTCTGGCTTTTACCGTGGTTCTAGATCTGCTGTTAAAGTCTGTTACTGAAGTTTTCACACTTTTTTACTCTATGTGAGCATCTGATTGACAGAGTGGTTACTCTCTGCAAAGGTCCCGGGTTCTATTCACGGTACTGACACACTCATCTACCCAGCTGTACATGGGCATCTGCACTTGCTCTTGGGGAAGGAAAAGGCAGCATGGAAGAGAACTGGTCACCCTAACCCTCTATGCTGGACCTAGTATAGTGAAGTCTCTAACACTTCAATACCCTACTGCAGGATCTGCTATGGGACTAAGAACAAAAAAAGCTGAAGGTGCTGTCCTAATTAATTAAAATTCTTATTGTCATGAAACTGAAGCTTTTCAGACATCTCAAAAGCTGTGATCATCCACATTGTGACGTTTTTGCTTACTGAAATGTCTATATGAATATGTATGAGTTATATCCTCGTATATGTTATATACGAATGGTTTACAGTAGAAACAGGGGTGAAACAAGGCTGTATTATGTCACCACTACTTTTTGGAATAGCTATTGATTGGGTTATGAGAAACTATACCCACAATGAACAATTGGGTATAAAATGGACAAATGAAAAAATTCCCCTGGGGGACCTGGATTTCGCAGATGATGTAGCATTCTTAAGTTCAACACCAAGACAATCCCAAGAAGCAATAAATAATTTGTGTCATCTCTCGGTTAAAATTGGTCTCCAAATAAATGCCTCTAAAACTAAAGCTATGAACTTTTCTAACGAGACCTTTGATATCATCTTGAACGGGGAAAAACTACAGAAAGTTGAAAGTTTCAATTATTTAGGCAGTAAAATGACTCAGGATGGTGACACAACAAGAGAAATCCATACTAGAATTGCTTTGGCAGCTAGCGCCTTCAATAGATTATCTAACATTTGGAAATTACGATCATTGAATATACATACCAAGCTTCGTCTGTTTAATTCAAATGTTATCTCAGTGTTAACATACGGCTGTGAGAGTTGGAAAATAACAAAATCATTGGAGAACAAGCTGAATACATTCGAGAACAAATGTCTTAGAAAACTCATGAGCATCAGTTGGAAAGAATTCAAGACTAATCGACAAATAAGAGAAGACTCTAGGCAGAAATATGTCTCCGACTATATAAGGAAAAGACGATGGTCATATATCGGTCATGTCCTACGAATACAAAACAACAGAATACCACTACAGGCGCTCACTTGGGTTCCTGAGGGTAAGCGGAAAAAAGGAAGACCAAAAGAAACACTCAGAAGAACAATAATAAGAGAAGGAGGAACGTTGGGCCTAAATAATGTGCAAGAGCTAAGAGGAGTGGCGTCACAACGAACAACCTGGAGAGCACTGGTTTCTGCCTTATGCGCCGTGTTTGGCGCTTAAAGAATTTATTATTATTATTATTATTATATGTTATATGTCAGGGATTATAATTTATGGAAATTTTTTTTCAGAACCCAGTGGTTCCTCCTAATGATGCCATAGCCCCCCCCCCTCCCCCCCCCCCCCCCCGCCCCTCCCCCTCCCTCCCCCCTTTCCCACCCCCCTCCTCCACCCCCCCCCCCCCCCCCCCCCCCCCCGCCCCCACCCCCCCCCCCCCCCCCCCCCCCCCCCCCCCCCCCCCCCCGATCTCCCGGGTAGTGAGATCAGATGCCTAGCCTTCTCAGACAAGTTTAGCACGTAAAAAAAAAATCCCTTGGCAGTTGTAAATCGTAAAGAGTTGGCCTGGCAACATTTTAAAATTTAGGAAACATACCCACCACATAAATATTTATAGAATGTGTGATTCCTGCATACACACATTGGGGCATTCGCCGGGTGTTACACAGATCGTGCACTGTGCTGAGATCCTCTTTGTGCGATCTAAGGGAGGATATCGGAGAGCTGATGGAGTTATCCGTGTGCAATGAACATTGTCCTTAAAATCAAACCAAACATCAGTTGCTGCTTTGCTTCTTTAGACAATGGTATCAGATGGTAAACCAATTTGCCCTACAACATCTAGCTTCCATTCTCTGTCCATCTTCTGTGACTTGTATAAATTTTTTCTTAACTGGCACCGCAATCAATGACTGAACACTTTATTTTTTTACTTACTATCCTGTGAATATAGGGATCACCAAGAGGGGGGAAAAGGGGGGGGGGGGGAAGAATTGATCATGTGAACATATTTCCAAAACTATTTGAATGATTGGACTTGTATCAGCAAGATATTACTGAAATGAACTTATAGGCTCAGAGTTCTGTTCATATTCACTACTCATTAAAACATGTTTTTCATACTGTTTTCAGCAAATACAAGAGTGCTGTGTGACAATACACGAGCAATGAGAGACAATAGAAGAGCACTAAGTGATTACAGCACTTGCTTCTCGAGGCAAAGTTACTGTGTTTGAAATCTAGTAGTGGTACACATCAATCTACTCAGCTGTAAATAGGTATCTGACTGTGTTCTTGAGTTAGGGAAGAGACGGGCAGTGAGGAAGGGAAGAGACGGGCAGTGAGGAAGGGAACAGGTCAACCCACCTCAAACCTGAGCTTTAGAATAGTGAAGTCAGTAACACTTCACTTCCCCATGACATCACTTGCAATGGGACTACCATTACCTTTAACAAATTTACAGTACTGGAGTTCGTTTTAATCTAAGTGCAGGTTATCTGCACACAACTTATAGCACCTAATGCTGTGCTTGCTTCTAGTATTACTCTACCCACCTACAAAATATGGAAAACACATTGATTCACAAATAGAATCAGCGATGGAATACATCGAGAAACAAAGAAATTGGTCTGGACACTTAGTTTACAGCAAAGCTGCAATATTTTCACTTTTTAGTCCAATACATCCAAAGCATTTTATTCAGCTTGTTTTTCTGAAGCCTTCTGCCACCCCGAGCCTACCTACAAGACAGCATGTGGCTTGATATGAGTTTTCCTTCTAGATGAGCTGCCATCTAGGGCTAACAAGTCTCAACTATTTGAATTGCATGCCTAGAGAGCATTTAAACAAAGCTGAATGCTCATCCTCAATTTGACACAATGCCTGAACATAAATATTTTACATCACTGGGATGGAATATCAAAACAATGATACAGACATACTGTTGGGGGTCATCAGGTCTTATTGGACGAGCAGAGGTACATATAACTCTCCAGCCACCATTCACGCTTCCAGGTGCTGAGCTCAAGTCATGTTGCATTTCAAACATCATTCCCGCATCGTAGAGCTGTGTGGTTGGAAATAAAATTTTCTATTCAGTAAGGCAAGCAGTAACAATGCTCTTAACATAAAGCAGAACCAGTCCAGGAGAATTTTGTTGCCATATTTCTACCCACGCTTACACAAAATGTTCCGAGATAATTTGCAGGCAAAACTGGGAGAAATGGGTCACTAATTTACCATTTTTCTTGGGTTCATTGCATAACTATCATAGAACAAAGCATACACTAGTCTTGACTGTCTGAAGGAAAATGTGACTAAAGAGCTCAAATTATTAAAAACTATTCCACAGATACGGTGGACAAGAAATATGACAATGGAAATCTCCTGGTTTTTATCTGTTAGAATATAATTTTTTTTTTAAATAAAATAAACAGCGACAGTGACAAGAAATTAAGCTACAAATGCAAACACACAATACACTCAACACTGTACTTGTGCTAAGATCGTCGACACTTGTAAAAAAGCAAATCTAGTTGCTCTGATGTATGATATATAAAAAAATTGCAACTGAATTTTGTCCGATATTTAACATATGGTTAAATTTTCAATGTTTCAAATGGGCTGTATATAATTATGAACCAGCTGCAGAAGTATTCCAATAATTTTTTTTTTTTAACATAATGAAGTTTACTGCTACAGTATGAGTATCTACATAGTGTACTACGGGTATAGTTTTAACACTTAAAATAATTTTAACATGAGACTGCCGAAGTGGTAATAAAAATGGTTGAAATGAACAGCGGGATGTGTTCTTTGATGCCGTCCAAATAACTCTCCCACGCCATTCGAGTTAGGATTAAGGTTAGGTTTAGGATTCCTAACTCCTTGTAGCAGCACACATCCCACAGTTCATTTCAACCATAAAAATAATTCCACTTTTTGATGCTTGTGCACCCAACTACATTTCACCAATTCACTTCACGTGCTGCAAAGGTGGTAATTTTTGTAGCAAACAGCTTTACATGAGGTTTCCAGCACATGCATAATCTTACCTGAGTCTCTTATGACATGCCTGGTGTGTACAATGGTTTTATAATAGCTTCCTGACAGACCAACGGAAACCACACATCAAATGTATTTGTACATAATGAACATATGACTGAAACCACATACAAATATAATATAAATTTCAAATTCAGTTTGTCTATGGCCACTACTGTCAAATACACTTTTCATACATCAAGAGACATATTGAGACAAGATAGTGCTCCTCACAGTCTGTCAGCCATCACTGTTCTCGGGAACAATAAAAAGAATGAAATTCAGCCTGGCAGAAGCTCTCATGAAAACCAGCTATGAGTTCAAAAAAGTAGATGTACAGTGGATCTCTGCCCACTGCAAGATGAGAAGGCAGATAAACTTGCCAAAAAAAAGGGATGAAGGAAAACCCAAACAGAAATCAGGACTACATATGAAGAGATAAAAGCAATAATCAGAAATAACTACAGAGAAAAATAACAGAAGGATCATCCAGAGTCCAGTAATGCAGAACCATACTATACATTACCAAGAAGAGATCAAGTGATAATCGACAGAACCGGCCATTGCAGACTCAAGATACCATCTGTTCAACAACCAGAAAATCGGACAGACAGATGAGTGTTCATCAAGAGAGAACAAATAAACAGTAAAAAATGTATTCTAAAACTATCGGCTCCAAGAAAGGAGCAGGGTAGCCTTCAACTCAGCTGAGGCAGAAACTGTATGGTGAGAGAAACCAGAGCCAGCTTTATAAGAGAGAGAGATGTGGTTATTTCTGAGTGAACGACGAAGGAGAACTACCAAGTGAAGTGTATCTGTTTAATGGAAACAGTTGTTGAAAATAAATTCAGCTATAAACTGCATACCCATCTTCTTTCATCTGATAAATGACCATAATACTATCACTTGCCTGTTTGTCTTTACCGCCATCAGTTTCAAGAATGGTTTTGCATACAACTGATTGTTTACGTTTTCATACTTGATCTGATAGACTAAACTGTTGAATCAATTCACTATAAGCATGAAATCTTTGTTGCAAATGGGGTTAGAGGTAATGTTAGCATCTGCATCGATTTTTAAAAAAACCTATTTAATTTGATATGAGCGTTGTTTGGATGCTTCAAATCTTTGAGCCTTTGGTTCACTTTCAGGTGACCTAGGGAGCTGAAATTTTGCTTACTGCCCTCAATTGTAGTACATTTTAAACCATAAGAATCTGAAGAATCTCAAACCCAACATTAAAAAATTAAAGCTGAAAAAGTCACATAATTTGTCATTTTTGTTATCGATCCGGCAGTTTTTGAGCTCTTGCCCTGCGGCCTATGGTTGTTTTGTTTCTCTGTATACGGTGTGATATTTTTTAAAAGATTACAGCTGTGAACAGGTTACAGAACGTTTTAACAATGTACACAAAGTTGTGAACAGAAGCACAGAACTTTTCCAATTTTAGTGCATTTTAAAATAAAGTGTGTAGCCAAAAACTTGTGTTAATGTGGAATTGATGACAAGAACCAGACAAGTGCCAGTGGAAGAGGAGCTGAGAAGAAGACACTGGCAATGGATAGGGCACACATTGAGGAAACCTGTTGATAGCATTACAAGGCAATCCTTGTTCTGGAATCCACAGGGAAAGAGAGGCAGAGGTAGACCAAAAAACACAGAGAAGAGAGCTGGATACAGAGGTGAAAATGACGAGGAAAACATGGAAAGAACTTGAGTGGATGGCACGGGACAGGAAGACTTGGCATGTGTTTGTTGAAGGCCTATGCTCCCCGGAGAGCTAAAGGGTATTGATTGAAAAACTTGTGTTCCCTTTATTTGTTTACCCCTACCATATTCTCTTTAAACAGGCACTCTTAATTTATTATGGTTGAAATAAATAAGTGAACCGTGTTCTTTTTATGTCATCCATGTAAGTCACCGTCATTAAGAGTTAGGATCAAGGTTAGGGTTTAGATACCAAAATTTAACCATAACCCTTTTTCTGCATCTCTGAATTTTTTAAGGCTGTGTCGAACAGACAGATCACTGTTATTCATTTCAATCATTTATTACATTACCACAAATTGCAGATAAAACTGAAGAAACAACCCCAAACTTGACCCTATATGCGACATAGATGGCATATTGACAGTGTACTCTGATGTAATCCAAAACTGCCAAACTAATACAAATAAAATAGCATATCCTTAAAAATAATGTAGATATTTTAATGAATACCCTATTACGGTTATAATGAAGAACAGTGTTCGCTACATTCTTCACAAATAAATCAGAGAAGCAGTAATAAGGAGTAAGGGTTAAAAATCCTAAACCTAACCCGAATGATGAGGGCAACTTATTTGGATGATATTGAAGAACATGTACCACTGCGGCCTGTGTCTACTTTTCTGAAATTCTACAAATTATATTCAACCTCGATCATGGTAAGGAAATGCCATTCAGCTGACTCACTACTGGATAGGTTCAAGATAGGCATCAACTTCAGAACTGGACACTTCAGTCTTCAAACTTCTAAATTACACAGCACTGCTTTACTTTAGGCCCTACACCCAAGATCTACAGTGCAAAAATGTCACACTTCATTAAATAAGGAATTCTAAACCTAGCCCTAACATGAGTGAGTGATTAGGATGTCATCCACGACCCAGTTTTTAATTTCAACCACGTCATCAACGTCGTTAGGATTTCTAAACCTAACCCGTAGCCTACAACCTTATTACTGCGTCTATGAAAACTCTTTAAAAGCTGTATCTAATAGGCACGTCCTTCTGCTCCTCGTCAAGGTATTTACCAATTAAGGATTAAAGTGCTAATTAGAGACACTAGGCCTATAGGCTACCGTCTTTTCTAGCCAAATTAGCCTAGGCCTAACCCAACTGAGGTTGAACGGAATATTTTTCTTAATTAGTTAGGCTAAATAAAAAAATTTTTAAACCCACTAAAATCAAAGTGACTGTCAACATGTAATCGCCTTTATACTGATTAGGCCTAGCCTTTTTCTGACTGCATTTACTAGAGCGCAGCATCATTAAAATTAGCGAATTTACCTCTGTTTTCAATTTCTTGAATAAATTGAACCAGTAGATCTCGGGCACCCCTGAAGATGTGAGTTGAAGACCGTGGATTTCAATGAAAGTATCATAATCTAATAAGTGTGAGGCCATTGCTTCTCAAACTATGCTACGCTCACAGAACCCTTCACCGACAAACTAAACCCTGCTCCAAGTCCTCTCGTGTCTGCTATGAGTAGGCCTATATGAGTATGAATGGCTCGTTGAACACGCTTTTCAGTAGCGGAAGTAAACAAAGAAACCGCGTACAATATTGACACGTGACTCTCTGATTACACTTCACACAAGTTATTTGCACGAGATTACACTGTTTTTGAATTGCCTGATTTACTGAGCTAAATAGAAGTCTTGAAACAAACTTACTGCGAATTTTTAACTTGTAATTAAAGTTTTGTCTCTCATCCCCATCCTCAACATTCAGATTTGCATGAGCGTTGTTTTTTTTTGTTTTTGGTTCGGTTTTTGCCTTCTTCCGGCGAGGCGCGGTTCTTTCAACCTATTTGGTTATATCAGAGCGCATTTACCATCCAAAAATGAGCGTTGTATCCCACGGCATCACGGGTTGAAAGGAGGTGGTAATTTTTCATTTAATGTTTTACCAAATCCGTTTATTTATAAACTTTACCATGCATGAATAGTCCGAGGAATAACATACAAAACAGCAACGAAAATACAGTATATGCGAGGTCTGTTTTAACGTTACAGAGGCACATTCCGTTCAACTGAGAAACAGTTCCGTCGGTTATGTTAGGCGTAAGCTACCTTAGGTAAAATTAGAATCGGAAAATGATCGATTTTTGCATTTAAACTTTAAATGGAAAATCGATGATAATTTTAAATAAATATATTCTTGTGAACATGTTTTTTGGTTTGTTTGTTTCTTTTAAATTTCAGTAAGACTGTGTAATCTTAATGTTGAGGGAGAGGTTTTATATTTATATTTCGTGCTTATTCCTGCCCTTAGCTTTTGCACGACTGTTTGTTTGTATCCCATATAGATAGGAATGTGATGTCCAGGGTTCTCTCTTTATGTGCCTGGCGAATAAACATTAATTCTTAGTATTAACTTACTTTGTGCACACATCTCTTTCTCCAATGAAAGTAATAATAACTGAGTGACGGTTCTGTAACTTTAATACACATTACAACGAACTTCACATTAGACCCATTGATGTGGTCAGGCAATTAGAACATAATCCAGATTAATAATAATAATAAAAGTCACTCATTCTCATAAACAATTATGAATGTTAAATATGCCATACATTAGAATACTTCCATGTTCTTCTTCTTCTTCTTGCGATCGCATCTTTGATGATTACACCGTCAGACGAGTTCTCATGATGAATTCGACTGTTGTTTGAAGTTCCTCTTTAACTCCATATAGCTTTGAGTTTAGTGTTGAGTCATTGGGCCAGTATATCTTTCTTAACTGGTCATACAGAGGACAGTCCTGTAGAACATGCTCAGCAGTTTGTTCGTTTAATCCACATGTGCACAGTGGTGAAGCAGACAATCGTAGCTTGTGCATGTGTTTATTCAGTTTGTTATGCCCTGTCCTGAGTCGAAAAATAGTTGTCTGTCCCTGCCGGTCGAGAGTGTGATAGTCGTCTTTGGGTTGGTTCTGTTCTCTTCTGATAGTCTGGATAGCTCTCTTTTTCTCAAAGTATGTGACTTCATTATCTTCTTGTTCACATTCTCCTCCCTTTTTTGCAAGTTTATCTGCCTTTTCATTTCCGGGTACACCACAATGAGATGGTACCCACTGAAGTATGGTTCTCTTTTTGGCAGCTACCTTGTTTAGTTCATTTCTCAGATGCGGGAACTTCCATGTAAAAAACAGGAATATACATTAGGGCTATCCACACCCGCCCAGACACACATCTGTGGCGCCTAACGGCTGGTCATTCAATGCCCACTTCGCTAACTCTCGTTTTTCACCCGCCTCATTAGCAATACTTTCACAGCCAGTCTCATCACGTGACATAGAGTGGCTATTTGGGTGAAATGGCAAAGTGCCAAACTCGGCGTTAAAATTAATGTATTTTCTACTCCCAACATTGCCCCCCTGTTCCCGAGCGGAAACCAAGGGTTTTCGCTTGAGAACAGTGGATAGTTAGCCCAAGAACTATTAATCTATTAGAAAAGAAAAATCCTACTGTTCAGAATAATATATATGAAGTATTAATTGTAGTGCGAAATGACATGAAAACAGATATATGTAAACAGTTTAGACAAAATGTAATCCAATCTTTCAAAAAATGCAATTAAAGTCATAACATGACTGTTTCAATAGTATGTCACCTGAAAAACAAAACAAGATCAGAAAATGTCAACATCTGGCACAAACAATTTCACTTTCCAGTTACATTCCTTGACAATAAGTCTGCCAGAAAGTTTTCTGATCCCTTGATTGGGATAATTGTATATCTATATTCTTGGATAAGCAAAAACCATTTGTGTAATCTACTGTTTGTCGTAGTTTTTTTTATTTAGGGATGTTAATGGACGGTGATCCGTCTGGAGGTAGAAGTGTGCGCCAAGTAAATAGCGTGATAACTTGCTTATACGCCAAATGATGGACAAAAGTTCTCTTTCACTGGTGGAATACCGAGTTTCTGCTGGTAGCAACTTCCTGCTTACATACAAGCATGGATGTGGAGTATCATTGAACCATTGCAACAGGCAACCACCAATGCCAGTCTGAGAAGCATCAGTCCTCAGAAGAAATGGCATAGTGATATTAGGTAACATCAAAATAGGTGCCTTGGAAAATACAGTTTTAATTTTGTTCAAAGCTCCACTGCAAGTATCGGACCAAACAATTTTGTTAGGAGCTCCCTTTTTAGTCAAAGATGACAGGACAGAAGAAATAGATGAAAAGTTCGGAATGAACTTGTGATAGAAGTTAATGAGTCCTAACATGCTCCTAACATGTTTCTTTGTCCGTGGGATATCTAATTCTAATATGCGTTTGACAGTGTGCTCATCAGGGTATAACATGTGGTTACCAACACGGTGACCAAGAAATGAAATTTCTCGACAACCAATCTGAACCTTTGAAGGTCTAACTGTCAAACCATGCTTTCTGAGTAGCATTAATAAAGATTTTAATCCTGTGATATGTTCTTGCCAAGAACTATGGAATAAACAGATGTCGTCTATGTATGTGATGACATCAGATCTATCTCCTAAGAGTCTCCGCATCATGCGCACAAAAGTCGCGGGAGCATTGAAAAGGCCAAAACACATATAGTTCCATTGGAATAAACCATATGGAGTCATAAATGCAGTTAGAGGTTTGGCTTTATCAGTTAAAGGGATCTGCCAATATCCCTTGGATAGATCTAGTTTGCTAAAGTATGTAGCCTGGGATAGTTGTGATAAGAGATCCTCCAAAACAGGCATGGGCTCAGCATCTGTGAGAGTGACACTGTTAAGACGTCTAAAATCAATGCAGATGAGAAGAGATTTGTCCTTCTTTCTAACTAGAACCATAGGAGAAGAATAGGATGATTCAGAAGGAGAAATGATGCCCATGCGTAGCATATCCTTAAGTTCACTATCCACCTGAGATCTGTAGTGTAAGGGTATAGTATACGGTCTGAGTTTGATAGGGTGATCATCAGTCAATGTAATATCATGAGAGATAACATCAGTGCGACCTGGAAGTTCAGTCAGCACATCAGAGAAAGATTCTAAAACAGCAAGAGCCTGTTCTCGATAACCAGAATCTAAATCACCTGATACAGTTACATCTCTCCAAGATTCGGAAGATGTTAAAGGCAGCAGAGGAAAATTAAAAGAAATATCGCTCGCTGTAGAATCATCAGATTCCACAACAGCTGACAAAGTCTGTCGAACTGGTTCATCAGAAATACTGTCTAAGATAGGTTCTAACTCTGCAGGGCGCTCCACATACAATTTTAACATATTAATGTGAAATGTTTTAACTTTGCCCCTTATGTCAATGGCATAATCTACATCAGTTTTCTTCTCAACCACCTTAAAAGGGCCTTGCCAGGAAATTAGCAGTTTATTTTCCTTGGTCGGAAGAAGTAGCCGTACTTGTTCTCCTGGTAAGAACGAACGTAATTTTCGAAATCGGTTGCAGCGCAATCTCGACCTGTGTGAAGCATTACGTATCATACCTGATGCATAAGTACATGCATCTACAAGGCGTTGTCTGAGATCAATGACCAGTTCATAGCTGGTACGGACAGTAACATCCTCCACTGATCCCAACAACAAATCCTTGAGTATGGGCATAGGACCTCTAGGGTTGGCACCATATACCAACTCAAATGGCGAAAAGCCAGTGCTCTCATGGGGCACTTTTCTGTAAGCAAATAAGACCGTTGGTAACATTCGGTCCCAGTCACGAGGACATGTCTCGGTGACTTTGCCTAACAACTGCTTCAACGAGCCATTGAAACGCTCGCAAACGCCATTGCTTTCCGGATGGTATGGGCTTGTGAACGAATGCTTAATTGCTAACATGTTCTCAATATCTTTCATCATTTGAGACATAAATTGAGTACCACGATCTGATAAGATTTCATCAGGAAATCCTATGCGACAAAAAATAACAAATAGAGCATCAGCAACAGCTGCTGAGGTGATAGTCTTCAATGGTATGGCCTCCGGCCAACGTGTACATAAGTCTATACACGTTAGGATATATCTATATCCTCTATCTGACATAGCACCAACTATGTAAATTGCAAGCTTGGTGAAAGGCCGTAATGGCACATCAGTGACTTGTAAGGGTGCAGCGTGGTGCTTGCCCCTACGTGCTACCTTTTGACAAGTTGTACATGACCTGCAGTATAGCTTTACATCTTTGTTAACACAGGGCCAATAAAAATTTGAGGTGACACGAAACAGAGTACGCTTAATCCCCATATGACTAGCTAAAAGCGAGTCATGGGCAGTATTCAATACAATAGGTCTAAAACTCTTTGGAAAAACTAGGTCCTCCGTTCGTCTTTAAAATATTCCATAAACAGAAATCAATAATAGCGTGTTTGTTGACCGAAATTCCTGCTGACGTTAAAGGTCACGGGGCGTGGCTAATTTGCCACAGTGCGTTGAAGATCCCGGCTTGGCCCCCATCTGTTGAGGGAGAGGTTTTATATTTATATTTCGTGCTTATTCCTGCCCTTAGCTTTTGCACGACTGTTTGTTTGTATCCCATATAGATAGGAATGTGATGTCCAGGGTTCTCTCTTTATGTGCCTGGCGAATAAACATTAATTCTTAGTATTAACTTACTTTGTGCACACATCTCTTTCTCCAATGAAAGTAATAATAACTGAGTGTCGGTTCTGTAACTTTAATACACATTACAACGAACTTCACATTAGACCCATTGATGTGGTCAGGCAATTAGAACATAATCCAGATTAATAATAATAATAAAAGTCACTCATTCTCATAAACAATTATGAATGTTAAATATGCCATACATTAGAATACTTCCATGTAAAAAACAGGAATATACATTAGGGCTATCCACACCCGCCCAGACACACATCTGTGCCGCCTAACGGCTGGTCATTCAATGCCCACTTCGCTAACTCTCGTTTTTCACCCGCCTCATTAGCAATACTTTCACAGCCAGTCTCATCACGTGACATAGAGTGGCTATTTGGGTGAAATGGCAAAGTGCCAAACTCGGCGTTAAAATTAATGCATTTTCTACTCCCAACACTTAACGATTTTACTTTGTAATAAAATTTATTATGTGAATTCAAAAACTTTGATTGTGCGTCTTTGTAGATGTTTTTCTAAGAAGGGGCCCATAGCCTTCACTGGACAATGTAAGGGGTCCATAGCGTTCACTGCACAATCAAAGGGATTCATGGCACAAGAATGGTTAAGAACCCCAGGTCTAAGGCTACAAATAACTTGAAAGATCATATTTATGCTTGGACATGTACACAGCTATAACCGACTCACCATGTATCTAGGCTAATCTTACATATATACCTGCGACGTAAACACTTTTAAAAATAATGATCTATTTTACTTGCGTAAGTCCCCATCGAGGCCAGCTCCTTGACGTGGAGATGGGGCTCAAGTACAGCCATCAGCGGCTGAAAAACCAAGACAGGCCAGGCCCTCCTACACTCGAGCAAGACCACAGTCTGCCCTAGCAAGTCAAGGTGCTGAAGACGGAGGCAACCAGCCAAGAGGCGCGCCACAGCAATCAGGATGCCACGCACATGCGCTATGGAAGTATGCCTATATCTGCAAAACGTTATGGCACTCGCCCTGTGACAGACACCCAGGCAGGTGCAGTGCCGGGCCCTCTGCCTCGGAAGGGCCCAACCCCTACTACTGGGGGTCCTCAATTGCCCCGTGGAGCCAGGAGGCATGAGAATAGAGCTACCGGCCAAGCAAAGAAAAGACCATTTAAAATAATGCACTGGAATGCCGAAGGCGTCAATAGTAAAAAACAGATGCTTCATCTCAGGACAGAAAGTTCAGAATTCCACCTGCTCAACTACTACTGTCCGAGCGACCGCCCACTGGCACTAGATACAATCCCAGCAAAAGAAAGACTGATTGTATGCGGAGACTTCAACAGCCACTCACAGAGCTGGGGCTATGATCACATGGACAGGAGAGGTGAAGAGCTTGAAAACTGGCAGGATGACAATGGGCTTATCCTGATTAACCAGCCAATCGACCCACCAACCTTCTACTCGAGATCATGGCACACCACCTCTACACCAGACCTGGCATTCCACTCACCCAGCCTGGAGTGGAACACCACACGCGTTGTAGGGAAACAACTTGGAGGCAGTGACCACCGGCCAGTCTTCCTAATTGTGGAAAATGAACTTGTCAAGGAGAGCAGCACTCTCTCTAGGTGGAACTACAAGAAGGCAGACTGGACAATGTACCAGCACCGTACTAGTATACTGGCTAGAGATCTGACTGCAGACAAAGACATCAATAAGCTAGTCGATGAATTCAGCAGATGCATATTACAGGCTGCTCGTGAAACAATACCTAGAGGGGCTCGTAAGCACTACAAACCATATTGGAATAGTGAACTAGAGCAGCTGCACAACGACGTGGAAACATCTCGAAAGCAGGCAGAGACCAGTCCATGCCAAGAACACCACAATAACTACCAGCAAGCTAAGGCCAAATTTCAAAGGGCCAAGTTGCAGGCCAGGCGAAGAATCTGGAAGGAGAAAACAGAGTCCTTGAACTTCGAAAGAGATACGAGGAAACTGTGGAAGCTGGTAAAACAACTTAACGATGAAGGTACAGAGAGAAACTCAAGGATTGCTCTGTACAAAGATGGAAACATCCTCATGGGAAAACAGGCAGCTGATCACTTTGCAGACTCCTTTGCTAAAGACAACAACATCGAAGTTAGCCCAGAAAAGCAACAGGAGACTCGTGAGAAACAACAATACGCAGGACGAGATGGAACCATACCTGAAGTTATGGAGGCACCAATCACATTTAGAGAACTGGAGCTTGCAATATCCAAATTGAAAATGAGAAAGTCGCCATGAGTTGATGGAGTGTCCAATGAAATGATTAAGAACTTGGGAACCGCAGCAAAAACAAAGCTGCTGCAGATCTTCAATATCTGTTGGAACTCAGACAGAGTTCCACAGACCTGGAGGGAAGCAATCATGATACCACTCCTAAAACCAGGAAAAGACAGTTCCACTGCCTCCAGCTACAGACCAATCAGCCTTACAAGCTGCCTCTGCAAAACAATGGAACGTATCATCAACCTCAGGCTACAGTGGTACCTTGAAAGTGAAAACCTTCTTGTACCACAGCAGGCGGGCTTTAGGCAGTGTTATTCCACCAAAGATCAGGCAACTTACCTTTCCCAAGAGATTGAGGATGCGTTACAAGATAAGAAACTGGTACTAGCAGCATGGATAGATCTAAGGAAAGCATTTGACAAGGTTTGGAAAGAAGGGCTTCTGAAGAAACTGAGAAATTGTAGAGTGAATGGTAAGATGTACAAATGGGTGAAAGCATACCTGCATAACAGAAGAGCCAGAGTACAACTAGATGGCCTCAAGAGTAAGAAAATTCTACTGCGTCATGGCGTCCCTCAGGGAGGGGTTCTGTCCCCCACACTTTTCCTAGTCTACATCAACGACCTGGTTGCTGAACTACCACATGGAATGAAAGTGGCAATGTACGCTGATGACCTGGTAATATGGTGCACAGATGAGCATGCAACAGTGGCCACCAAACTGCTACAAAGAGCTATAGATGCCTTAACCTAATGGGAAAATAGATGGTGTGTCAACATCAATACAGACAAGTGCAGCACTACGCTCTTCACCCTCTCTCCCAAACAAAAAGCTGGTGTCATCAAGATAAACGAAGAGCTCCTGAGAGAAGATAAACAACCCACCTATCTCGGAGTTACATTCGATGATAGGCTGACATGGAAGCAGCACATCAACAAAGCAGCAACAAAGGCCAGGAGGAAGTTAGCCATCCTGAGAAAACTAAGTGGAACCACATGGGGAGCCAGCGGGAAAATACTTAGTAAAGTTTACCAGCAGGGCATACGACCACACCTGGAATATGGGTCAGCTGCGTGGTGCCCAGCATCAAACACCACATTACAAGAGCTAGATAAGGTGCAAAACCAGGCGCTTAGGGTCATCACGGGAGCAATGAAATCAACGCCTATAGTGAAGATGGAGAAAATGGGGAGGATACAAGCACTGAGAGAACGCAGAGACACGAAAGTGCTAACACAGGCAGAAAAGTTCCTCTGTATGCCGAGCCATCCAATGAAGGACAGATTCCAAAACCTAGCAATGGAGCGACTGAAAAGAAGCAGCTTTATCCACCAGGCCAAACGATTACGTAGACAAACCTCAGACCTGCCTGAAGTTAACAGCCCCCTAAAGTCTGTGCCAGAACAAACCCCTTGGAGAGAGGAGCATGGGCTACCAGTACACATCCACACAAAAGTGAAAGGAATATTCGACAGGGATGAACAGAACAGCGTGCAACGTAGGACAGTCACTCTCAGTTTCCTGGATGATGAATACCCACAGGACCTCTGGGTCCGAGTATACACGGATGGGTCAGCACAGAATGCAGTAAAGAATAGAGGAGCAGGAGTGTACATAGAATACCCAAACAACACTATGGATACTGTCAGAGTACCAACGGGGAAATTCTGTAACAACTATGATGCAGAAGTCCAGGCAATCAAGGTGGCAACTGAGAAACTATTGAACACCAATCTCGGTCCACAGCCTGTAGTATTCCTGACAGATGCAAGATCAGCACTCCAAGCACTTCAGTCCAGAAAATTGCCAGGCATACAAGCCCTACTTTCTGAACTGTGCAACCAGCGCAGGGTCAGCATGCAGTGGATACCGTCTCATTGTGGAATACCAGGAAACGAGAGAGCAGATGGACTGGCTAAAGAAGGTGCTGCAGACGAGCAACCGGATGTACCAGTTACATACCATCAGAAGAAAAAGATGATCAAATCTATCAGAAAGCCACCAACACCAACGCAGGATGACTACCAAGCTATGAACAGATCAGAACAAATAGTCATTCTGCGCCTCAGAACAGGACACAACCGCCTCCGCAGCCACATGTATACAAAATTCAAGACTGGCAATTCAGCCATGTGTACATGTGGACAGGCACCCCAGACTGCGGAGCACGTACTTCAAGATTGCCCCGAATATGATATACTGAGGCAAACCCACTGGCTGTGACGGGTCCGTGGTGGTGGTGGGTTGTGTTGCGCTTCCTTTGTTATTCTATTATTTATTCAATAGTAAAGTCACTCTCTAGACGTAGTTAATGTTGGTTGTAAGTGGTTAGCTCTGACCATCAGAACATCCCTTCGACGTTCTGATTTGCATAGTATATAGTATTTGATTTCCCTTGTGGGAGAGTTATCGTGCTGACAAAGGTAAACACCAACAGCTGTAGAACCGAACCCGAAAACGTAAATAAAGGATCAAGCCTTCTGCTCTGAGTCCACATGTATTGAGGTTCATACAAAAAACGATAATCGACATTCACAAAACTTCATGTACAGTTCAGCATAACAATGAATTCCAAATAATATCAGTAAGTATCCGTCCGTGTCAAAACAATATGTCAGAGGAACATCGTGGCTATATACGTGCGCTGTTGTAGTCAACAGCCAGAAATGAGCGCATGAGTTCTTGACAGCTACAATTTGAATCATAAGACGATTCTCCTTCCATCATTTACTTTAATTTAATTAATCTCATACTTAGATTAATATCCGAACTGACTCTGAGTTCTACATTGATTCATATATATAATATAGGCTATATACTAAGCCTTTTTTCCTTGGAAGAAATACAAGACACGTGTGAAAATGCGTGTGAAAATGAAGTGTAAGGATAGATACCTAATTAAATTAACGCAATCAGAAGAAAAGAACAGAAAAAATTCATACATTTTAACAATAAATATGAAATGTCATAATCTAATATCTATTACCTTAATAATTACACTAATTAAAAGGTTTAATTGATGTGATATTATTTTGTTTCATCTTTTCTTAGTATATTTTATTTTTTTATCTCATCACACTTTAACTTTATTTTATTATATATTAATTTAATAACTAGAAAATTTAACAATATCGGACATGAAGATCCAATCGTTGTTACCTCCTATTGACTTGTATGAAAGTTCATTAAGACCCACGGTTCATATTATCGAATTTTGATATGATTATCCAATCATCGTTAGTTCCTTTATTAACCTTTGAAAGTAAATTGAATAAGTCATCAATGTATCTGTCCCTTCTTCATCAGAGATTGTTCCTTTTTAACAGTTTTCAATCGAAATGAGTGATACGCAAAGTGGAAGTGAAGTCCAAGTTTTCAAACGATCCGTAAAACTTGATATTTTGATCACAATAGTTTATTTCGAAATGTCCTTATTTAAGTAGGAAGTCCAACTGAAGTGTTGTATATTCTGACGTGGCATTAATACCGTTCATTGCAAATGTAATGCTTGATTAGTCAGAAAATTTTATTGAAATAGTAATATTCATTCAGAATCCGTAGGATGTATGGACAACGTATCGGCTATGACGTTCTCAGTTCCTGGTATCGACTGTATTTCGAACTCATATGGTTGCAACGCAATAGCAAATCGTGCAAGCTTTGCACTTTTATGGTTTGAACGACGTAATGCTGCCACAGATTTCTGATCAGTCTGGATCAGAAATGGAGATCCCAGCAAAAATTTTTCTAATTTGGTAATTGCCCAGATTACGGCGAGCAATTCTCGGTCTACAGTCGAATATTTAGTCTCCGGAGGTTTCAGCTTGCGTGAGATGTAAAGTACAGGGTGAAGGACATCATCATGATATTGGAGTAGACAAGCCCCGAGTCCGTAATTACTCGCATCTGTACGTAGAACAAACTTTTTAGAGGCATCTGATAATCTTAAAACAGGTGGGCATGAAAAAATGTTTAAGATAGTGCGAAAAGTTTTGTCACATTAGTCTGTCCAATTTATCCTTAATGGCATGTTCTTCTTTAGTAACGATGACAGGACAGCCGTGATGGATGATAAGTGAGGTACAAATCTGCTATAGTATTGGATTAACCCTAACAGACTCCTAACCTGTTTCTTCGTTTGAGGAACAGATAAATTTAATATTTTAAAAACCGTACTGGGAATAGTTTGGATACGTCCTGATCCAATAATGTGTCCCAGGAATGTTATCTCATTACACGCTATTTGAATTTTAGTTGGTTTAGCGGTTAAATGGTTATCCCGCAATATTTCCAAAACTGATTTAAGACCCAAAAAATGTTCCTCAAATGATGAACTAAACAAACATATGTCGTCAATGTAGGTTATTATATCTGATCTACCTGCTAAAATTTTTCGCATCATGCGAATAAAGGTAGCTGGAGCATTCATTAGCCCAAAAGGCATCACGTTCCACTGGTAAAGACCTTGTGGAGTTGATAATGCTGTGTAGTATTTGGCTCTTTCGGTTAGTGGAATCTGCCAATAACCTTTGGTTAAGTCAATTTTAGTGAAAAGTGTAGCATTGGATAGACGAGGAAGTAAATCGTCAAGGATAGGATGTGGTTCGCTATCAGGTACTGTCTGCGCATTAAGTTTCCTATAGTCAACACATAAACGTATGTTGTTGTCCTTTTTCCAGACAATGACTAAAGGAGAAGAAAATGGAGATGTACTAGTCTCAATAATACCTAATGATATCATCTGTTCGAGTTCCTGAGATGTCTTACTCAGAAAATGTAGAGGTACAGAATAAGGATGAACACGAATTGGTGTATCATCGTTAAGAATAATATCGTGACTAATTACAGATGTGCAACCCGGTACATCCGTTAACACATCTGGGAAAGATTGTAGAAGATCAGCAATGCGTTGATGTTGTTGCGGTGTAACCGTAGAAGAAATGGTCACATCATGCCAAGATTCAGTAGATTGGACAATAAGTACAGGTAAAGGCATCTGCACTTCAGGAAAAGAAGATTCTTCCTCCTGTATAACAGATAGATTAGAATAATGACAAGTAGATACAGTATTGTCATCTAGTTCATGGAAAATTGACTGTAAGTGTATAGGACGTGTATGAAATTGCTTGAGCATATTAATATGGAATATCTTTCTGTGTTCCTTGATATCTAAGACGTAATCAACGTCTGAAATGTTATCAGTAACTTTATAAGGACCAGTCCATGAGATCAATAACTTATTGTTATTGTGAGGGAGTAATACATAAGCCTCATCGCCTGGGAATAATTGGCGTAATCGTCTAGATCGATTTTGTATAGATCGAGCCTTAGCTTTTGCAGCCTCAGAAGAAGCTGTTGCCAATTGGCAAGACTCAATAATATTATTCCGAAGATTAATCACATACTCATAAGATGACTGAGTGTCCTGAGTCATCTCTGCATCAATTAATAAATCTTTTATCAGTCCCATAGGACCTCTCGGAGGGGCACCAAAAACTAACTCAAAGGGAGAGAAGCCAGTTTGTTCATGTGGCACCTCTCGGTAAGCAAACAGGACAGCTGGGAGTGCTCTGTCCCAGTCCTGAGGGTGTTTAACAGTAACCTTATGTAAAAGTTGCTTAAGCGTATGGTTAAGTCTTTCAACTGCACCGTTACTCATGGGATGATAAATACTACTCAAATTTCTATCAATGTTCCAGGTTTTCATTACTTCTTTCATGGTATCGGATATAAACTGCGACCCATGGTCAGATAATAATTTTCTAGGAAACCCTATTCTAGAAAAAATTAGATGTAGTGCATCAGCTACATCAGTGGTAGTGGTGGTCTTCAATGGAATGGCTTCTGGCCATCGTGTGCATAAATCAATGCACGTGAGAACAAATCTATGTCCTCTCGCAGATGGTAGAAGTGGACCAATTATATATATGGCCATCTTGTCAAATGGTCGTACTGAGATATCGCAAGCCTGAATAGGCGCCGTGTGAAAAGCTCCACGTGCTTTCACTTCCTGGCACGTAGTACAAGAACGTACATACTGCGAAATATCCCGTGATACTCCTGGCCAAAAGAATGAAGACAATACTCGAGATCGTGTTCGAGTATATCCCATATGTCCTGCACACTGCGAATCATGCGCGTGTTGAAGAATGTACCGTCTAAAAGCAGCCGGTACCATCACTTGTTGTTTTACCTGTGATTTATCACTAAAACATCTAATCAGTATATTATTTTTAATAATAAACCAATGTTTGTTATTATTACCTGATGTTAAATTATCAACCTTATTAACTAGGTTAAAAAATTTATTTAAAGATTTGTCATTTTTTTGTTTGTTTGCAAACGATTCCCTGTCAATAGGTGAATTGACCTCAATATCCTCCTGTTTCTCTGCATCCATCTTATTATCATTGACACTTTCCATGAGCATAGTCTGAGCTCTAGTCGTCACGGCGTTTCCAGTGCATAGATTGTGTCTCTCCCATTCAATAATATCTTCTGGTGAACAATCCTTGCTGCCGTGTATGCGACCCACCATAAGGTCTGCAATCGGATTTTTCAGCATGCATACCTTCACGTTCCCTGTGAAAAAAGGTGTTTTAACATGGATAATAGCTGTGGGGTAAAACTCAATAGTTCCCCCAAAAGTCATGCAACGGACATATTCCCCCGTTGCACAGCTAGGATGTACCAGCGACTGTCGCACTCCAATGGTTGTGGACCCCGAATCTCTCAATACAGAAACTATAGAACCGTTAACTATCCCTCTGTTAAAAATCAGAGAGCCTTTTCCATAATTGGCTGCAAGACCTACTTCTGGTGGAATGTGTCCGCAGTTTAGCACTGTCTCCTTTGCCTTCTGAAAAATAAGATTGCATTGTGGGCAACTATTCGCCACGTTATAATTTATAGCAAAGCATGCAGCAGAAGAATGCATTGTATTATCGTTAGGTGGAACCTGAACCTTAGGGGTGATATCATTTGTAACTGCTGCCCCGGTATTATGGTTATAATGTGAAGATCCACGAGAATGAGAACGATTACGAGAATAATTAGTTGAATTATCCCGTTGTCGTCTATTGTAATTGTTATCTCGATGTCTCGAGTTATAATTATCGCTATTCTTCCAATTGTTACCATTATTATACTGATATGACCGATTATAACTTGAGTTACGTGGATTACTGTTGTATCTTGACTGAGGTGAATAATTTCTGGTTTGTTGTCTTCCTCTATTAAAGTTATTGTTAAAGTTATTCTGTCCCTTATGAAAATCAATGTCATAGTTTCCTTTGAACCTACCTCTGTCTACACTGTGTGTTCTTGGTTTGTTATTACTATGATATGCCATATTGGAGGCTACAGGAAGAGGTTCTCTTATCAACGAGCCAGAAATATTAGCATTCGGATGAGCTGTGCAGTAATTTAAAGAAATTTTTTCTAACTCATCAATAGTTTCTGGGTTTCTTTCTTGCAGATAAGCAAAGAACGGTGGGCTGACAGAAGATAATACTTTATCCCTCAATAACAAATCGACTAACTTGTCGTAAGATTTGTTGACACCTGCTAGTTCAACCCATCTGTTAAAAGTATTGCGTATGTTAGCAATAAATCCTGTAAAATCTTTATTATTATCTGGCAATAAACTTTTGAAACGTAATCTACATGCCTCTTCGTTCAAGTTGAAACGACGTAGTAACAAAGTCTTAATGGCCTCATAGTCTGTGGCTAATGTAGGATCAATATTTTGTGCTGCACTTGCAGGTTCGCCATCCAGAAATTCCTTAAGTTTAAGTGCCCATGCAGTTTTGTCAAGGTTATTGACCTTGCATATATCCTCAAAGCGCGCCAGCCATGATGAAAGGTCGTCCACGTGTAATTTGAAAGGTGGTAGCTTAAAGTAATAATTGCCTTTAAGTCGGTTGGATGAAGATCCTGATTGAGCATTATCATTTTGGCTTGATGCAGCACCCTGCGAATTAAGTTTTGCTGTTTCCAATTTAAGCCGTTGCAATTCCATTTCTTGCTGCAATATGATTTCTTGTCGTTTCAATTTATTCTCTTCTTCAATCCGTAGGATTTCATCTCTTGCTATCTTTCTTTCTTCCTCTTGTCTTAATTCTTCTCTCTCTGCTTTAGCAATAGCTTTCTTTTCAGCCTCTTTTCTTTCAAGTTCTTCCATCTCTGCCTTAGCAATAGCTTTTCTTTCAGCCTCTTCTGCCTTAGCAATAGCTTTCTTTTCAGCCTCTTTTCTTTCAAGTTCTTCCATTTCTGCATTATATTTTGTAAATTCAGCCAATGCATAAGCCTCGAGAAGTTCTCCTTTTTTTCCAAAATCCTTACCATTTTTAATAAAATAGTCTAAGTTAAGCATCTTGAAGTTAATTTATTTAAGTATTCAATTACTTATGTCTTGTAATCACCACTAGAATCTATGTTGATTATTATAATTACTCAACAGATGAATAATTAATATAAAAAATTGCAATATTCCTGTAATGTTATTTATAAGTTCCACAAATTTATAATATTTTGTAAAAATATTATATATATATATATATATATATATATATATATATATATATATATATATATATATATATATATATATATATATATACATATATATATACATACATATATATACAGTAGAACTCCATTTATCCGAACCCCAATTATCCGAACATCCAATTATCCGAACACTTTTTCCAGAAAAAAAAAAAATCAGGCGCCACCAGTCACGTTAGACTACAGTTCTGAATCTTTTGATGCGGCAAGCTTCAAATGTGTGCGAACAATTTGTAGACAATGACATGGGCTAATGGACGATCGCTTTCCAGTGTACGTGTGCGTTCTAGGCAGAACACTGGCTAAACAGAAGTTCAACTTAAAATAATTGTGTCTGCTACTACAGCAGAATACTTTTGGTGTACACGTATTTTTCTGTGCGATCTGGCATCTTCCAGTAGGCCTAAAGCATATAAAAGGAACCGCAATGTTTTGTCAATTGAAACGAAAACAGAAATTATCAAGAGACTAGGAAAAGGTGAAACTGTGTCTTCATTTGCGAGGATTTTCAATGTTGGGAAAGCTACCGTCTCTGACATCAAAAGTAACAAGGATAAAATTATGAGTTTTGCATCGAAATTGGATAGTGAAAATGGGTCGAAGAAACATAAAACCATGAGAAATGCGAATGATTTGAAATTGGAAGAGGCTTTGTATATATGGTTTGTGCAAAGAAGAAGCAAAGGGGAACCTATCTCTGGCTCTCTATTGTGTGAAAAGGCACTTCAGTTCAACAATCAATTTGACGGTCCTCCTGACTTTAAGGCTAGCCAGGGATGGTTAAGAAACTCTAAATCTCGTCATGGCATACGAGAATTGGAGATTCAAGGGGAATCTTTATCTACCGATGCAACTGCCGCTGAAAATTTTAAAGAAACATTCTTGGCTTTTTTGGAAGAAGGTTATTTACTAGATGATGTGTATAATGCCGATGAGACTGGCTTATACTGGAAATCATTGCCTCAAAAATCACTTGCATCTCAGCGCGAAGCAGCTGCCCCTGGGTTTAAAAAGTGCAAAGAGAGAGTAACAATTTTGGTAGCCGCGAATGCCAGTGGAAGTCATCGTTTACCGGTGCTAATGATCGGCAAAGCCAAAAAACCACGTTGTTTAAAGAATGTGACATGTCTCCCATTGTGCTACAAAGCACAGAAGAGTGCTTGGATGAATAATGAAATATTTCTTGATTGGTATACAAATCAGTTCATCCCAAATGTGAAGAGGTTGAAAGAACAAGAAAAGAAAACTGGAAAAGTAATTTTTCTACTGGACAATGCACCATCTCACCCAGAGACGGATACATTGAATGCAGTTGATGCAAATTTTAAAGTAATTTTTCTGCCTCCCAATGTAACAGCACTGATTCAACCAATGGATCAGGGTGTTATAGCAAAGCTTAAAAAGATGTACAAGAAGGAAGTCATGCGTCGTTTATTGTTGGCTGAAGATGAAGAAAGTGTGGTGACGTTTTCCAAAAAGCTTAATCTCAAAGACTGCTGCTATATGTTAGCTGATGCTTGGACCACCCTGTCACAAGATAATCTCAACAAGGCTTGGAATAGATTGCTTGGGAAAAAAGGAGGAAATGAAACTACTGCAGTGGACACAAATGATGATTGTATAAATGAAGTTGTGGAACTGTTTCAAGCAATGCCCGGATTTTCGGACTGTGACAAAGATGATGCACACATGTGGCTAGAAGATGATAATGATTCTGGTTTTCAGTTTTTGAATGACGAAGAAATTTTGTCTTTTGTGCAAGAAGAAAACCAAATACATGTAGTGACCGATGATGAAGACTCCTCAGAAGTACATGATGTACTTGTAGATTATGAAGAAAACCCAAAACGTCGACCAAGTCCTGAAGAGGCCTTTATAGCACTAGAAACAGCGATGGCTTGGTACGAGCAAGAAGATGACAGCTGTCCTACACAGCTTCTGCTGTTGAAGAGAATGCGGGACTTAGCAGCCAAAAGGAGACTATCCAGTTTGGTGCAAAAGAGGATTCCTCTATATTTTAAATAGTGGGCTACATCTGTGCAAGTACATGTATACGTAAGTTGCGCCTGGTTTTGAATCGTTTGTAATGTTATTTTGATAACATTTCTCTTTCTTAACAAAAAATAATTAATGCTGTACAAGTAGAACATGCACTGCAGTGTAATGAAAGATTTTGGTGATACAGTGATCTAATACAGTGTGGGTATTATTATTACAGTACAAGTAAATATGTTTTATAGTGTATTTTCCTTGTGATTGTTAATTATTTTTAGAAATATGTGTACATGTACTCGATACATCATGTAACCCAATTATCCGAACATTTGATTATCCGAACGATGCTCGGTCCCATGGGGTTCGGATAAATGGAGTTCTACTGTATATATATATATATATATATATATATATATATATATATATATATATATATATATATATATATATATATATATATATATATATATATATATATATATATATATATATATATATATATATATATATATATATATATATATATATACAGTACTTTGCAAAAAAATGGCAGTCATATTTTCGCAACGCAGCACACTCATAGAAGCAAATAATAGTAAACACTGTATGTCCAGAGGAAGATTGGTATCTCCCCTATCTATTAACACTGGTTTCAGTACAGTATAATGTTGCCTTCTCCAGCAAGGCAAGCCTGGATGCGGCGAGGCATACTTCCCACAAATGTTTGTAGGTAATTGTGAGTCAGACTGTCCCAGTATTTTTCAGCTACCTTCTTCAATTGTTCAACGTCTCTGAGCCCACTCTTTTTTAAATGATTCTTGAGTAGTGCCCAAACGTTTTCAAATGGGTTTAGATCGGGACTGTTAAATTATAAAAGGATGAAATGAATACAAACAATACAATGGGTTAACCAAGGATTACAGAACAGTAGCACAATACAAAAGTGACATTTTCACAAAAATAAATGATATTATAAAACCAAGTGTACTAACCGGAAATGTAGAAGGGTGAAGGTTAACTGAAGGAAACGAACATATTTGGTACTATGAATGATGACGTCACAGGACTCATTTGACGTTAATACAATACATTTAAATAAAATTAAAGATAGCCAGATTAGAATAAACAGGATAGATTACGAACATATGACTGTAACTGAATAAAAATTAGAACTAAATACACTAGAATACACCAGTTATAACATGACTATACACCTAACATGCAAGGTGAATTAATGCAAGTCCGAACGACACGATCACCGATAATGTATTCGACGCGTTCTTCGCGAGGTGCTATTAATTCACGGCCCTAAGAACGATTACAATCAATTCGTAGCATCCAAGGAGCCATAGAACTGATTATAATTCACCGCCCATCCATACCCGCTACATGTAAAAGGACAGAAACAATATTTAACATGGCTACAAAAAAAAAAAGAACATGTCGTTATCGGACAAACAGGACGACATATGGTAACGTTTAAAATCAGTTACTTATCTTTTATAAGCAGTAATACAGTACATTATCTGCTTCGCCAACAGACTCGAGATCTTGTTTGAAACATTGAATACGTTAGCAATACGTTTCATTTGCTCTTTGAGAGCTGCAAATAAATTTTTTGAAGGACATTGACTGTTGCAGGCTTTTTCAACCGTTCATACTGTTGTCAAGGGCATGACGTCACCGGTGTTTTTGCATAATAATGTCCATTTCGGCTCGAAAGGAAAAATGTCTTATTTTTTTGTGGTTCGCTCTTTTGAAAAGTTTCAAGACCACTAATGGCCACCAGTTGTGACGGGTCCGTGGTGGTGGTGTGTTGTGTTGCGCTTCCTTTGTTAAGCTTTATTTATTCTAATTGAATAGTAAAGTCACTCTCTAGACGTAGTAATGTTGGTTATAAGTGGTTAGCTCTGACCATCAGAACATCCCTTCGACGTTCTGATTTGCATAGTATATAGTATTTGATTTCCCTTGTGGGAGAGTTATCGTGCTGACAAAGGTAAACACCAACAGCTGTAGAACCGAACCCGAAACGTAAATAAAGGATCAAGCCTTCTGCTTTGAGTCCACATGTATTGAGATTCATACAAAAACGATAATCGACATTCACAAAAACTTCATGTACAGTTGTAACAATGGGCAAATAATGACGTCACCGTGTCAGAGAAAAACAATATGTCAGAGGAACATCGGTGCTATATACGTGCGCTGTTTTTTGCATAATAATGTCCATTTCGGCTCGAAAGGAAAAATGTCTTATTTTTTTGTGGTTCGCTCTTTTGAAAAGTTTCAAGACCACTAATGGCCACCAGTTGTGACGGGTCCGTGGTGGTGGTGTGTTGTGTTGCGATTCCTTTGTTATTCTATTATTTATTCAATAGTAAAGTCACTCTCTAGACGTAGTAATGTTGGTTATAAGTGGTTAGCTCTGGGCATCAGAACATCCCTTCGACGTTCTGATTTGCATAGTATATAGTATTTGATTTCCCTTGTGGGAGAGTTATCGTGCTGACAAAGGTAAACACCAACAGCTGTAGAACCGAACCCGAAACGTAAATAAAGGATCAAGCCTTCTGCTTTGAGTCCACATGTATTGAGATTCATACAAAAACGATAATCGACATTCACAAAACTTCATGTACAGTTCAGCATAACAATGAATTCCAAATAATATCAGTAAGTATCCGTCCGTGTCAAAACAATATGTCAGATGAACATCGTGGCTATATACGTGCGCTGTTGTAGTCAACAGCCAGAAATGAGGGCGCATGCCGTTTATGACATTCTTGGCTTTTTTACAATTTGAATGTCATAAGATGAGACTGGCTTTATACTGGAAATCTTGCCTCAAAAATCACTTTTCTCAGCGCGAAGCAGCTGCCCCTGGTTTAAAAATTAATCGCAATCAGTGGAATCATCGTTTAGACCGGTGCTAATATCGGCAAAGCCAAAAAAAAACCACGTTGTTTAAAGAATGTGACTCCCTGAAGAGTGCTTGGATTAGTGAAATATTTCTTGATTGGTATACATGATTCCCAAATGTGAAGAGGTTATAGAAAAGAAAAACTAGTAATTCTTCTATGGACAATGCACCATCTCATCCAGAGACGGATACATTGAATGCAGTTGATGCAAAATTTTGTAAGCCTCCCAATGTAACAAGACACTGACCTTTTGCTTGAAGTCCTGCGTCGTTTAGCTGAAGATGAAACAAGTGGCCATGTAACCAAAAAAGTCAAAGACTGCTGCTATATGTTAGCTGATGCGTGACCTGTCACAAGATAATCCAACAAGGAATGGAGTCATGGGAAAAAAGGAGGAAATGAAACTACTGCAGTGGACGCAAATGATGATTGTATAAATGAAGTTGTGGAACTGTTTCAAGCAATGCCCGGATTTTTCGGACAGTGACAAAGATGATGCACACATGTGGCTAGAAGATGATAATGATTCTGGTTTTCAGTTTTTGAATGACGAAGAAATTTTGTCTTTTGTGCAAGAAGAAAACCAAATACATGTAGTGACCGATGATGAAGACACCTCAGAAGTAATTGTACTTGTAGATTATTCGACCAAGTCCTGAAGAGGCCTTTATAGCACTAGAAACAGCGATGGCTTGGTACGAGCAAGAAGATGACACTGTCCTACACAGCTTCTGCTGTTGAAGAGAATGCGGCTAGGAGACCCAAAGAGCGTAAGTTGCGCCCGTTTGTAAATGTGAAAACATTTCTCTTTCTTAACAAAAATAATTAATACAAGAAGTACATGCACTGCAGTGTAATAAAAGATTTTGGTGATACAGTGAGTGATGGTTAATTATTTTTAGAAATATGTGTACATGTACTCGATACATTATGTAATCCAATTATCCGAACATTTGATTATCCGAACGATGCTCGGTCCCATGGGGTTCGGATAAATGGAGTTCTACTGTATATGGACCTCTGTATGAACTACAAAAGACAGTGAAGTTTATACAAGAAACAACATTGCAGATATAGACAATATAGTTCAAGCGAACGAAAGAAGAAGAAGAAGAAGAAGAACTTGCGTAAGTTTGTGTGTGTGCGCGTGCGTTTTGTTTTTGTTTTTTCCTTTTAATGAAGGCAAATATCCCATTAAACCTCTGACGGGTTATAATTACCATATAGTAGTAGTAGCCCCTTCTTCCATAACTGACTGGGAATGCACTTTTGAGGTGGTAGCCTTCCACTGCTTTTTTACATGATATTCCTTTTGGCGTGTTCTTTTCTCTTCTGCTTGTTGTGAGAGCTTCTTTTCGCCAAGTCTGAAGTGGCACCGTAGCGATCGGCAGCTTCATACTCCCATGTTGCTGGATTTTTGTCCAATGCCTTCATGTCTTTCTTGCACATATCTTTGAACCACAGCTGCGGTCGCCCAACTGTTCTTTTGCCATCTGCTAGTTGTCCGTAGAAGATATCTTTAGGGATGCGACCATCTTCCATGCGGCAGACATGGCCAAGCCAGTGTAGTCTGCGCTGTCTAAGCAGTGTATACATGCTTTAAAGGCCAGCACCTCGACATTTGTCACTTTTCCCTCCACGAAATATCAAATATGTGGCGTAGACACCATAGATGGAAGGTATTGAGCCTTCTTTCTTGCTTAGCATACGTTGTTCATGTCTCGCGGCTATAAAGAAACGTGCCGGTGACACGGGCATTGTATACTGCAGCTTTGATCTTCATTGTGAGTTTGGAATTTTCGCCCCAAACACGCGTTGTAAGGTAGGCAAAGATGGTTGCCAATGCGGCTGTCAATTTATGTGTGCAGAGAGAGTTTGTCATTGATGGTAGACCCCAGGTATGTGAAGTGGTGCACCACTGCCATTTCATAGTTATCGACAGTGATAACTGGTGCAACATCTACATCCTGACCCAGTAATTTTGTTTTCTTTAGACTTACTGTGGGACCAAAGTCCTTGCATGCTTGAGAGAAGCAATTCATCAAGCTCTGAAGCTCCTGTTGACTTTGAGTGACGATTGTAGCATTACCATATGGTGTCTCTAATTATAGATAATATATTCACTTGCCGATATCTGAAATTGGTATCATTTCTCCTTTCCAATTATTGTAAACAGAGTAAATTAAGTGTCAAGTGGTGTGGATATGCATGTGTTTTTTCACTCTTCATCCTAAAATGACATTCTTCCTATATCTGTCATGGTGTTAATAAGGGGGAGAGCAGTGTGGAAGCCTGGCGTGTTTGCGATAAAGTGTAAACTGCATTGCTTACAACGCGATAGGTGGGGAAAATATATACGGGGGCAGGGCCGGCTCTACCGACGGTGCAACACGTGCATTTGGGGGAGGCAAAAAATCGTTTTACTTATTTTTACAATCACGCAAAAATATTCCTCCTGGGAGCCGCGCTGGTGTAATGGTTACCACACTGCGCTATCGATCAGGCGTTCAAGGTTCAAGCCAGGGCGCGGGCATTTGTAGAAGTGTCATCGACCGGGATTTTGGCTGAATAACCTGAACGGCTCCTGAAATAAACCCTCCGTGGATGGTGTCACGGAGTGTTCGAAGGTTTCATCTAGATTATTTTCGTCTGTTCTTTAGCTGTTTTTCAAGTCTTCACTAATAGTTCTGCCATACGATCCTGATGCTATCTTCTCCTACAAAGGCACTAAAAGGTATTTCTTTAGGGATGTCAGTACAATTTATTCGCTTGGTCGAAACCACAGTGGTTCCCAGAGGATTATATTTCCGTGTTCAGTGGTCAATTGAAGACCGCCACGATAAATCTTCCGGCATGGCTGAACGAGAGACTGGAATTAATTAACTTGGCGTGGGAATCAGGAATTTATTTTTTTATCTACCGTTTTATGTTGGCGGCTCGAATGTTTCAGTTGTTTTCGAGTGTGCATTCAAGGAAGATGATTTTGCTCAGTGTTAGTGTGCTATGTGTTACAGTGATAAAAACGTTTTTTAAACGTTTTATGGAAACTAGTACAGTGCTTCAGCCTCCATTCATTACTAAATAATACATTTTATTGTAGGGTTTATTAAAACAGTTTTAATATTCAAATAGATATAATGTCCGATAAAAGAAAAAAAACTATCCGATGCCGAATATCGGAAACGGAAACTGGAAAAAGAACGCGATATTCAAAAACATAGCGGGGCTTTACATAAATATCTAAAAACTGAAACAGCTGATGTAGGACAGAAGAAAATAAGCAAATGTAACGAAACAAATGATTCTGAGCTCGTGGCAAGTCCTTTAACTAGGACCCCAGTAACGTAGATATTACTAACAATGTCGAAAATGAGACTGATTTGACCGTTTCCAATTCCAGAGATTTAAGTGATGAACTTGAGAGGTACACTGATCCGGCAAGATGGAATCCTTCTTTAAGCGATACCGAAAGACTGGAAATCGTAAAAAAAGGCCTGCCAGAAAGATCAAAAAATGAGTTCGTTTTTCCGAGCAGCTCTAATGGTCGGAAATTTTTACACTAGGGAGCTAAGCAATGGAGAACATATTAATCGATCATGGTTATTGTATTCAAAAGAAAAAGAGTCTGTATTTTGTTTATGCTGTAAGTTGTTTTCCTGTAATAAAATGTCACTTACTACTGATAACTATAATGATTGGGGTCATTTTTATGTGTATCTTAATGAACACGAAAAATCTAAAAACCACTTGGAGTCCCATACAAAGTGGATTGAATTATCGTCCAGGCTTAAATCAGTACAGACAATTGATTCAATGCAACAAAAGTTATTACATTCAGAAGTTCGACACTGGAGGAGCATAATAGAACGCCTAATTGCTATTGTCCAGTTCTTGAGCCAACAATGCTTGCCATTTCGTGGAACATCTAATAAATTATATGACCCTAACAATGGCAATTTTTTAAAGCTTGTTGAACTGATTGCCAGACTTGATAATGCTATGTGTGAATATTTAAACATTACCTTGGGAAAAACATTCAAAATGAATTGATTGCTCTTCTCTCTGGAACCATAAAAAAAAAAAAATAATTTCTATGGTGGAGAAAGCTAAATATTATAGCATAGTTGTAGACTGTACTCCCGATGTAAGTCACATTGAACAATTAACGCTAATTGTAAGATTTGTTAATACGAATCCAGATGATATCAACATTCATGAGCATTTTCTTGGTTTCATTGCTGTAGAAGCCACTACAGGCTCAGCGTTAACCGAATGCATTCTAAGAAAATTGTCACACATGGATAATCCAATCGCAAACATGCGTGGCCAGGGGTATGACAATGGATCAAATATAAAAGGAAAACATTCAGGAGTTCAACAACGTATTAGGGACTTGAACCCGAGAGCTTTTTATATCCCTTGCTGTTCTCATTCTCTCAACTGGGTGGTCAGTGATGCCGCGATGTCATATAGAGAAGGGGTTTTATTTTTTGAAACGGTTCATAAAGTTGCTAGTAAACTGTTGCAAAGCATAAAAATGGAATTGACTAGTGCCATAACAACTTTGAGAAATGTCTCCATAGCCTAAAGAATCTCAGAAATGATGAATCATTACAAAATTTTCTTGTTGATGCTACAACATTAGCTGAGAAAGTTGAAGCTGATCCTGATTTGATACCAACGTTTGAATGTACTAGAGTGCGTCAGCAGAAAAAGCAACACAACTATGAAGCAAGAGATGAACCTATTTTGGATCCCAAAACTAAATTCAAAATTGAAGTTTTCTTTTTTATTATTGATGTTGCAACTAATTCTATTGAAGAAAGGTTCGAGCAATTTTTCCTTTTTATATAACATCCCTAAATTGAATTCTGAGACGACACATGAGCTCTTAAACAAATGTAAAAACCTAGAAGGCGTTTTAACACATCAAGGAAATAGAGACATTGATGCCATTGAGCTATATGATGAACTGAAAGTAGTATCCAAATTAGTACCAGAAAATACACCGCCAATTGAAGTTCTTCGTTATATTATTGAAAATAACATTGCTGCTAATGTCTCCATAGCCTTAAGAATATTACTAACTTTGCATGTAACGGTAGCAAGTGGTGAGCGTAGTTTTTCAAAACTGAAGCTTATTAAAACTTATTTCCGCTCAACAATGGCCGAAACTAGATTGGTAGGACTTGCCATGATTTCAATTGAACATGAAATCGGTCAAAAATTAGACTACGCAGACCTTATTTCTGCTTTTGCAAATATGAAAGCTAGAAAAGTGTCTTTTTAAGCAGTACATACTTCAAACAATATAAATTCAAATAATGTGAAAATAGTGCTAAAAACTATAACATGTACATACTATAGTTAAGTGTTTGTGACTCAACAGTTAATCGTTCCACATGAGAAGAGCATCCCCTATATGTAAGTAATGTAACTACATTTATTTCGTATAATTGTCTCTAATAAAGTCAATGGTTTATTTTATGACTATACAGTATTTTCATCAATTTATCAATGCATTATTATTAATGGTACTATTTAAAATTAGGCTAATGGTCATGAAATTAATGTTGAAGCTTGTTTAATATAATGGTTTTAACAATTGCAAACGTTAATTTGAGGTTGGGCTGCGGCGGCAAGGTATGGTATTGCACGGGGCGGCAAAATTCCTAGGGCCGGCCCTGTTACCGGGGGATAAACAATAAATGAAAGAGTGGGACACCGTAAATAATAATTTCCTATCTTTCGTACCTTTTTGCTCCGCAGTGAATATGTATAGTTAGGTGTTGTTTCGTAGCGCTTAGGGTTAGGATTAGGGTTAGAATTAGAGTTAGGATTAGGGTTTGTGTTAGGGTTAGTGTTAACCCTAATCCTAACCCTAACTGCTACGAAACAACACCTAACTACATATATTCACTGCGAACCAAAAAGATACGAAAGATAGGAAACTACCATATGATTGATTATACCTGCAAAGTATTCGTATCTTATAGTAGCTCTGTTAATTTGCTTTTAAGGCTGAAATTGTTTCTTGCAAATAAAAGTAATAATCAGGGCCGACCCTATCGCACCCGGCGCAGACTTGGGAGAGGCCCCGAAAAGTATTTTTAAAAATAAGAAAAACAATAAAATTCTAAACATACATTGTCGTAAAACGAGTGTGTGTTGCGAGGTGGTTTGCTCTGAACAATGTTCCATGTGATATGAATAAAACAATTATAAATTTCTGGCCATTGTTTTTTCTTTGATATGTTAGGTTTTTTTATTCAGTGATAGTGCATCGTGCCTTCGATGGAAGATTAAGCGAATGCGGGGGTGGAAGATTCCGAACAATACTTGAACCTTGGAATACGATTGATTTGATAAGTCATTTCATTGAGTCCATACATTTAATTCACAGTTGTACACACAGGATGATCATTTCAAATAGGAATAGAGCATAAGTCCATATAAGTCATGCATAAATTAATAACGTAGACTGCTGGTTTACGTGTCAATGTCCGTTTAAGGATACAATGCAGTATTGTCGTCAGAACATCACAGCTATATGCACGCGCAGCTAGACATGGCTACCTGCCGACAGTGAGACTGCGAGTCTGAATATATTCATACGAATTTGACGATTATTCTTCTCCTTCTGAGAATTCTAGTTAAATACTAACCTCCATAAATTTCCCTCTCATATAGAGTTCTAGGACTGACCCTGATCCATCAAAAATGCACATAAAATGGCTATATCATGCCATTGAATTGGAAGGTTAGAAAAACGCAGCTATTCAGCTTGGCGGTCAAGTAACAAAGGGTAGCGTTTCTTAGTTACCGACTGTGACCCAAACAACGCTATACACGTCATAATCGATCGTGTATGGAGCGTTCAATAATTGAAACATCTATCGCAATATATTAAATGCCTTAACCTTTACAATTGCACGTCTGATAACCTTTAGCAGACGGCGTTAATATCATATACCGTAACAATTCCCTGTACACCGGGGAAAAAAAAAATCGATAGATTTTTTTTTCAAGATCTATCCGACTTACCAATTTTTCAAAAAAAATTTAACACAATTGTGACATATGGCCGACGATGTTCTGAGTAGAACCGTGTTGCGGTCATGTCAACTAACTATTTGTCATAGTCATCTAACATTAATCACATTATATATCAATTATACATATTATTATATCAACTAAATAAAATGTCCAATGTTAACAGTGAATGATAGAATTAAATTAAAGTAAGGTCTGTCGTATTAGTATGTCATATAGGAATTAATTTGACTAATTAAAATTAAATTAATTAATTAAATTAAGAGATAAATTATTAAGATTCTAATGTAACGCGATGTTATGAGAGAAGAAAAAACAAAATAAGTGAGAAGAAATAGAAAGAAATTCGAATATAATTTTAACTTAATTGTGTGTGTTAAGTGTTAGTGAATAATAACTATCTAATTTAACTAACTAAATAATGTATAGGTACATTAAAAAAAAAAATATTAATCTAATACTTGTGTGAGATTTATTTTCTCTTTTCATAATTTCTTCTTTTTATATTTCGTTCTCTTTTTTTTTTGTTCTCTTCATTTCATTTTTTTCTCACATTTCATTTTATTGATAATAATTCAATTAAGAAGTTAAGTTAACTAATTAATTAGTATAGGATATGATGATTCATCCGTAGTCTTGATCCTGATGAATTCTTTTAGGCAAAAATGTTCAAACGTTTACGTTGGAAAGAAATGTCATTTATCCCAGCATCCAAGAATTAAGTGCACATAGGATAATAAGTTCGACTTGTCGTCAGATATTGTTCCATGATTGTTCAACGAATATTCATATATCGTGTATGGACGTTAGACGAAGTTTCAATGACAATATGTATACCTTGATTGTCTTTTAGTTCAATTCTGTGATGCATATAGTGTTTATAAAGTTTAAATTGAAGGCAAGGTTAGTTCCTTTATAGTTGATATGTTTTAGGAATGTTAATGTTGATTATTCGTCGTCAATAGGATTACGTGACAACGCATCCGCCACAATGTTTTCAGTGCCAGGAATATGTTCAATGGAGAATTCAAATGGCTGTAGGATGATTGCATATCTGGCGAGTTTTTGGCTCTTATGATTAGATCGACGCAAAGATGCTACAGCACGTTGGTCCGTCTGTATGGTGAAGGGAGCACCAAGGAGGAACTTTTCAAGTTTAGTTATTGCCCATATCACAGATAAAAGTTCCTTGTCTACTGTGGAATACTTTGTTTCTGCCGGCTTTAGCTTTCTTGAAATATATAAGGTAGGATGTAGAATGTTATTATGATTCTGGAGCAGGCATGCACCAGTGCCGTAGTTACTAGCATCTGTTCGTAAGAAAACTCTTTTGGAAGCATCGGGAAGTCTTAAAATTGGTTCATGCGAGAACAAATTTATAATTTTGTTGAAAGTTTCATTGCATGTACCAGTCCATGTCACCTTCACCGGCATGTCTTTCTTTAACAATGAAGACAATACAGCCGTGATGGATGACAAGTTTGGTATGAATCTACTGTAATATTGAACAAGTCCTAACAAACTCCTGACCTGTTTCTTCGTCTGAGGAACTGCTATGTTTAGAATTTTGGAGACTGTACTAGGTAACGTTCGGATATATCCCGATCCAATGATATGTCCCAAAAAGGTTATCTCATTACACGCGATTTGCACCTTTGTAGGTTTAGCAGTTAGATGATAATTCCTTAGAGTGTCGAAAACATATCTAAGTCCCGAAACATGTTCCTCAAACGACGAACTAAACAAGCATATGTCGTCAATATATGTAATAACGTCTGGTCTACCTGATAAAATTTGTCGCATCAGGCGAATGAAGGTAGCTGGCGCATTAACAAGCCCAAAAGGCATCACATTCCACTGGTATAGACCTTGTGGAGTGGAAAATGCGGTGTAGTACTTAGCCTTTTCGGTCAGTGGTATCTGCCAATAACCTTTAGTTAAGTCTATCTTACTAAATATAGTTGCGTTGGATAGACGTGGCAGTAAATCGTCGATAAGTGGATGTGGTTCGCTGTCAACTATAGTCTTAGCATTTAATTTTCTATAATCAACACATAGTCTGATGTTATTGTCCTTCTTCCGGACAATCACTAATGGAGAAGAGAATGGCGAATTACTAGTCTCAATGATTCCCAGAGACAACATCTGTTCAAGTTCCTTAGTAGTTTTAGCAAGGAAATGTAAAGGAACAGAATAGGGATGTACACGAATAGGTGTATCATCATAGAGAGTAATGTCATGACTGATAGCCGATGTGCGACCCGGGACGTCGGTCAATACATCTGGATAAGATTGTAATAGATTAGCAATCTGTAGACGCTGTTGCGGTGTAACCGTTGAAGAGATGGTTACATCCCGCCAAGATTCAGTAGGTTGAACTACTGGTACCGGTAACGGTAACTGTACCTCAGGAAAAGAAGATTCTTCTTCCTGGATGACAGATAAGTTAGAATAATAACAAGTAGATACTGTGTTGTCATCTAGTTCATGAAGTAGATACTGTGTTGTCATCTAGTTCATGAAAAATTGACTGTAAGTGTTCAGGACGTGTATGAAATTGCTTGAGCATGTTAATATGAAATATCTTTTTGTGTCCCTTGATATCTAAGACGTAATCAACGTCGGAAATTTTATCAATGACTTTGTAAGGACCATTCCAAGATATCAATAATTTATTGTTATTGTGAGGAAGTAACACATAAGCCTCGTCGCCTGGGAATAATTGGCGTAATCGTCGAGACCTATTTTGTAGAGATCGAGCCTTAGCTTTTGCAGCCTCAGAAGAAGCTGTTGCCAACTGGCAAGACTCAATAATGTTCTTCCGAAGATTAATCACATATTCGCAAGATGACTGAGTGTCCTGAGTCATCTCCTCGTCAATTAATAAGTCTTTTATTAGTCCCATAGGACCTCTTGGGGGAGCACCAAAAAACTAATTCAAAGGGAGAGAAGCCAGTTTGTTCATGCGGTACCTCCCGATAAGCAAATAGAACAGCTGGGAGTGCTCTGTCCCAGTCATGAGGGTGCTTAGCAGTAACCTTATGTAGTAGTTGTTTAAGTGTACGGTTAAGTCTTTCAACCGCACCATTACTCATCGGATGATAAATACTACTTAAATTCCTATCAATGTTCCAAGTTTTCATGACTTCCTTCATGGTGTCAGATATAAACTGTGACCCATGGTCTGATAAAAGTTTTCTAGGAAACCCTATTCTAGAAAAGATGAGATGTAGTGCATCAGCTACATCTGTGGTAGTGGTGGTCTTTAATGGGATAGCTTCTGGCCATCGTGTGCACAAATCAATGCACGTAAGGACGAATCTATGTCCTCTGGCCGATGGTAGCAATGGACCAATAATATCTATGGCCATCTTGTCAAAAGGTCTTACTGAGATATCGCAAGCCTGAATAGGCGCCGTGTGAAAAGCTCCACGTGCTTTCACTTCTTGGCATGTAGTACAGGAACGTACATACTGCGAAATATCTCTTGACACTCCTGGCCAAAAGAATGAAGACAGTACTCGAGATCATGTTCGAGTATATCCCATATGTCCAGCACAATGTGAGTCATGTGCATGTTGAAGAATGTACCGTCTAAAAGTATACGGGACCATAACTTGTTGTTTCATTTGTGATTTGTCATTAAAACATCTAATCAATATGTCATTTTTAATAACAAAACAATGTTTGTTATTATTACCTGAGGATAGATTGTCAACTTTATCAACCAGCTTAAAAATTTTTTTTAAAGATTTATCCTCTTTTTGTTTGGTTGCAAATGTTTCCCTGTCAATAGGTGAATTGACTACAAATTCCTCTTGGTTGTCTGCATCCATTTTATTATCATCAACTTTCTCCATGAGTTGAGTCTGCGCTCTAGTCGTCACGGCGTTTCCAGTGCATAGGTTATGTTTCTCCCATTCTATAATCTCATCTGGAGTACAATCTTTTCTGCCGTGTATACGACCAACCATCAGATCAGCTATAGGCTTTTTTAGCATACATACTTTTACGTTCCCTGTGAAAAAAGGTGTGTTAACATGAATAATAGCTGTGGGGTAAAACTCAATAGTTCCCCCAAAAGTCATGCAACGGACATATTCCCCCGTTGCACAGCTAGGATGTACCAGCGACTGTCGTACACCAATCGTTGTGGATCCTGAATCCCTCAGCACTGAGACGACGGATCCATTAACTAATCCCCTGTTAAAAATTAGTAGGCCTGTTCCATCGTTGACTGCAAGACCTACCTCTGGTGTAATATGTCCGCAGTTAAGCACTGTTTCTTTCGCCTTCTGAAAAATAAGATTGCATTGTTGGCAACTATTTGCCACATTATAATTAATAGCAAAACATGCAGCAGAAGACTGTGTTGTATTATTGTCAAGTGGGACCTGAGCTATAGGGGTAGTATTATTTGTAACTGCCGCCCCTGTATTATGGTTGTAATGAGATGATCCCCGAGAATGAGATCGATTCCGAGTATAATTGTTAGAATTATCTCGTCGTCCTCTATAGTAACTATTATCTCGATGTCTCGAGCCATGATTATTACCATTCCAGTTACTATTATTATTGGGAGTATGTGATCGATTATAATTAGTGTTATGTTGACCATTGTGGTAGTTTGTTTGAGGTGAATAATTTCTATCTCGTGATCTACCTCTGTTGAACTCATTTTTTATTGTTGAAATCATTATTATGTCCCTTCTGAAAGTTAACATTGTGATTTCTTTGGAACCTGCTTCTGTCTACACTGTGATGTCTTTGTTTGTTATTATGATTGTAGGCCATATTAGACGCCACAGGTAGAGGTTCTCTTAATGAGGAGTTAGAAATGGTTGCATTCGGATGTGCCGAACAGTAGTTTAAAGAAATTTTTTTCTAACTCGTCCATAGTACCTGGTTTACGCTCCTGCAAATATGCAAAAAAATGGCTGGCTAACCGAAGATAATACCTTATCCCGTAGTAGTAAATCAACTAATTTGTCGTATGATTTGTTGACTTCTGCCAGTTCAACCCATCTATTAAATGTATTGCGTATGTTCGCAATGAATCCTGCAAAATCTTTTGGAGATTCAGGTAAAATTCCCTTAAATTTCAACCTACAGTGTTCCTCGTCCAGGTGAAATCTTCGTAAAAGCAAGGACTTAATAGCACCGTAGTTATTTGCTATTGATGGGTCAGCATTTTGAGAAGCCGTCAATGGTTCTCCAACCAAGAATTCATTTAACTTGAGTACCCATGACTCTTCAGGCAAATGGTTTGTTTTGCAAGTCTGTTCAAAACGTGACAGGAACGATGAAAGGTCGTCCACGTTCAAGTTGAGAGTGGGTAATTTAAAGTTGTAGAAATGTTTAGTTTGGCTGGATGATGATCCATTTTGTGCGTTATTATTCTGGTTTGCATCAGCACTTTGTGCTTGTAATCTTGCTGTCTCCAATTTAATACGCGCCAATTCCATTTCTTGTTGTAAAATAATTTCCTCTCGTTTCAATTTATTCTCTTCTTCCTGTCTGGCGATTGCTCTTTGCTCTTCTCTTTCACGTTGAGCAATCTCTCTCAATCTATTTTCCTTGTCAATTTGCTTCATCTCACGTTCTGCTTCCTCTTTCTTTAATGCAGCCTTTTGTTCCTCTTCCTCTTTCTTTAATGCAGCCTTTTGTTCCTCTTCCTCTTTCTTTAATGCAGCTTTTTTCTCTGCTTCTTTTCTTTCATGTTTTTTCCAGTTCTGCCTCAGCAAACTGACGAAGTTCTTGAGATTTATAACCATATTCCCTACCAATTTTAACGAAATGGTCTATAGTAAGCATTTTGACTTTTATCTGTAAGTAATTATTGATAATTACTGATTAAAATAGTCAATAGTAGCTTCAGAGTAATTATTATACTTACTCAACTTAGAAATATTCAATATAAATAATCACAATAGTACTGAACTCTAATGTCTAAGTTCAACTAATAGACAATATTTTGTAACAATATTGTATCTAAATAATACTATATCATAAATAGTTATGATATCTGTTAACTATTATGTAATTACTTCACACAATTAATCTTAATATCCAATAATGTTGGGTATGATTCCTAGTAATTATATTGTTGAATGTACTAAGTCACTCTCTTAGTACCAGAAAAGTATATTAAATAATATACAATGGGTCTATTACCTCAAAGGTAGACTATAAGATTATTTTATTTGGTCAATATATATATTATATTATTATGCCCTAGGCATCTCTGATAAATTGTAGTGCTACTTTCTTGGACTATCACTGCATAATTATGCAATGTCCCATATTAACCTTAAATATCAGAAAAAATTAATTAAATTAAATTACAAGTGTATTATTGCATATAATATCATATTATTAATGTAGTATTTAATATATATTATGAGGACAAACAAATCAATGATGCAACTAAAGGGTACAAACAATGTTAAGACGCAAACAAGACATTTTCACAATTAAGAATGAATTTATGAACTAAATAAAACAAGCGGAAGTGTCACAAGCCAAATGAAGGGTCAAGGTCTGACCCGAGGTCAACTTAATATTCAAAGCACACAAAAAAAAAATGACTGCAAAAAATGATGACATCACAGGACTCATAACGGACGACCATTTAACAATCATCAAATAAATGATAGTAAGAGGAGACTGGACGAAATAGTTAACGAACATGGTACAGAACTGAATAAAATTGTTAACTGAGTACGAATAAAATACACCAGTTATCTACGGAACGGTACAGCTAACACAAATCGTCAAACGACAGCAGATTTGGACAGATAGTCCAATGGCAAACCTCAATGGGGCTTCCAAAAGTGCAATCGTTTAACTGCCTTAAGAAACGACCGAAATCAATTCAGGCATCGTGAGAGCCACAGAATTTAATTTCGGTTCATCCTCCCTACCTCCCACGAATTAACAACACATTAAGACAACAAAAAGTACATTAAACATAGGTAAAAACATGCCGATGTAGGCAGAGGGCATGGACTCAGTTAGCACTGTTTGCAATAACAACAGTTAAACACCTAGACTTATCTTTTCCGTTGCTTAGATCAGTGCTAGCGGTCGTCAACAGCTAGGCATGTGCCTTTGACTGTCTGCTCCTGATGGGCAGGCAACGGTAGTCCATCTTGTGCATCTTGATCAATTTGAAGCGAACTAGAGAGGCGTTGAAAAGATGTCTTCTTCACTGCGACAATGCAACAGTGACGTTGCTATTCATGATCACGTGCGTCACGTCAGCTTCGTAATGGTCATGTGATCGAAACTTGATCGTAAATATTTCATTCGAAAGTCATGAAAAAATTTTTGGTTTTTGGTTGTTTTTCGTCCCCACATACCGGGCACCACTGTTGCGAGGTGGTTTGCTCTGAACAATGTTCCATGTGATATGAATAAAACAATTATAAATTTCTGGCCATTGTTTTTTCTTTGATATGTTAGGTTTTTTTTATTCAGTGATAGTGCATCGTGCCTTCGATGGAAGATTAAGCGAATGCGGGGGTGGAAGATTCCGAACAATACTTGAACCTTGGAATACGATTGATTTGATAAGTCATTTCATTGAGTCCATACATTTAATTCACAGTTGTACACACAGGATGATCATTTCAAATAGGAATAGAGCATAAGTCCATATAAGTCATGCATAAATTAATCAGTAACGTAGACTGCTGGTTTACGTGTCAATGTCCGTTTAAAGATACAATGCAGTATTGTCGTCAGAACATCACAGCTATATGCACGCGCAGCTAGACATGGCTACCTGCCGACAGTGAGACTGCGAGTCTGAATATATTCATACGAATTTGACGATTATTCTTCTCCTTCTGAGAATTCTAGTTAAATACTAACCTTCATAAATTTCCATCTCATATAGAGTTCTAGGACTGACCCTGATCCATCAAAAATGCACATAAAATGGCTATATCATGCCATTGAATTGGAAGGTTAGAAAAACGCAGCTATTCAGCTTGGCGGTCAAGTAACAAAGGGTAGCGTTTCTTAGTTACCGACTGTGACGCAAACAACGCTATACACGTCATAATCGATCGTGTATGGAGCGTTCAATAATTGAAACATCTATCGCAATATATTAAATGCCTTAACCTTTACAATTGCACGTCTGATAACCTTTAGCAGACGGCGTTAATATCATATACCGTAACAGTGTGTAAACCCACTACTTTGTTAAATCACTACGTTGAGATACATATTTGCTTCAACTAATCAACGAGCACCGTTCACCAGTCTCTGAGACAGAATAAAATTAGCCATAAGCCCTGTTTTTCGGATGTCGGTTGCAGCCATCTTGTCGCCCAATATGGCGGAAAAAAACAGAATAAATTAGGCATAAGCCCTGTTTTTCGGAAGTCGGCCTAGGTCAAGGATGGTACGGCTGATGGTACAAAACTGCAGATAACCAATCAGCTTGCCACGCCAAGAACCAACCAAAAGCTTTCCTTAAGCAGTAGAAGTTACCTCATCTACCTATTTATACGGGAGAGTTTATTCATAATCACACAACACCAACACGAAGCCAGATAGACGACCGGCTGAAGAAGAGAAGCTGTCAACCTTGATTTATTGCTTACCTGCGTGCATTGACCTGGCAGGCTGCTTCAGTAGTCGAGTCAAAACCTGGCCTGTTTAAATTTTAGAGGGTAAGCATAATTAACATACTTGTAGGAAAATAGGCCTACAGCAGGTATATAATGTTGGTATTTGTTGTGTGTCATTTATACTACCTACACTTGTATATATTTAATATATTTTGGTTCACTATGAATGTATCAGGTTACTGATTGTATCTTGGGAAATTAGGGATAATGATTGTATTTCCTGATATGATTGATGAAGACGAAGACTAATAGGACTCATACTTCAATCTATTGTCTCCTATAACTTCAATCTATTGTCTCATCTAACTCCAACCTGAAATATAACCACAACAGTCCTTGTTAGGACTCATCAATCTATTGTCTCATCTAACTCCAACCTGAAATATATCCAAAACAGTCCTTGTTAGGACTCAGCAATCTATTGTCTCATCTAACTCCAACCTGAAATATAACCAAAACAGTCCTTGTTAGGACTCATCAATCTATTGTCTCATCTAACTCCAACCTGATATATAACCAAACAGTCCTCGTCTCATATAATTCCTATCATCAGAACACAACAATATTGTTAGGATATATGTTACCAACAAGTTTAGCACTTGTCAGAGAGGGCCTGGTATATTATAGTGGGAAGTAAACGGTTGTATCACACCAAGGGTACAGATTATTTGATGTATGCATGTATTGAATTTATATTATTGGATGTATTCATGTATTGAATTTATATTATTGGATACATTCAGTTATTAATTTATCAGAAAGAATGTTTTGCAAGTAGACACCTGTCTTGTCTCGCTATTGCTAAATCATACTGAGCCATGTTGTCATTCATCCTACATGCAGACACCTGAGACACGCTCATCTCACATACAAAAGAAATAGGTGGGCTTGATGACAGAAATTAGCCCCTATTTTTACTTGTTACAGGTTTTATTGGTGTCATCAAACCTGAGGTCGTATGTCGTGTCAATCCAGCTGCCTGGAACGTCGCAGGAGCACAGTGATTGCACAGGATCTACATCTTTAGTCCCCCTCAGTCTTGGGTGAGCTAACGAAACGATCATCAGCGGGTGTTGTGTGCAAGAAACTAAGAAGGACATAACTTTTGAGAGATGAGTACACAGTAGTACCATTTCCGTCGGCAATTGTGAGCTATTAACTGTCTATGAAGAGAAACTGAGTTAGCGTAGCAAGAGACAATAATAAGATCATAGCTGATAAATTTTATATATATACGTAATTAACAGCACAGCTGATACATTTACTATAATTGAGTAACAGCACAGCTGATATAAATTTTGTTCCTATAATTGGAAGACTTGTTGTTATATATATATATATATATTTGTAAATCATTTGTAAACTTACAAATCCATTACATTCCATTTTTCAACATTCACCCTTCAGCACAAGAGTAGATAGTGTTTATACTAAATAAATAATAATGAAATTGTATTTGAAAGATTTGTCAATTTTATGATTGTTAAGTAAAATCTGTTTCGCTATAACTAATTTGTGATACCAGTAGTTCTCTCAGACACTGGGACTTCACCATTTTTGGCAGAAATTTTATTTCTGTAATTGTCAGTACTATACTGATCCTAGAGCCAATAAAAAACCTCACGCCATATACATGAACAACGAAAAAAAATAATAAAAATTCAGAGTAAATAGTTATTTACTTACATGAAGTTGATGCATTATTTCTTTTTTTCAAAAAAACAGAGCCTTTAACGCTCATCTATATTACAACGTTATTTAAAGAAATTAAGGGGGGGAGCTATAACATGTAGCAGCCCATACGTAGGCGGTCCTGAAATTACGAACTCATACGTAAAAGTTTATGTTGAACGCCGTAGATTTAGCATCAAATGGCGTTTCTCATGATAAATTGCATTTAGTTCTTTTCGGGCAGATAGTTGCTCGTGAGCCTTGGTTGGTAGCTTATCTAAGAGAAGGAACTCTGAATTCAAACCACCGCTGCTTTGCGGGAATATCCATTTATGGAATTGGCTTCCGGAGTAAACCCTGAGGATAAATCCGGAGTCGGAGTCCCTAAGGCAGTCTAATATCGATTCGACATTATTCTGGCAACTCCTGCGACGTGGCTGGTACCAAACTGTATCGGCTACTGCCGTTCCTTTGGATCTACCAGCTGTGTGGAGAGGGGGAATATGCTGCATGGGCAACAGCTTGATCTCCATATAACTGTGCCCAAGCTCGCGCCCTGGAGAGGACACTCCAGCTTCACCCTATAGGTGTCGGCAAAACACGGGAAGTAGCAGTTACCGGTTATAAGCATTTTGCCCAATTGGCGTAGGGCATGGCGCCAGGGGCTACTTCCGACAGTGGGAGAGGTTCTAGGATCTCACTGGACAGCTACCGCCCGCTTCAAGCTGGGCAGCCCCCAGTCAATAAGGTGTTGTCCCGCCACTGTCTGCTTTCCCATTGGGTGCATGGGGATTAGGGTCAAACCCGAACTGTGGACAGAAAATTTTGCACCAAGCAATTATCGTAATAATAGAAATAAGCAAACTCTCAGATTTGGATGCTGGAACGTCAGGACTATGTTGACTGGACTATCTGAAAACCTACAGGACGTAAACGATGTAAGGAAGACAGCCATAATTAATGATGAGCTTAAACGACTTCAGGTGGATATAGCTGCACTTCAGGAAACGCGCCTGGCGGGCTCTGGAACGGTGAGCGAGAAGGAGTACTCATTTTATTGGCAAGGGAAAGATCTTAATAAAACTAGAGAACACGGAGTAGGTTTTGCGGTCAAAAAATCACTAACTAAAATGGTTGAACCAGGCGAGAATGGATCAGAACGCCTGTTAACGCTCCGCCTGCAAACTAGCACAGGTCCCATCACCCTTGTCAGTGTGTATGCTCCTACTCTGTACTCTGCCTCAGAAGCTAAAGATGAATTCTACGAGAATCTAGCAGCAGTCATCAAAAGCATACCTAGGCAAGAACAGCTTGTTCTCCTTGGTGACTTTAACGCTAGAGTGGGTGCCGATAATGTTTCATGGCCTTCATGTCTGGGCAGGTTTGGTATTGGCAAGATGAATGAAAATGGACAACGGCTCTTAGAGTTGTGTGTCCACCATGACCTCTGCGTGACCAACACCTACTTTCAGACAAAACCCCAGCATAAGGTGTCATGGAGACACCCACGATCCAAGCACTGGCACCAACTGGACCTGATTCTCGTCAGAAGGCCACTTCTCAGGTCTGTGCTCTCCACGCGCTCGTACCATAGTGCAGACTGTGATACAGATCACTCCTTGGTTTGCTGCAAAATCAGAGCACAGCCAAGAAAACTCTATCGTGTCAGACATGAAGGGAAACCACGCATTGAAACCAGCTAGATGTCAGATCCTGTCATGATCGCTCAATTTACTGCGACCTTCAAGAAAGTTCTCAGTAGCCCTCAGCATTGTGATACTATTACAGAGAACTGGGAGCATCTACGGAACACCATTCAAAGTACTGCACTTGCCACCTTTGGTAAGAAAACGGCCAAGTCAAATGACTGGTTTGATGCTTCATCAGATGTGATGGCACCTGTCATTGAAGCTAAGCGCAGTGCTATGAATGAATACAAACGTTCACCGAGTGCTAGAACCCTACAGATCCTGAAGGCTACGAGAAGCAAAGTTCAACAAACTGCTCGACACTGTGCAAATGACTATTGGCTCCAGCTCAGTGAGAGCATCCAGACCGCAGCGCAAACAGGCAACATTAAACAAATGTATGACGGTATAAAGAAAGCACTTGGCCCCCAAAAACGTAAGACGGCATCGCTAAAAACCATCAGCGGAGAGAAGCTAACCGATAAGGGTAAGCAGATGGAGAGGTGGGTCGAGCACTACTCTGAGCTTTACGCTAGAGAAAATACCGTTACGCCTGCAGCCCTTGATGGTGTCAAATGTCTGCCAACTATGGAGGAGCTGGATGCCGAACCAACATTAGAGGAACTCAGCAAGGCCATTGATAGCTTGGCCTCTGGCAAAGCACCAGGCAGTGATGGGATTCCTCCTGATTTAATCAAATGCTGTAAGAGCACGCTATTACATCCCCTGCATAGGATGCTGTGCCAGTGCTGGGAAGAGACAGCTATTCCTCAAGACATGCGACATGCCAAGATTGTAACACTGTATACAAATAAAGGAGACAGAAGTGATTGCAATAACTACAGAGGCATCTCTCTTCTTAGTATTGTTGGTAAGGTTTTTGCCAAAGTCATCTTAATGCGACTACACAAGTTAGCTGAGCGCATATATCCAGAGTCACAGTGTGGATTCCGAGCTGGTAGATCAACAACAGACATGATTTTCTCTGTCTGCCAGCTTCAGGAAAAATCAATAGAGCAGAAAAGGCCTTTATATATCGCCTTTATAGACCTCACAAAAGCATTTGACCTGGTTAGTAGGGATGGACTCTTCAAAATTCTCCTTAAAATAGGCTGCCCTTCTAAAATGCTGGAAATGATAAAGTCATTCCATGACGACATGAAGGGAACAGTCCAATATGCTGGAAGCACGTCACAGCCCTTTGACATACGAAGTGGCGTTAAACAAGGCTGTTTTCTGGCTCCGACCCTCTTCGGGATCTTCTTTGCCTTACTCTTGAAACATGCATTCAGAGATGCAACTGAAGGATTATGCCTTCATACTAGGTCAGATGGCCGTCTGTTTAATCTTTCAAGGCTGAGGGCAAAAACAAAAATCAGAAGGGTCACTATAAGAGACTTGTTGTTCGCTGATGATGCTGCAGTCGTCACTCAAAGCCAACAGGAGCTTCAGAACTTGATGAATCGCTTCACTAAAACATGCAAGGACTTTGGCCTCACAATAAGTCTAAAGAAAACGAATGTGCTGAGTCAGGATGCGGGTGCTGCACCAGTTATCACTATCGATAACTATGAATTGGCAGTGGTGCACCACTTTACATACCTAGGGTCTACCATCAATGACAAACTCCCACTGGACACAGAAATCGACATCCGCATTGGCAAAGCTGCAGCTACCTTTGCTCGCCTCACATCGCGTGTTTGGGGAAACTCCAAACTCACAATGAAGACCAAAGCTGCGGTGTATAATGCCTGCATCACCAGCACACTCCTATATGGCAGCGAGACCTGGACGACCTATGCTAGGCAAGAAAGAAGGCTCAATACCTTCCATTTATGGTGTCTACGCCGCATCCTCGGCATCTCGTGGAAAGATAAAGTGACAATGTCGAGGTGTTGTCACGTGCTGGCCTTCAAAGTATGTATACACTGCTTAGACAGCGCAGACTTCGCTGGCTTGGCCATGTTCGCCGCATGGAAGATGGTCGCATCCCAAAAGATATCTTCTACGGACAATTAGCAGATGGCAAGAGAACAGTTGGGCGACCACAGCTGAGGTTCAAAGATGAGTGCAAGAGAGATATGAGGGCACTGGACATGGATCCAGCAACATGGGAGGATGAAGCTGCCGATCGCACTAAGTGGCGATGCTATTTACGGCGCCACCTCAGATGGGGCGAAGAGAGGCTCACACAACAAGGAGAGGAGGGGAGAAAACGTCGAAAGGAGCACCAGGAAAATAAGCAGCTGAGGGCTGTCACCTCAGGGGCGCATCACATAGTCAGTTATGACTGAAGAGGCTATTATTATTATTAGTTCTTTTAAAAATTAATTCTGTATTCAATTACTATTTAATATAAACAATGAATGTTATAGCACAGCAGAGGATGCCCCTAGAGCAGCGTGGTCCAACTGCAGTCCCGCGGGCCAAATGTGGCCCGCGTAAATTTGTTTTGTGGCCCGCGCTCATGCAAAAAATATTTATATAATTGAATGGTAAAATTAAAACTTTTGAGATTAAACTCAAACCGTCCGGTGCAAAGCAATGTTTTACTGCCTGGAGTCAGCATCTGAAAGCGTTCGATTGACATTGATATCGAGACTCTGTTACAGAAAATCCACACACCCCAAACTTCCCATTAGGACGTAAGAATGAAATTAAAATTTAGTCCATACAAATTCAACGCTCATGTTGATTTTTAATGCATTTTATTTTTAATTTCGCACTTCGATTTTCATCCATTTTTCACTGAGCTTTTATTTTAAATGCTTTTTTTAAAAATTATGAATGGCCCGCGGACTTAACATTTTTGGTTCATGTGGCTCTCGGGTTAGAATAAGTTGAACCACCCTGCCGTAGAGGAATAATGATGGCAGCGTTCTCTGCACAGGAGGATCCAGAATACACAGATGACTTCGCACTATTCTCACACTCACATCAACACATCCAAGGAAAAAAACAGACATCTGAATAAACATAGCCAACACTAAACATTAAACTCAAGAAAACAGAAGTCATGACACTCAATGTAAAAAATCCTGCGCTCACAAAAATAAGGGAATAAGAGCTAGAAAATGCAAAAAGATTTACATACTTAGGGAGAATAGTAACACGAGATGGCGAACAAGCACATTCATCAGTTACTGAATGAATAAAGCCAGAACAGCCTTTACCAATCTAAACAACATCTGGAAATCTTCCTAGGAGAGTACAAACACTAAACAGAACATTATTTGGTCCGGGCCTCATACAGAAAAGAGGCATCAGTTTGGAAAAGAATGTTTTAAATTATTATTGATTTGACAAGATTACTGTGAATACTGAATATTCAGCTGTAGACCAAAACATGTGGTTATCACTGAGGGCGAAATGGGATAGATGTGCCGGGCATTCAACTGCATAAATCACTTCTATAGCTTTGTGGCATGACAGCTGGTGAGGGCGGCATCTTAACCTCTTCTCCCTACCTAACTGCTTTGTGGGTTAGACTTTTTAGTCACAGGCTATCGGAGGCTCCAGTAAATAAACCGATGGAAGGCTTGTTGAAACCACAGTCATAGTGTCACGTATACTGTCACGAATCGACACAACTTTCAATGAAAAGAGAGCTACCTTAATGGGGGTAGCAAGCTAACGCACCTCGTCCAATAGGGAGCTGCGTGCGCTACAGGGAATACCTTTCCTTCATTAACATAAGGTCTCTCAGTGTGACAGAACGGGGCGGCCCCTATCGATCTTTGTTTCATTCCGGCAGTATCGGTACATTTGTGGTACTGATTTTATTGTGTGCTTTCATTTGTCGCACTTTCTTTCTTTCGTTTTCTGATATGTGTAGCAGATATTATGTATTTTCCTTCTTACACCCTTTTCAAGGATAAGTAGACATGTCTGGTTGTTATCCATTTTTCCCTGCGTTGGAAGGAGTGGCAGCGACCTAACCATGTTGACTATCGTGGGCGCAGCGGATATCAGTACACAGATAAACACGTCAATCGCTTCAGCGCAGTGCTTAATTACTGACAAGACACGGGTGCGCTCATCACCAAAGCTTGAAATACGGGGAGACTACTGATGGACAGACACACATAAGAGATTACTTTCTAATAAAAGTAATGATTGTTACATTGGTAACACATTGTTATATGAGTTTACTGACATGTTCGTAAGTTTGTACCCAAGGGCAAGGGGATGTGTACAGTCAAATTTTCAGAGAAGTAATGTTTGAAATTTTGCATTAGCTGAGTCATGCAACATATTCAAATCAGATTGGCTGATCCTGTGAGGCGCGCATAACAAACGCGTGGGAAGGCAGTGAATATAATCTGACCATTTTCTCAAGCTATTTCACTTGAGAAATCGCTCGCCAAGATACCAGACCTTGCTAGAATAAAGAAATAGAATTCAGAATTCCTTCTTAAACATATCGGACACCTTTTACTGGAGAATTTTGGACGGACTTTCATAGCCCAGGAAATCTCTTTCATATGAAATAAGGAAACCGGGACTGAGGAAAATGAAGGACCACACACGAAGTCAGAGAGGGAACTTATTACATTAACGACACTCCAGACGCGTGTAAGAGGCCGATTCAAGTCTCTTTTATTCATCTGAGCAAAAACGCATGAGAGCCAGGATTGGCGTAAGTTGTGATTTATATTTAATATTTTATTACTAACATGTGAACTAATATATATATACAGTACTTTGCAAAAAAAAATGGCAGTCATATTGCTCAGCTAAATATGCTGAAATCTAATTAAATATGCATGTTCTGCCCCAAATTTACACTCCACTTAAGTGAGCAAACACTACCAAAAGTAAAAAAAAATTAGTGTAGAGTAAAGTCCCTTGATAATAGAGCAGACGACAATTTCTAATGCTAGTGGCAGAAAATGGACACAAAGTCAAAGTGTATGTTAATCTCACAGCTTTGGAATGAAGGAAATCAAACATGTTCCAACATTTCTAAAACCTTGAACATTCCTGAGCGGACTGTCTACAGAGTTGTGAGTAAATTAAAAGCAGGTAATGGAATCGAGCGAAAAGAAGGTAGTGGGGGGGTCAAGAATTTTGGACACAAAGGACCATCGGCGTCTCGCCCAAATCGTTCGGGCTGGGCCAATGAAGAGTGTAGAAAACATACGGCAGCGCATGATCGATTTGGGAAACCCAGAAGTATCTAATGCTACTGTCAACCGGGAGCTACACAGGATGAATTATACAAAAAAAGCGGGTAATTTCGTCACCATTTCTCACAGAGACTCACAAACAGATGCACTTAAACTGGTGCCACGAACACCAAAATTTGTCATGGGACAATGTGATTTTGTCAGATGAATGTTCTGTTTGGTCTTATCCTGCTCAAATAAATATTTGGATGAAAGACTCTGTAACGCCTGTGTACCAGCGACCGAAACATACCCATAAATTCCATCTTTGGGGAGGGGTGGCAGCAAGAGGTGCCACCCCACTGTGTGTTTTCACAGGAATTCTCACGAAAGAAAGGTACATCGACATACTAGAGGGACACCTTCTGCCATTTATGCAGGTCATGTACCCCGATGGGTGCACATTTCAACATGACAATGACCCAAAGCATAGAGCTCATACCACCAAAGCATGGCTGCAAGAGAAGAATGTGATAGTGCTGAAGTGGCCCAGCAACAGTCCCGACCTAAACCCAATTGAAAACGTTTGGGCACTACTCAAGAATCATTTAAAAAAGAGTGGACTCAGAGACGTTGAACAATTGAAGAAGGTAGCTGAAAAATACTGGGACAGTCTGACTCACAATTACCTACAAACACTTGCGGGAAGTATGCCTCGCCGCATTCAGGCTTGCCTTGCTGGAGAAGGCAACATTATATTGTACTGAAACCACTGTTAATAGATAGGGAGATACCAATCTTCCTCTGGACATACAGTTTTTATTATTATTTGCTTCTATGAGTGTGCTGCGTTGCGAAAATATGACTGCCATTTTTTTTTGCAAAGTACTGTATATATATATATATATATATATATATATATATATATTTCTTCTTCTTCCGTCCTTAGCCACCGACCGTCAAAGCAGTCAGTGGCCATTACGCCTAGTGGCGTCTTAGGGCAACAGCAGATAGGTTTTCTTTGCCATTGTTTCCCATCACGCCTATTGGCGTCTTTAGGGCAACGGCAAATCAATTCATTTGCTGTTGTTTCCGTAATCGAAGTGACTGGCAAACGGGTGATCAGCCCGTTGGTATATAGCGTACGCGTACCAGTTGCGGCCACGAGTGAACTTTCCTGTCTCCTGACTCATCGCGTAATGTTATAACAACTGCGATCGGTAGAAACAGCCACGAGTGGCCGCGCTCTAGTCTTGTAACTGTGTGGGCACGATAGCTATTATTATAGAGTGAAAATGTAGTAGTTTGCTCTTATCCTCAAAGTACCACGGCGCGGCCATGTGCCCTAACCGCGGCCAACATCGTGACAAGGCGCGGCCAGTGTGCCCTCACCGCGGCCTTTGTACCAGGTTATTATAAGTCTAGGGACTTACTCTAGGTCTAGTCTGGATCTAAAATTCATTTGCGAGAAAAGTGGTAGCAACAAGAATACAATACCTTAAATTTGTCTTCTCGCAAAACAATCAAACATTTTTTAATTCAGTAAACTCAAACACCACATATATTACACTGGCTGGCTCTCTCTCTCTCCTCTCTCTCTCCCTTCCTTCCCCTCTCTCTCTCTCTCTCTCTCTCTCACTCTCTCTCTCTCTCTCTCTCTCTCTCTCTCTCTCTCTCTCTCTCTCTCTCTTATAGAAGCATAGAATTCTGTATAAAAACTCCAATACAATGATTTTGTTTTCATTTTTAAGTCTTTATTCTATGTTTTTACTGACATCGATGAAAACACCCAACCCCCCCCCCCCCCTCCCCCCCACAATGACCTACTTTCACTCACATTTTCACCCGCTTCAGAAACACAAATGCTACCCGTTTCATTCACTTCTGTCAAACGCTCACTTTCAAACACACTGTCACTGTGCTCACACTCAAAGAATATCTTGAAAGTCATATGTATCATCGTCGTCCAAAATCATTTCTGCGTCATCCACGCTGGTTTCATCGTCTGTACTTGTCACTTTTCTTTTTTTTTTACATTTTTTCTCTTTCGACTTCTGCTGTTGTTCTTTTCTTTTTGTCGTCTGCCTTCCTGTTTCTTGTGTTTCTTTGTGCATACGGGTGTACTCTTCTTTTTGTTTCTTGCGTTCTTCTTGTTGTTTTATTCTCTCCTCTTTCCTTCGCTTCTTTTCTTCAGCTTTCTTCTTGGTGACAGCCCTCAGATGCTTATTTTCCTGGTGCTCCTTTCAAAAATTTTTCAACATTTTCTCACCTACTCTGCTTGTTGTGTGAGCCTCTCTTCGCCCAATCTGAGTTGGCGCCGTAAATAGCATCGCCACTTAGTGCGATCGGCAGCTTCATCCTCCCATGTTGCTGGATCCATGTCCAGTGCCCTCATATCTCTCTTGCACACATCTTTGAACCTCAGCTGTGGTCGCCCAACTGTTCTCCTGCCATCTGCTAATTGTCCGTAGAAGATATCTTTTGGGATGCGACCATCTTCCATGCGACGAACATGGCCAAGCCAGCGAAGCCTACACTGTCTAAGCAGTGTATACATACTTTGAAGGCCAGCACGTGACAACACCTCGACATTAGTCTATATTTATATATATATATATATATATATATATATATATATTATATATATATATATTATATATATATATATATATATATATATATAAGGACTAAAGCTAGTCTAGAACTATGATTTATTTAGAAGATAGAGACCTAGAATCTAATGTCATACATAGGTTCATTGTTGTTTTTTATGTATGTCCTCACCGCGGCCAGTTTGGCCGCCACTGGGCAGATATAGAAAATAGCCCTCCCTGACCGCGGCCACCCGATATTTATGGACCACTATAGGGTGAAAAGTTGTTTCACACTCTTGAATACAGATAAATGAGATTAATTTGGATATATTAATCAAATAAGTACTTAAATATTTTCATAAAACAATGAGAAACATGTGTTCAAAGTACCTAACCTTGAAACTTCCAAGGTGATCTTTTCCTCACCAAATGTTTCAACGTTGTGAAAAACTTTGTAAACGGCGGGAAATTAACTCGGTAGCAAGCTTAACTTAGCGCGATAACCCCAAGGGAGGTTACTCATAATTTAAACGTAGTCAAAAGCACGTGGAACAGTCACTTTCAGTAATCGGCCGCGCTCTGGGCATGGCCGCGCACTGGTACGTATACTCTATATATATATATGAATTTTAATATGTGAAACTCGCTAGTTGATGTTAAAGTCATTTGAGGCTGGCAACTTCAGCATATGGAATGATGATTCATGGACCACCACTGCACGGGCTAGTGATTGCTTTATTGCTAGTTTCGTAAAGAGAACTAACAGCATGAATTTGTTCCAGGTTTCATACGGAGCACGGACCGAAAGATGAAAGAAATGATGTACATTCTAAGTATAATATTTACATTTTCAAAGCAGTGTAAATGTCCATATAAACATATTCACGTTAAAATGAATGTACGTTTTCAAGCTTTAAACCAGTGTAAATGTCTGTGTGAAAATATTCATTTTAAAGTTATTGGAAGTTTCAAACTTTTCAATCAGTGTAAACATAAATGAAAACATATTCAATTTATATTGTGAACACTTTTTAATCAGTGGAGATGTACATGTAAACAGACTATCTGTATTATTAACCTTTTCATTTAAATATAAAGTAACTATGAAAGCTATTCTATTTAAAAGTAAAGAAAGTATTACCCCGAGGGATTAAATTTAATTCTCATCGAGGGTAAAGTCTGAGTTAATTGGGATGGGGGTATGGGAAGATAGGAACTCATAACCATGGGATGGAAAACGTCATACTCAGAAGAGCGTTTCGTTTTATTCCTTTACCATCGTGTCGTAGATTTTTGATAGGGGAATTAAGACTTGGGTTGGTCCCTTCTGAATATATTAGAATGAGTGATAGCCACAGTGAGAGATGATAGTAGAAATAGATTTCCACGAGTGAGATGGTAGAAATTTATAGAGGCTGTCCCGGAAAGCGAGAATCTTCTCTCTCTCCGCCTATCTTCTACAACAGATCCAGAGGAGTCAGACAGTCTATAAACTATATATATTAATATATATACATTACCACTCACGTGCACACACACAATTTGACGACATGTAGACGCACACACGTGGGAAAACTATAACAAATGATTATACAGATAATTTGGAACGAGCTGACCAACGCGCTGATTAAGTTCAAGAGAAATTTTAATTATCATCTAAAATCCCATCACAACACATAAAATTACATCAAAGCATATACAAATAGTCATAAAGTCAAGAAAGATGCTACAAGAATGATAGACCCATAGTATGATCGTATCCCTCAAGGTATGCCCACAGTCCTGTTAGAAGAAAGTGATAGCCCCAAGGAATCAAGGATACATTAGCGGAAATCTAATGATTTTCCCCTTTTAAAGGTATTGACAGACTTAGATATTAGTATGATCTATCCTAAGGTAAAGTATCTTGTTGCCACAAAAAAACTTGCATAAAGAAATTACAAAGTGGGTGAAATTTGGTATACCATAAAAGAGTCACTCGTTCCTGCTTTCTCTCAAATCATTCATCAGGGCCCTGTCTCACACAACCTTACCTACAATCGTGCTGCTGTTCGCCGTCTGGCGCACGTTATGACATAATCTGTTTTATCGTTTGATGAAGCGGATACCCAGCTCTGCAGATCTTGGTTTCATCCAATTTGTCCGGGGAGCGTCCACTTCAGGCGATAATTTTGTTCAGATTTTAAGTTAGTGTCACTTTATCAGTTCAGGTAAGAATTAGTTTTCAAGCGGGATCACAGGATCAGAATCACGAGGTTTCCGCTACTTAGGAACAATGTCAGGTTTGTAACTTCGATCAAAAGGTAAAAAAATTCTTGGTCACACCACAAGTTGACATAATTTGCGGAACGTTACTGTTTGTAATAGTTTACTTGCCACAAGGGCTGAACTGTACTTAAGTTTTCTCAGGAAGAATAGGCCCGTTATGTCATTTCACCTTTAAAGGTCTTGTAAAGATTTTACACCAAGTCTTTTAAGGAAAATGTTTTAGTTCTTCTCAGATATTACTCATCAGTACTTAACGCTGGCAAAGTTTGGGTTAACCCCAGTTTTCTTCACTAAATAGAGGAAAAAAACACATATAAAATAATTATACATACTATGTACTCGTTATAACTTACATTTACCGCCAAGTATGACTGGGTAGATGGGGTCATCCATAACAGCCGCTTTGATCACGCCTCTGACAAACTCAGAGTGGATCTCCACCAATGCGATGGGAAGCGCTGTAGGTGCCTCACTCTTAAGAACTCCACAAAGTTCGACGGTCTCTCCTGTCTCTTGACCGGGTTTAACCAGGTGTCTGGCAACAATGCAATCATAAGAAAGCCCCGTGTCAAATAAGCAAAAAGTATTGAGAACCGTTCAAAATAACAGTACCTCGCGTTGAGGGTCTATCCCCAACAGGTTGGGAATCACTGTCAATAATTCCGCCTTGCGAGACTGTTAGCAAGCATTCTATGCGTTTCGGCTCGGTGTGCTCGCCCTGATCATTAGTCCCGTGCTCAGGGGTTCTCCCTTTGCCACCTTGTCCTTTCTGGCTGCGCTGCCATGTAGGGCGGTCGGGTTGATCAGACTGTTTACTGTGGTTGGGGTACTTGTTTTTGTAGTACTTGGATTTTTCAGGAGGGGGGTTTTGAGGTCCAGTTTCTCTGTGGTTATTCTGGTTAGAAGAATGAGAAGCATGAGAAGATTGGTCTAGATTATTCTTTCGAAAATGCTCTTCTGTCGGTTTTCGTTTTGTGGCCGGCAGTTCGGCCAGCGCATTTTGATAACGCTCAGACTTTTCTAAGATATCTTCAAGCTTTTCTGCACCCTGCTCAGCTAGAAATCTTCGGGTATCAGCAGACAAAGTGTTCTTTATTTTTTCTGTTGTAACAAATTCCTCAAGACCTTCGTAGGTAGAGGGGAGCTGCGAGAGCTCAAGTCACTTTGTCAAGTATCCCTTCAAACGAGACGAGAACTGCTGAAAAGTTTCAGAGCTCTCCTTCCTGCTGTTGCGAAACAGTTGCAAAAATTTGCGAGCATTCATTTCAAAGCGCGCCAGTAACGCTTTCTTCAACACATCATAGTTGTCTTGTTGGCTGCTTTCCAGTTTGGCGTAAACATCATACGCACTGCTTTTCAAAGCTTGAGAAAGCTTCATATTCCAACGCGACCTCTCTAAACTGTACAGAGTTGCAATTTTCTCGAACTTTTCTAGATACGTGTCAATCTTCTCATTAGGACAAGGGAAAGATTCTAGCGCAAAAGACATAGCAGTGAGATGAGTAGATTGAGTGTTAGAAGGATCAGTTAAGGAAGAATGAGGAGACGACTCTCCATTGCTGGAGGTAGAGGCAGCACCAAGACTTTGGACTTCTAGAGCCTTAAGAGCCAACTCATGCTGTCGTCGTTGCTCATTTTCTCTTTCCAAATGCTGTCTCTCCTTCTCTCTTTCCTCATGCTGTCTTTCCTTCTCTCTTTCCTCATGCTGTCTTTCATTCTCTCTTTCCTCATGCTGTCTCTCCTTCTCTCTTTCCTCATGCTGTATCCTGCGAATTTCCATTTCCTCATCCATCTTTCTCTGCTCTTTAGCTTCAGCTGCTTTCCTCTCCGCATCATATCTCTCAAGTTCGTCCCTGACAAAAGCTTTCGCTTCGTCTCCGTCCAAACCTTCTTCTCTCGCCTCGTCCCTGAGCATCTGTCTAAGTTTCGCCCTTTCGGCTATTGTAAATCAGTGACTGAGACTTAGTCGAGAACGAAAGAAGAAAAAGATACACTGGTTTCTACCACTTGCGAGAAAATACCAAAACAAAAGATGATATACTTTAACCTGAAATACCTCCTCCTATGATATAGTATCTAACTATCGCTGCTATTAATCGGCAATAAAGCACCTAATGCAGACGACTACGCTAAATAAATGGTAGTTAAGATTACTCACTAAAAAAATAAGTTGCTACAGTGGAAACAAAATAATTTGCAAAAATTTAAGGAGAAAAAAAATCCCTTAATATTTAAATCCACTATCAAGTTCACCTCTGAAGACAGTTAGGGTAAGGGAGGCAATTACAGGACGTATAGTCTGATCGCGCTCCTTAGCTTAGCTCAAACACCTGCTTCTTCAGAACCCTGTGATTGCTAGACAATCACAAACTTTACCAGCGTTTAGTATTACAAAATCAGTAATTAACATCTATTCCGACAAAATCAACCTGTAACTCAAATGTATACATGCTCAAAAAAGCTGTGGAAAAACCAATTATTAATTGTGTGGTAATCACGCCCATAAACAGATCGATATGTCTAGGGGATAAATTATTTTTAAAAGATACAAAACTCACTAGACATCACACTCTTACTCCATATCAGAATAAAGAAAATTAATCATGCAAACGAGCTGATATACGTATTACTAAGGACTATAGCTCAATTCCCGGAGAACGAGCCACCATTCTGTCGTAGATTTTTGATAGGGGAATTAAGACTTGGGTTGGTCCCTTCTGAATAGATTAGAATGAGTGATAGCCACAGTGAGAGATGATATTAGAAATAGATTTCCCCGAGTGAGATGGTAGAAATTTATAGAGGCTGTCCCGGAAAGCGAGAATCTTCTCTCTCTCCGCCTATCTTCTACAACAGATCCAGAGGAGTCAGACGGTCTATAAACTATATATATATATTAATATATATATATATATTACCACATCGTGCACACACACAATTTGACGACATGTAGACGCACACACGTGGGAAAACTATAACAAATGAGTATACAGATAATTTGGAACGAGCTGACCAACGCGCTGATTAAGTTCAAGAGAAATTTTAATTATCATCTAAAATCCCATCACAACACATAAAATTACATCAAAGCATATACAAATAGTCATAAAGTCAAGAAACATGCTACAAGAATGATAGACCCACAGTATGATCGTATCCCTCAAGGTATGCCCACAGTCCTGTTAGAAGAAAGTGATAGCCCCAAGGAATCAAGGATACATTAGCGGAAATCTAATGATTTTCCCCTTTTAAAGGTATTGACAGACTTAGATATTAGTATGATATATCATGACAACAATTTGCCAGAAGATATGGAGTACAAAAAAATGGCCAAAAGAATGGACGCAGTCATTAGTAATACCGCTTCCAAAGAAAGGAAATCTAAAAATGTGCAAGAACTACAGAACCATTAGCCTTATTAGTCATCCAAGTAAGGTGATGTTAAGGATACTTTTGAACAGAATAAAACAGAAATCAGAAGAAATCTTGTCAGAGGAACAGGCTGGCTTTAGACCAAAAAGAAGTACCTCAAAACAAATCTTCAATATTAGAGTACTTATCGAAAAACATCTCCAACATCAACACGATTTATACCATAACTTCATCGATTTCACAAAAGCCTTCGATCGAGTCTGGCATGAAGGCTTATGGCAAGTAATGAGAAAATTCAATTTTGATACCAACATCATAGATATCATTGAAGCACTATACAAGGACGCAAGCAGTGCTGTTTTTGCAAGCAACGACATTGGAGAATTTTTCAAAACAACTGTAGGAGTTCGGCAGGGATGTATCCTGTCCCCAGTGCTCTTTAATATTTATCTAGAACATATTATGCAGGAGGCTCTCTACGATTATAAATCAACCATATCGATTGGAGGCCGACCTCTGTGCAACCTACGTTTTGCTGATGATATTGATCTGATAGCTGGATCAGAATCAGAACTTCAAGACCTTACCTCTAGACTGGAGAAAGTAACAAGAACGTATGGGATGGAAATTAATATAGAAAAAGCAAGATATTGGTGAATAGCCATAAGAAACATGTTCCGACCAACATTACGTTAAATGGGCAAACGTTAGAAGAAGTTAACACCTTTAAATATCTCGGGTCCACTATATGTAGTGATGGAAGATCAAGTAAAGAAATCAAGACAAGACTTGAGATGGCCTCAGCTGCCATGACAAAGTTGAATGTGATCTGGAAAAGTAACATCAGTTTTCCTGTGAAGATCAAATTATACAAATCACTTGTATTATCTATTCTCTTGTATGGGTGTGAGAGCTGGACACTCACTGCAGATACGGAGCGAAGGATTCAGGCTTTCGAGCATAAATGTTATAGAAGAATTTTGCGCATTTGCTATAAAGAGCACAAAACAAATGTCTATGTTAGAGAGAAGATAAACACCTATGCAGGCCACCAAGAACCACTTTTGTCAATAGTGAAACATCGAAAGCTTGCCTGGTTTGGGCATGTAACTCGTCATGACTCCCTTTCGAAAACGATCCTTCAGGGGACAGTCGAAGGTAAACGGAGAAGAGGAAGGCAAAGAAAATCCTGGGCTGATAACATCAAAGAATGGGCAGGACACGGTTTTTCCACACTTGTACGCATTGCTGAGGATAGAGAGCAGTGGAGGACCCTGTCTGCTGATGCTTCCACCATGGCACCCCTACGACCCATGACGGGTTACGGGCTGAGATGAGATGATGATATCCTAAGGAAAAGTATCTTGTTGCAACAAAAAAACTTGCATAAAGAAATTACAAAGTGGGTGAAATTTGGTATACCATAAAAGAGTCACTCGTTCCTGCTTTATCTCGGTTCATTCATCAGTGCCCTGTCTCACACAACCTTACCTACAACCGTGCTGCTGTTCGCCGTCTGGCACACGTTATGACATAATCTGTTTTATCGTTTGATGAAGCGGATACCCAGCTCTGCAGGTCTTGGTTTCATCCAATTTGTCCGGGGAGCGTCTTCTTCAGGCGATAATTTTGTTCAGATTTTAAGTTAGTGTCACTTTATCAGTTCAGGTAAGAATTAGTTTTCAAGCGGGCTCACAGGATCAGAATTACGAGGTTTCCGCTACTTGGGAACAATGTCAGGTTTGTAACTTCGATCAAAAGGTAAAAAAATTCTTGGTCACACCACAAGTTGACATAATTTGCGGAACGTTACTGTTTATAATAGTTTACTTGCCACAAGGGCTGAACTGTACTTAAGTTTTCTCAGGAAGAATAAAATCTGGCGCAATAGGCCCGTTATGTCATTTCACCTTTAAAGGTCTTGTAAAGATTTTACACCAAGTCTTTTAAGGAAAATGTTTTAGTTCTTCTCAGATATTATTCATCAGTACTTAACGCTGGCAAAGTTTGGGTTAACCCCAGTTTTCTTCACTAAATAGAGGAAAAAACACATATAAAATAATTATACATACTATGTACTCGTTATAACTTACATTTTAAACTGCAAGCGTACAGCTTGACTTATCAGTTAAAACTTCCCGTGAAATAAAGTTATATTCATAAAATCAATCATCATTGATTTAGGAATACATACCGTACGTATCCCGTCAATACTCACTGATGTAGCATTTCAGTTATAAGTTAATTTTAAAATATATTCTCGTCTGATTATTTAGCAGTTAAATTAAATTCATTTATGGCTGCATGAGGTTAAGCTAGAAATATAATTTATTCTGCTTTCCACTGAAACACGTCACTAGAAAATAATACAAACTATATTTTAATTCTCTCTTCACAAAAGGACTAGTGAAATATGAAATAAGCGATTTAACACTTTAAACACTTCACAAAATACTAGATATCTAATATATAATATTTACCTCCGCACAGAACTACAGATTAATACCACGAACTAGAATCATTCAATATAATAGTAGTCTAGAACTCGGCAAAATGTTGCCCAGAAACTAAAGACTTTTCAATACACAAGATATTCTTCTAGCCTGGCGATCTGTCTACTGCAGATTTAGGAGTACGAATGAAAATCTAGTTTCAAACTCTGGTTAATATCTTAAGCCAGACAAAAGATCCCACTATTTCCAAAAACCCGATCTCTCCCCTTTCCTAACACCTATGTACCTTACACGCTGGACATAACATGCCAAACGCGTCTTAGACACCTCACGCTACGCGACTGTCTGAGAGTGCCATGAAAGAGGAAAATACCAGACAAATGTCTCATTTTCTGCGCCGTGCAGATGTCGGTTATCACACCTCACGCCGGAGAAACGTTCGTGTCAGGTGAAAATGCTAGACCAAAAGTCTGCTCCTATGTCTGAGTATGAAACATAATCACACATCTCGTCTGGCTGCAGCGACTGACAGTTATATAATAACATACAGGTGCGCTTCTAAAAGATGAGAAAATAAATAGGCGAAAGTATGAATGGGAAAATAGGTAGTGTTTATAGTCGCAAAACGTACGAATGCGAAAACACAGGAAAAGGATAAAAGAACGATAATAAAGTAGAGGACACGAGTAGAAAAAGAAAGAAAGAATATAGAAAATGTATTGATCATAATCTCTATGCGACACATAGTTATTGGTGGTACCAGCAGAAAGTACTATCTCTGGAACAAGAAGGGAACAGTGACCTAAGCTTTAAGACGAAGGACCCACGTGGGGTAGACTATCCTTGACATTTCTGGGGAAACGAACTACCCCCGACAACCTTGATCAGAGACGAGCGTGAAGCAGAGTGAAAAGAACCAACCCATAAGAAGGAGCAGTACCGTCATTGGCAGCTAAGTTCAAGTATATGCTGCCACTTGAACTTCTATTGTAACATCTCACATTCCCTAAAGACTGTGATGATAACTTTTCTTGATTCATAACTATTCAAATTATTTTTTCGACTGTTAAAACTTAAGTGATTATTAAATATTTTGTTATTTGTAATATTATTACAAATTGAACTTCGATTTAATCATTTTAAAGTTAATGCATGTTTGTCCCGGTCAATTTACTACACACACTCTAAACAGAACTATACTAGAATAATATAATTCCACTGAGTAAATCAGGGGTGGGGGCTTAAACGAGCTGAAATTAATAAGTGCTTAAATCCTTCACAAAAGCGTCGGCAGAATTACAGAGTTAACATACTTATCCCAAGCAGTATTGTTCTCGCTTATTCTGAATATCTTGTGAAGACTCCCTGGAGATAGAAGCGTTTTTTTTCTTCTATTTACATCTCTGCCAAGAGTAATCTTGTGCGAAGGTAGACACATTTGAAGCCCATATTAGATACTCTTGAGTTTTGGCCACTGTTGGACCACTACTGCAAAGCAGGGGAGGCAATACCGTCACACTCAGTTGTATATAAACGAACAGAACAAACCGGATCAGTTTTTGATAAACAATGTTAACTGGACCATAAGGAACAGAAAAATGTCCAGTGAGAAGACGAACATTCAGTGAATGAAATGAGAACATAAAAAAAATATGAGGATGATGAGAAATTAAATAGGGAAAAATTCTCGACTTTGCGAGGGTGGCGAAGCTAACTAAGGTGAAAGAAAGAGATAGTTCCTAACATAGTGCAGGCTGAGATTTCATGATAAACAGTATTAGATTTGTGACGGTATTGCCTCCCCTGCTTTTGAGTAGTGGTCCAACAGTGGCCACCACTGACGAGTATCTATTATAGGCTTCAAGAGAGTCTATCTTTACACAAGATTACTCTTGGCAGAAATTTAGATAGAAGAGTAGTAAAGCTTCTATCACATGGGAGACTTCACAAGATATTCAGATAAGCGAAAACAATGATGGCTGTTGCTGAGTACGTAAATTCTGTAATTTGCCGACACCTTTTTATAAAGAATTTAGCAATGGTTTTATTCTAGCTCTTAAGCCCCCACCCCTGAGTTAGATATAAGTGGAATTATTATTATACTGTAGCTCTGTGTTTAGGGTGTGTGTAGTAATTTTGACTGAGACAAACATGTACTACATTTAAAAAAATTGAATTGAAGTTAAATTTATAACATTACAAATTACTTAGTACTTTACTTTACTTAGTCGTTCCCCTTTTCTACTGTGAGGTGTAGAGGTTTGGAAAAGAGAGCGCCGGACTATCATATCGGCTGTCTTCCTCCTGGCCTGGTTCCATTCTAGTCCTCGGTCCTTCAAAGATTGTCTAATGTTGTCCTCCCAGCGGACTCTGGGTCGTCCTGGGGGTCTGGATCCCTGGCTCTTTGTTTCCCATGCTTTGTCATGGTAGCCGATCTTCTCCCATTCTGCAGACATGGCCAAACCATCTTAGTTGGGACTGTTCTACTTGGGTCTGCAGGGGGTGGGATTTTAGGCCTTGACGTATCGTCTGGTTGCGGACCATGTCTCTTCTTGTTACTTCAACCACCTTCTTCAGATACCTCATTTCTGAGGTTTGGATCTGGCTTTTATAGGTTGTAGTCATTGCCCATGACTCGCATCCATATGTCAAGACTGGGACATAGGTGGAGCGGTATACAGCCATCTTCGTTTTCTTACCACCCTCTCTCTTGCTGAGGAATCCTCGATTTATGGCCTGAAAAAGTCTCCCAGCTGCTGCTTTTCGAGTGGCCAACTCTTCTTTGATGCCTCCCTTTCGGTCTATAATAGCTCCGAGGTATTTAAAGTGGTCGACCTGCTCCAGGACCTGTTCTCCCAGCTTAATCTGATGTCTTCTTTCTTCTCGTGATATCACCATGGATTTTGTTTTAGAGCTGCTTATGACCAACCCTCTCTTCTCCAGCTCTTCCTTCCAGACTTGCAGGTTGGATTGGAGATGTGCCTCTGATTTAGCAATCAGGGCAACATCATCAGCAAATGCCAGCTCTGAAATACAGACCTGTCTCATCTTCCAGTACCACACTGAATACTTTCTTGTTCTCTCCTTACATGTCTTGACGTCCGTGAGGAGTATGAAAAGATATGGTGACAGGATATCACCTTGTTTTACAACAGTGGTGGTCCTGAACTCTTCTAACTTATGGTTTGCCGTCCTCACATAATTTATGCAAGACTTGTAGAAGCTCTGTATAGCATGAATCAGAGGTGCTGGAATATTCTTCCTTGCCAAACAGTCCCAAAGTTTGCTCCAGGGGACCCTGTCAAACGCCTTTTCCAGATCTATGCAACAAAGATGGATCTCACTCTTATACTCAAGGGCCTTTTCACTCAGCTGTCTGAGTGTGAAGATTAGGTCTTGAGTACCTCATCCAATTGTGGCTCAGCTAGGCGTCGGAGTCTCTGCTCTAGGATTCTAGAGTAGATTTTACCAGGGACACTGAGAAGGGATATGCCTCTATGGTTTCCACATTGTCGATTGTCACCCTTTTTGAAAAATGGTGTTTATGATGGCAATTCCCAGTCCTTTGGTATGGTCTTGTTGCACCACGCTGCCTGTAGGCCCTTAAGAGTAATAGGTCACCTGATGCTTCCCATGTACTTAACACATTTCTGGTGTTATTACCATCATGCCCTGCTGCTTTGCCCATCTTGATTTTTCTCCACTGCTGCCTTCAGTTCTTCCATCTTTATATCATCTTCATCCCCATTGGTTTTCCTCTTCTGTGCTAGTGGTTATCATTTCTAACGCTTGACCTTGCCTGGCCATCCAGGAGTTCTGAGAAATATTCTTTCCATCTTTCCATTACTTCCTTCGGGCAGTAAGCAATTTGCCTTGCTTGTCCTTTATAAATTTGAGAGGGCATTGTTTTTCCTTCCTAGTGTTCTTTAGGGTCTTATAGAACAATTTCTGGTTTTCTTGCGCATCTTTTTCTAGCTTTTCTCCAAATTTCTCCCCAGGACTTCTGTTTTGCTGCTAGCACCTTGTTCTTTGCTTCTGTTCTGAGTATCACACATTCTCTATATTTCTCTATTTGTTCTGCTGTGTTTTTAGCTCCTAAGTATTGTTTCCATGCCATTTTCTTCTCTCTTATTTTCTCTTTGACTTCCTCTGTCCACAAAGGTCTCCTCTTTCTCTTGTTTCCAAGTCGGACTTCACCACATGCTTCTGCAGCAGCTGTCTTTATGATGTCCTTGAACTTAAGCCAGAGAAATTTCCAAGTCATCAGGTTGGTTCTTTTGTGTTTCTCACCGCTGTAGCAATAAGCCCCTGATATCCTGGTCTTAATTTCTGGCTCTCTCTCAGCTTGTAGATCTTAATGCTATATTTCTCCCGTTTGTTTACTTGGTTTCTTGGCGTGATGTTGTGCAGTTCCTAGGCTGAGCAACTCTTTCAGTTGTTCTTTTGATTGTAGCAGGTAGTGATCACTTCCAATCTTCTGACCCCCTCCAGACTCTAAGCATCCCGGACATATCTGAATGAGCTTCTCCGAACAATGGCATAGTCGATCACTGACTTCTCATTCTTGGTTGGTTCACATCTAGTGTATGCATGTATACGCTTATGGGGGAACTTTGTGTTTGTAATGATCAGATTCTGCTCACTGCAGAATCTAAGGAGTCGCTTTCCATTGTCATTGAGAGTTTCTTCTCCATATCTTCCGATAACTCCACCCCATCTAGCATGGTCATTTCCGACTCTGGCATTAAAATCTCCGAGCATGATAACTTCATCTAGGCAGTCATCCACTGTCCTTTGAAGCAGCTCGAAGAATTCCTCCTTGACCTCTGCTCTCTCATCCTCATTTGGCCCATACACTATGACCAGGTTGACTATGGTTTCTCCTTCTTTTAGTTTTACAACCATAATGCGCTCCGAGACAAAGTTCCATCCCTTGATACTATCTTTTTGATTTTGGGCCACAATGCAACCCACGCCATCTTTAGCTCTTTCAGATATGGGTACACCACACTGTAGAGCAGCATGTTGCCATCGAGATCCATGACTCCTCGTCCCTTTTTTTTGTTTCCGTTATAGCAAGGATTTCTAATTTTGCTTTCCTCATCTCTTCCACCAGCTCCTCTTCTTTCCCATTTATACTTCTTGTGTTCCAAGTTCCATAAGTCGTAGTCAGTAGTCCGTTCCAGTTCGTTGCCATTAGAATCAGTCCGGTTTACTCTCTTGTGTATAGTTCGCGTATATCATGTTTTAAAGCAAACATTACAAATAACAAAATTTAATAATCCACTTTAAGTTTTAACAGTTGGAAAATAATTTGAATATATTTATGAAAGGATTTCATCACTTGAATTTGCTTTAACTGAATAAAGGAGTTCACTTTTGGCATTCGGATATTTTTCACGTAGCTGCCAATAGTAGTATCTGCTCCCGATCTGAGTTAGTTCCTTTCACTCTGCTCGCGCTCGTTTTTGGTCAAAGTTCAGGCGCCGCACGTTCCCAGAAACGTCAAGGAGTAACGGTCAAGTTGGTTCTGCGTCCTGTCTATAAGGACCTCCTTTGATGGCGTCTCTTACAACGCCAGTTCCACGTCTACCTTCACTTGGTTCCCAGAGATAGTACTTTTATGCTTAGGTACCACCAATAACTAAGGTAATAGATAATAGAAACGAACGCTCTGTCTGAGTATGGCGTTTTTCCGACACATTTATGTGCCCCCCTCTTCTATTCTACCATCCCCCATGTCAAGAATTTACCCTCGATGAGAATTAAATTTAATCCCTCGGGATAAAACGTCCTTTACATTTAAACTGAATTGCTTTAGCTTTTACATTTACATTTAAATGAAAAGGTTAAACGTACAGATATAATGTGTTTAACATACACATCTCCACTGTCTGAAAAGTGTTTTCACAATATAAATTCATTTATGTTTCCTGTACATTTACACTTAAGGAAAAGTTTGAAACTTCTATTAATTTAAAATGAATATTGTCACATAGAAAGTTACACTGCTGTAAAGCTTTGAAAAAACTTACATTAATTTTGAAGTGAATATTGTTTTATGGGGACATTTTACACTGCTTGGAAAAATTTAAGTATTATACTTAGAATGTACATCCTTTCTGTTTCATCTTTTCCCTCCTGCTCCATAGGGAATCCTGGAACTACTTTATGCTTTTAGTTCTCTTTACAAAAACTATCAATAAAGTAATCACCAGCCTCGTGCGGTGGTGGCTCATGAGAATCATCACTCTATACGCTGGGAAGTTGCCAGCCTTCAAATGACTTCTTTGACATCCAATAGCGAGTTTCACATATTAAACTTTCACATGGTAATATATATAGATATGTTAGTTCACACTTGTTTTAGTAATAAAACAGAATGAAAATTGCAAATACTTACGCAAATCGTGGTACTGGGACGTTTTTGCTCAGAGAAATAAAAGAGACGAATCGGTTCTCTTACACGCGTCTGGGATGTGTCTTTAATTTTTGACCATATATTCCCCTCTGAAACCGTGTTTCTTCAGTTGTCCTATGTCCCAGGGTTTCCTTATTTATTTTTATAGAGTTCCTGTGCTTTATAAGTCTTATTGGTTCTCCAAAATAAAAGGCCCTTTAAACAAAAAAGAATT